>JARUPZ010000018.1:2359076-2737319 GCA_031213475.1 Nereocystis luetkeana
GGACCGATCCGTCCTGCATATAGGGCGAGCGGGGAGGTCCACCAAAGAACAATGCCGAGCATGGGGCGCTAGAGGGGAGCCGCCACAGCACAGCAAAACACAGCACAGCACGGCACAGCACAGTACAATGCACACCCAGCACAGCCCAGCCGGAACACAAAACAAAAGCACAGCAAACTCACAGCGGTCCGAAGCGGATCATGCCGGAACGCCGCAGATGACGTTGGTGAGCTCGATGGAGCTCCGCAGCGTTTCGGCGGGGGTGTTGTTCAGGGAAGCCTCATGAACTGCATCGCCGCGCGAATGTACAGGCCCCCGGCCGTCCCCCTTCATCCCGGCCCTGGTTACAGCAAGCAGTATAAACAGCACACACACACACACATGTACACGCGCGCACGCACGAACGCACGCACAAAAGAAACAAAACAAAAGCAGAACAAATTCGAAACAAAATCAGAACAATTCAAAGCGGACCAAAACAAAAACAGATACCCGGCAATACACAGAACAAAATGACAAGTCACACCATGTATACGCACAACAAAGTACAGCAGGTCTATAGTGTATGCACCAGAAGGTACCAGGTGCCTCGCAAGCACGACAACCTCTCGAGATAAAGACAACACAACGGACAGAAATCAAGACTGACGGGAGAGAGAGGAAACACAATAAAAGAAAAAAACGAGAAAAAAGAAAAAAAGAAAGAAAGAAAGAAGAAAAAACGGGCAGTCACCGGAAAGACAACAAAAGTAAGACACCAAGGGGGGGTGGGGGGGGGGGGGGGGGGGGGGGGGGGGGGGGGGGGGGGGGGGGGGAAGGAAATGTCGAGAGTCACTCTCACCCCCCCCCCCACCCCCCCCCCCCACCATTTTCCTTCGTTTTGCATTGCTTTCTCCATCTCTATCCTCCGTTTCTGTCTGCCCCACTTACTTGGTCGTGGCGATGCGTTCGATCTCGAGGCAGTTGCCGAGATGCTCTTCCGAGAATTTCTTGGTCTCCGTAAGAAGAGAATCGCGCTTGTCGACGTCTCTCCAGAATGCCTTGAACACGCCGTCGGTGTAGAACCTTGCCATGTGGAACAGCCCGCTCCCGCAGATGGCGTATCCCAACTTTAGGACGACGACAACACGCGAGAAATGGGAAAGAAGAAGGAAAGGGAGGGTTAGGGGGGGGGGGGAGGGGGACAAAGGACAAGCGGTAAGTGAAGAACGGTCGAACCGTCGCGATAAGAAACGGTGAACGGTATGAAGTCCCGAAAACGAGAACGGGATCGAGAATGGGGAACGAGAAATGGAAATTGAAAACGAAAAAGACAAACAACAGCGACGAGAAAGAAAGAAACAAAGAAAGAAAGAAAAACATAAGCAATGCACGACGACAATGGAAAACAGCAACAAAAACACCACCGCATACACCAACACCACACCAGCACCACAACCACCACGATATATATATATACCAGGTATATATTTATTTTATTTTTTTCTCATCCATTCATTATCTTCGCGCATCTTCTTCTCTCTCTCCTTCCAACTCGTAACTCAGATCCGGGGTCACATAGCAGGCTCTTCTCCCCCCCTTCCCGCTACGGTACGTGCCTTCATTTTTTATCGCGAGAAGATTTCAGCCTTTTCTTCCCTCGTCGACTCGCATCGAATTGTGCCTACCCACGCTTCAAGGCGCTCTCAATAATTGCATCCCTTTTTTTATTTTTTGCAAATAAAGTCAAAGTCCGACCCTCCTGGGGCTCGAACCCAGGACTCAAACAAGTAAAATTCGAGGTTAACCACTTGAACCACCGGGGCGACCGATAGAGTAGGCCTCTCTGTAGTCCCCGCGATGCCCGCTAGAGTGTCTGTGGAATCGCTTGGCACTCGACGGCGTCAACCAGTGTGGCATTAATAGTGTGCGGCGTAGTACCAGCTACCGTTATAGTGCCTGCATCGTTGGCGGCGCATACCGGTACCACCACGGAGAGACCACTACTCTACTACTGTCATGGTAAAAACGGCAACGAGAGCGATAGGAACGTCAAAGCACCAACCCTATTATAAAGCACCAACCCTATTATCCCTCCTCGCTCCTCACCGTCGGAGGCACGCCGTTGTCCGAGTAGCAGCAGCGGCGAATGACCGCCATGTCATCCGAGTAATGCAAGGCAAGCACGCGGTCGAGCTCCATGAGCATGTCCTTGAGGTCCTGCCGCACGAAAAAAAAAAAGCAAAAAAACAACAGAAATATGAACAAAAAAAGGGACACCCTTGAAGTCCTGTGCCGCACGAAAATAATAAAAAGCAAAGAAACGAGAGCACACCAGCCAGCCAGCCGACCCCGACCCGTGCCTTTGACAACACCCCTCCCGAGTACACGCACAAAACACTCAACATGGTAGTATTACACCAGTTACATCTTATTGTTTGCGTTCTTTACAACAGTACCCCCCCACGCTTCAAGTTCACTCCCCTCCTGCCCCCCCCCCCACCTCTCCCCTCCCCACGCCGTGCAACTCCCAGAACCCCCTCGCCCCAATACCCGTACCGTGCAACTCCCCCTCCTCTCCTTGCTACTGCTGCTGGATGTAGGCCTGTGACCCCGCTTCCGCTTCTCCCCTCCCCAACAACGTACGAGAGCTTCTAAAACACACCTCCTTCCTCCGCTTGTTGCTGCTCTATGTATCATAACCCTGCGACACCCGGCGACCCACCCCAGACCTGCCCCCCCTACCTCCCCCTTCCCCCGCAACATGCAACTCCCAGACTCCCACACTCTCCGCGCCCCCGCCTCCAACACCTCTCCCCTCCCCTACGCCGTTCAACTTCCATGACCCCCTCCCCCCTTCTGCTGCTGCTTCTGTGAGCATCATAACCCTGCGACACCCGTCGACCCACCCTAGACCCCGCCCCCTCACCACCTCTCCCCTCCCCCACATCATGCAACTCCACCCCTTCCCCTTGATATGGACATACGACTACAGCCATGCATGATATCGAGTACCCCCCCCCCCCCCCCTTCCGTTCCCTTGCTGCTGCTGGGTGCATCGAAACGCTGCGGGAACCCACAACCCACGCACGCACACTCCCCACCTGTCTCCTACCCCAACTCCAGAACCCCCTCCCCCCTTCCCCCCCCTCCCCCTCCCCCACCCCTACGCCGTTCAAGTCCCATACCCCGTCCAGCGACATGGAGTAGTTTCGTACACTAGGTGGTGGCGAAAAAACGGTTGCTATCCAAGGAGAGATAGATGGTGGTCACAGACACAGGAAAAGGATAGATTAGCAAAAAAAACATACCCAGGTATGTAATATACCTGGCATGGAATGAAACGTAATGAGCGCCCAAATGTTGGAGTGTCAGAAATAGTAGGAACGACGCTGCGTTTCGAAAGGGATGGTCAATGGTCAAATGACCGAGGTAGGCAATAAATGAGCCCCCCCCCCCCCCCCCCCCCCCAACACCTCTTCCCCTCCCCCGCATCGTTCAACTCCCAGAACCCCCAAACCACCCCCCCCCCCCCCCCTTCCCGGTCGGTGAGAACCCGGCGAGCTCCGTCCCGGCATTGTAGGGATGCGCAGGTCCATGGTCAAACGACTACGGCCATGCATGATAATGAGTACACCCCCCCCACGCACCCTGCTGCTGCTTCTGTGTATCAAATCCCTGCCACACCCTGCGACCCCCGACATACCCCCCCCTGCAGCAGCTTCTCTGTATCAGAACCCTGCAACCAACCAATCCACCCACCCACCCACCCACCCACCCACCTCCGGGACTTCCTCTCCGTTAGGATCGTCTTGTATCATCTGCACCAGCCGCTGGGCCGATTTCAAGTGCCGACTGAAGAGAGTGGCTTTGTCCATCCACGCGTACACCATGGCCATGATGCAGTAGGCCCTTTTTCGAGAAGGAAGCGGGAGTGGGGGGGGGGGGGGGGGGGGGGGGGGGAAAGAGGTGTTCGAACGGAGGAGGCGAGGGGAGGTCGAGGACAGCCGGTGGGTGGTAGCAGCGGCGACGGCAGTGGCGACGGTCATTATTTTACACCACAGGTGGTCATTTTCGATTGGGAGGCGGGGTGAAACACCATGCGGGGTATGACACCATGACAGGAGGGAGGGAGGGATGGGTTCGGCACTGCTTGCATAGTTCAAACAGCCTCGAGAAAGCGACGGATCAGAATAGAGGGCGAAAGACGACACCCGTCCAGACGACACCCCTCTTCCATCAACACCACGACGCCGACAAAAACCAAGCAACAACAGACCCGGGTGGCAATCTCCACCGCACCTGCCCCTCTCGGCGGGGGTCAGGTCGGGTCAACGTGCCCAAGCGCCAGTAGCAACAGCAGCCTGTGACGATGTTGCAACGGGAGCTATAGGTTAAATTGAAACAAAGACACGTATTCTGAACGTGGAAGTATAGCGAGTTCAAGCTTTATTTTTGCCAATCCGCCGGAGGATAATGAAAAAAAAAAGAAAAAAAAGCACCAACAACACCAGCCGCCAACCATGACCACCAACACCAATAACACCAACCACCAACCACCATCACCTCCAACACCATCACCACCACCAACCACCGTCACTACCCCCTACACGACACCATCGTTCACCCAAACCCACACCCACACGACACACGGCGGAGCAATCGAAGCCGTCAACGGTAAGCAAGCCAGTCAACCGAAAACACAACGGACACAAGAGCGATACTATTACAGACACGAGAAGACGAGCGGAGACGCCAGGAGCCCGCGCGTTCAACCCCCATCCCCCCCCCCCCCCCCCCCCCCCCACCCCTCCCCCCCTGACGCACGCACGAAAAACAGAAACAAAAAGAAAGTCAAGAGAGAAAGCCTTCCCGTGCGCCCAACAAGACCTGTCTCCTAGGATTAGTAGAGTTCCACCACTTACTCGAGACTATCGATGGCGCACACTGACTGCTCTGTACGATAACGAAGATGGCCTTAAAAACCCATGCATAGGTTGATTGATTTAGGTCTGGGGGCGTGAGGGCTGTAATTCGAAGTAGGCTTTTCAAGGCTATGTATAGACAATGTTCGCATCGTATATACACAAAAGAGATCCTCGATGATGACATACACAGCGTCGCATAATACAAAGGGGTAAAAAAAAAAAAGGGTGTGCTCGTATACCCCCCGTTCGCATAGAGGAGCCAGCGGCTGCGGGCTGCAACTGCAAACCGATGCAACCGCAAACTGATAAGATGCAACCGCGAACTGATGAGATTGCAACCGCAACTCGCACAAGATGCGACTTGGTGCAACAGCTTCTGCGAAAAAGAAAAAGAAAAAAAAAAGCCGTGACGCTGCTGCCGCCACCTCTAGTCGGTTCTTGCTGTGGTGACGTTTGGTATGGTATAGTATGGTATGGTGAGCACACAGATCATCTGCTGCTGTAGATCCCAACCTACCTGCCGCAATGATGTGTACGTTGTGCAGGATCTGTACAACACAAAACCCATCCATTCCAGGAAGCATGTCCCAACATCGCGCAGATTATACCGCGCTTACATAATTTCGCAAAAAGAGAGACGCAATCGAATGATACGCCATCCCCAAAGGCGTACGTATGATATCAAACGTCGGGCGGGTGAGTTTCGCTGGTTATACGGCTACAGGAGTGGTTAATACTATTAATAATACAATACCTGTGGCTTGACCGGCGAAAAAAAGCCAACTACCCTGACTGACTCAGATTTACAAAAGAAACACACGTCGAGCCATGAACGCGCAAGTGAGCTGGGTATATACAACGACGCAGAACTCTGCATAAATCCGGACGCAACTGATCTATAATACCTACTGTAAGCAGCCAACTCATGGCCAGTAAGGCGACTTACACTCATCCAACTATTGACTAGTCAAGCGACTTCAAGTCAGCCAACTAATAACTAGTCGGTAACCTAGAGTCAGAAAACCAATAACTAGTCGGCGACTTACGGTCGGCCAGCAAAGAGCTAGTCGGCGACCTATAGCCAGCCAACTAATGCCTAGAGTCGGCGATCTATCGACCGCTAACCAAAAACTAGTCGACGACCAGTGGTCAGCCGACTAAAACTAGTCGGCGACCTACAGTCAGCCAACTAAAACTTAATCGGCGGCCTATAGTCAGCCAACTAAAAACTAGTCGGCGGCCTATAGTCAGCCAACTAAACACTAGTCGGCGCCCTATAACCAACCAGATACCAAGCTAGCAACTAGTCAACGACGCGTAGTTACGCAAACCCACAGCCTCGTCCAAACAGGTCAACACAACACCAAGAGGACTCTTACTTGGCAGTCGGTATATCCGGGTTCCACAGTCCATCAATTGCTTCCTCGGCGAGCTTCACGTACCGCTTCACCTGTCGTTGCCAGCGCAGGGTTTGGTTTCCGAGGTTTGTGTTTGGTTTTGGTTTTGGTTTCGATTTCGGTGGTTGGGTTTTTTGTTTTGTTTTTGGTCTAGGTTTTTGAGTATTAATAGTAGTATTTGTTTTTGGTGTGAATTTTTTGTGCTTTCGTTTTCGCCTTTTCGTTTGGTCTTCAATTATTTCCTTTTGGCTTTTCGTGGTTTCGCTTTTTAGTGGGTTTCGTTTCCGCGGTGTTGGTTCCGTTCGGCTTTTTCGATGTTTTTTTTCATCATTATCACGCGGCCGTGGGGGGCGTGTGTGTGATACGCGTATGCACCATGTCACACAAGAAGGCGTGCGGGCGAGAGGGGCGAGAGAAAGCAAGGGGGGGGAGGTTGTCGGTTGCTCCTAGAAACAAGCCCTGGTACAACAGACTCGACATAATGTAATATCCGGGGGGGGCGGGGGGGGGGGGGGGGGGGGGGGTAAGTTGTCGCTTGCTCCGAAAACATACAGCAGACTTGACAGACTAAAAATAATTCATTATTGAGTAATATACTGCCGGGTGTACCATCTCGACATTTTGTACCTTCATCGCACAACCAAAGGAGTTCCGAGCAGGAGGGAGGCACATCAGCGAGACATTTGCGAGGGGGGTGGGGGATATAGATATTCAAGTAAGACACCTCTTGTCCGGGTTTTCCAAGATAACAAAACTACTGGACACTCGACAAAAACCTTCTCGTGCTACACTGCAGGGCTCGAAACACACCGATGCCATGCTCCGATAAAAGTACGAGTCAGAGGAGGCGGGAGGGAGGCAGGAAGGAAGGAAGCAAAAATGGCGTGGGTTTGTACAAAACAGAGGAGGCATTCTCGGGTATTTTTTACGCATCGGACAGGTCAGATCATCTCCAATTCGTGACATACATTACATCATTCCTGAGTTGCATGATCTGCACGATCAACTCCTAGGTAGATCATGTGTGCCTGGGGGAATCTGTATTATCTGTATCACACAGCTCTTGGTATGATCTGTGTAACACAGGTCTTTCCGTATGGAATCTGTACGATCTGTACGTTGACAGCTCTTGCGCACATGCTTGCTGGTTGGGATCTTGTATGATCCCGCTCCTGCACATGATCATGACGCCCAAAAGTAGCAGGCTCTTCATGGGTCATGATTTTTTTTCCGGAGATCACGGGTTGGGTCGGGTCGGGTCATCCTTACCCGGCCCGACCCGACCTGACCCGCGAGATTTGACCCGGCCTGTGAACAGCTCTAAACTATATACGATCTAGACTATCTACATCGTGATCTGCCCCGATGTGTGATTAGTTTTTCACTGGAAAAAAGACCTCACCCAAAACACCCCCCCCCCAAAACATCCCAACCACCTGGACAACCAAAACCCACGCCCGCCCCACTCACCAACTTGAGAGAAAGATTGCTCGTCATCGCTCCCAGAGCTACCGAGCACCACAGTGAGCAAGCGAAAGCTTTGCTTTTGCCTTCGTCCCCCCCCTTCTTCTGCCACCGCTGGCTCGCGTCCGCGCTCCTCCCGATCACACCCTCCAGCCCCCCCACCCCGCCCCCCCGCAGCGCCAGCGCCGACTCCTGCTTGGGCGCGCCCGGACGCCTCCCCCCCCCGGTCGCTGCGTCATCGGCCGGCTTGAAGAGCAGCTCCATGATCGCACGCTGGACGTTGCTGTAGGGGGGTGGGGGCGGGGGTGGTGGCGGGGGGGTACGGGAGTGGAGGAGTGGGGAGGGGGGGGGGGGGGTCGGGGGCACAAGAAGATTGATCGTGTGAAATCACGCTTCGAAGTTCGAACGCCGGTATGGACTACCCCTGGTATTGCCGTATATGGGTATGTGCGAAAGCGTAACCGCGGCAGTCAACAACAGTAGTAATGCTTGCAGTAGTAGTAGCTGTTTGCAGTAGTAGTAGTAGTAGTAGTAGTAGTAGTAGTAGTAGTAGTGCTTGCAGTAGTAGTTGTAGTAGTTGTAGGAGTAGCTGTTTGCAGTAGTAGTAGTAGTAGTAGTAGAGTAGTAGTAGTGGTAGTAGTAGTAGTAGTAGTAGTAGTAGTAGTAGTAGCAGTAGTAGTAGTAGTAGTAGTAGTAGTAGTAGTAGTAGTAGTAGTAGTAGTAGTAGTAGTAGTAGTAGTAGTAGTAGTAGTAGTAGTAGTAGTAGTAGTAGTAGTAGTAGTAGTAGTAGTAGTAGTAGTAGTAGTAGCAGTAGTAGCAATAGTAGTGTGTGGGTGGATTGAGAGTTTGTCACTCACCGCTCATTGGCAACGGGGAAGAACCCTAGGCGGTCGAAGAAGTCCGCGACAAAAACGTTCTCCTCCAAACCCACCAGCCCCGTGGCCATCGACGGAGCCATTCGCGCCCTGATGAGTGTAATGGGTTGACCGACGATTGACGATAGGGGGAGGGGTACCGAGGGGAAAAGGGGGTCGGGGAGAGAGAGGGAGGGGAGAGGGGGAGAGAGGGGGGGGGGGGCGGGGGGTAGAGGGCGGGCAATCGGGGGGGGGCGGAAGCAGGCACGTCAGGTTCCGAGGTGGGCACTTGAGTAGGGATGAAAAAAAAAAACTTCCATTTGAGGGTGGCCTTGACGAGTACCAGTACATGGTACCTGGTTCAAGCATAAACACGTGCCAGGTGTACCAGGCAGGCTAGTACTAGAGTCGACTATAATACTATTACGGGGAACCATAGAAAATAGGACCAAATACTGTTGGTAAAAATAGCGAAATGTATAGGTTTTTGTGTATGCCATTGGTCCTATTTAGCATGGTCCCCCGTAATAGTAACGTTTGTGAAATTTCCGTACTTTTTCCAACACGCCTCTTCCTACGGGCACGCTTTGGCGAAACGCTGAGTTGTCCACACGGGAAGCACGACCGGGCACATCGGTCGAGGTCCGGGCGCAGTCCGCGCAGTGAGGAGAGCGTGTCAAGCGCTCAAAGTTTTTTTTCGGCGGGAGTGGATGACACGATTCCCTGGTTTCAATACGAGAGGCCTTACTTTGTACGTACGTATCGGTAATATGTCGTCTGTTTTTTGCCCCAGGCTTCATGAGCACACAGCTCAGACATACCCCAGGTAGACAGCAGACAGCATGCACAGAACAACACCGTTACAACGCTGTCGCCCATACGCCGTGCGTGTGCGACACACCCATATGCGCTGTACTGCTGCGGCTGGTTGTGTTTGTCGGAGCCTGCGGTGCGCGTAATCCACCATCTACCTTCCTTTCCTGCTGCTGCTGTGTATGGCAGACCCACGCACTCTCTCGACGGAAACGTCAGGACCGTTCGGATTTTAATATTAGTATCTCAACCGTCCTTATACTTCCAACGTTCCCGACATTTCCGTCGCTCCGAGACACACCCCACAAGTCTAGGCATCAGACAACACGCAAAACAGCATAAACAAACAACGTGACAACCCCGCCTATAAGCACAAGCACCAGCGGCCGGCCCACCACCACGCGCGTGTCGCAGGCCCGTGGTGTACTCACTGCTCTGGCTACTAATAGTTGCTTTATCGGAGGCTGCGCTCCTTCATCTGCCATCACCACCTCTCTCTTCTTCTGCTGTGCTGCTGAGCATATGTGTACGGGGTGTCGTGCGCGCCGCGAGAGACAGTAGTACCAGGTAATATGGACCTTTATCAATAGTAATGTAGTAAAAAGGGTCATATACGTACGAAACCCAGACACCACAGGCAGCAAACAGCACCTGAGCAGTGCAGGGCGCGTACTACACACCAGCTGGCCAGAGCGCTATACACGCCTGCCGCCCGCCAGCATTGCAGGAAGCAGCATCCTGCGCGTGCGGTGGTTTGTCGGCGCTGCATTGCTGTGCCTTCCTACCAATACTACTGTAGTTGCTTTTTTATCGGACCCTGCGATCTGTAGAACTGGGTGTCTCTGCTGCTGTGTGATACATGCGTGCTTCCACAGGTATAGCAATGCTGCTGCTGCTGCTGTGCGATTTTCGTGTACAGCCGAGTGCGGTCGAGGATTCCAGTCTTTTTTTCGGGGAATCCTCCTCTACGAAGTGTATCTATAAATATTATCCCACTATTACGGGGGACCATAGTAAATACTGGTAGGACCAAATATTGTTGGTAAAAATAGCGAAATACATAGGTTTTTGAGTATACCGTAGGTCCTATTCAATATGCCCCCCCGGAATACTGTGCTGCTCGCTGTCTTCCGTGTGCCACGCGTGTGTGTGCGGTGTGTGCCGCGTGGAGAGCTTTCAAACTTGTTATTCGCCGGCAATCCTCGGCGTGAGCGCCACAACAAAGAAATGCACTATTACGGGGGGGCATAGTTAATAGGACCAAATATTGTTAGTAAAAATGGTTAAATATATAGGTTTTTATGTATACCATAGGTCCTATTAACTACGGTCCCCCGTAATAACATACTCACAAGTTGATACAATGTTCGGCGGAATCATTAAGAAAATCTATACAAGCCACTCAAGTCAATAATAACAACAGCCCCACACCTACAGTACGTATTTCCACGCATGTTTCGTACCCCAAAAACAGGTGCAGTTCTAAAAGGACCCACGTTACACACAAAAACCTATACCTGGTATATATTTCCTTATTTTCACTATTAATATTAATATTAATAAACAACATTTGGTCTTATTCACCATGGCCCCCCGTACTATTTAATAACCGCACATGCCTATGTTGTACAGCAGCAACATGCAAATATTTCACGACGTCGTGACGTTGTATCCTATGCGCATGATAAGCATGCTCTATTCTTTTCAATTTCCTTCTTGCACCATTCCCCTATCCTATACTGACAGGCACGTAGCGGGGGGGAGAGGAGAAACCTTGTAGCTTTACCTAAACTTTGAAGCAAAATTGCCGACGTCGAACTATGTCATTATTAATGACCGCTATACACCGGTAGCGGGGTGGGTAAACGATAACGGTACAAGGTTTAGGCGAAACGCACCGGCCAGACAATTAATCAAAGTAGACTGCAGCTGTAGATTTGACAAAATTACCGTCGTTAGGCACTATCTCAGCATCATACTCGTACGACGACTGCTTCGTGTGTACTGGTGGGGCGGTGTTGCAGTTCAGACCGCGGTCAGCGCGATCGTTCTCGAAGCGCGTCTATATAGACAAAGGCGGGATAGCTCCTGTGTCGCGCACCGTTACGTACAGTTTAGTATCGTGTGCCGAGCAACTGGTGTTTGTTTTTTTTTGTACGTACGTGAGCACAATATTATTTCCAACAGAATGAACATGATCACGTATGGTAATGTATATACGAACATCGTATTGAACTGCATGATTTTGAGTTTTGAGAAGTTATGTCACGACTCCCTTCTACCATGGACATTGCCAACAACATACGCCAGGTAACACCAACATCGACGGGTTTTTCCGACGGGATGACGGGATAAAGGCAGCAGCAGCACCACCATTATCAATTGCAGCAGCATACATGATCTGCACGCAGGACAGCAGACGCATCTTTTTTTCGTGCCTACAGCTATATACCAGACTGCGTACACAGCAGCAGCAGCAGCAGCAGCAGCAGCGGGAGCAGTAGCAGCAGCACGCCATCACCAAAGCGATACCAACAGCAGCACTACCCACTACCGCTGTCAACACCACCACGAGCCGGAGACGCACTCCCAACGCCGTCGTGACATACAAACCAGCACCACACGGCACCAGGCAATAGCTGCTTCGCGCACACAACCAACCGCCACTGCCTACGTACAGCAGCAGATGCTCCCTCCATCTGTTCAAGAGAGCGGTCGCCGTCACGACGGGTTGTTAACCCTTTTAGTACAAACTACTCGGAATTTGAGTGCTTTCGTCCCCAACTCGGGACTGCAGTACTAAAAGGGTTATTATGTGGGTGGGGCTGCTGCACGGGTGTTGCAGCTACAGCCCACGGACCAAACCGCGCCCTGCGCGTACGAGAGCGGAGTGGGGGAGCATCCACGTCATCCGCCACACGCATCAGATTATATCCTTGGCCGAAACCTTCGCATACTACGTACGTAGTGAGGAACTTTCCACGAGGACGGCGTCTCTCGTGTGTGATCTGTGATGTAGGATGGTCCTGGTGGCTCGGCTACAGCACGAGTGAAAATACAATGGGTGGAAGTAACGCCATCCTTAGAGCAGTGGGATACCCACGCACAATCCTTTCGGGACTGCAGTCCAGTTTAGGGGACCAACTTCTTACACTTTAAGAGTGGTTAACCCTTTTAGGACCGCAGCCCCGTTTTGGGGACAAACTACTTTAAATTTGAGTGCTTTGCCCCCAAAACGGGACTGCGGTTCTAAAGGGGTTAAAACCATCTGCTTTTTTTAAAGGCTTTTCCGGGAGGTGGGAAGAGCAGGTTCGTAAAATCGGCTTTGTCACGAGCAAAAACAAAAAAAAAACTACGTGGAATTAGTATGGTCAGTAGAAAAAAAGAGAAGACCATGACCGAGAGAAAAAATGCCACGCTTATTGGCTTTTCTTTGTCACGGAGTGGTCTTGAAATGGGGATTATGATAACCCACTACTGCTGTATATTCTCGTATCGTACGTATTCGCGGCGTGTGTCACGACGGGTCGATAGCGGATGGGCTGCGCGGGCAGGCTATGGAATAAACCGAGCTCTGCGGAGAACAATAGGCAGAGCACCTACTGCTGTTGCACATCCGCCACATTTTCCTGGCCCAAGAACTTTCGCGTAATTAGCGGGGAACTTTCTACGAGGGCGTCTCGCTTATATGACACATCCTTGCTACTGAATAAATAGATCGCACTCGGTATTGATACACCGCCGCGGTGATGGAATGATACGAGTAATGTATCATTGCATCTTCAATATAGGGCGATTATTGCTGGTCGCTCCGTTATTGAGCTCAGAATAATACAGCTGTTGCAGTGGTTGAGAGTCGTGCTATCGCCCTCGTATCGTATGTGAGTCAGTTGGATGGGGGTGCTACCGAACAAAACCGCGCGGTGCGGCGCAGGGAGCATCCACATCCGCCACCGTCACCTTTCGGGTTCGTGTGTACCAGGTATGCACGTAACACATGGTGAGGAATTTTCTAGGGCGCCCCGTGCATGACGATGGTGATTGATGCTGGTCGCTCGGCTTATGTACGTGGTAAAATACAGTGGTTGAGAGTCCTACTTGAAATCGTACCGGGTACGTACGAGTAGTGGCGGCATTGTACGTAATAGATGCATACAGTGTACCAGGTATACATTTTAGCATCTCTCTAGGATGAGGAATCGGGCCGGACACTGAGTGAACTGATGAAGATGGGTGGAAAGGACGATTTAATGAGAAGACAACACACACAGCACGCGACAGCACTGAAATAAATCCCTTCTACTTATAGTACTGCAGCCCCGTTATGGCGACAGAACTACTAGAAATTAGAGTCGTCTGCTTCCAAAACGATACTGCAGTTCTAAAAGGGTCAACAACAACAACCCTTTTAGCTCTGCGCTGTCGTACACCAAACACATACACGCGACTCTAATTCCAAGTTATGTGTGCCCGGAACGGAAGTCCGTTCCTATTTACGGGGGATCACAGTAAATAGGACCTACGGTAAACACAAAAAACTACCTGGTACCAGGTATATATTTACCATATTTTTACCAACACTATTTGGTCCTATTTACTATGGTCCCCCGTATTAGAGAGGTCAGATCATTTGGGAGCTATCATGCAGTAGTATGAAACTTTTTTGGCTCCACCATTCACCCTTTTAGGACCGCAGTCCCGTTTTGGGGACAAACCACTCAAATTCCAAGTAGTTTGTCTCCAAAACGGGACTGTGCGGTTTCTGCCCTGAAAGGGTTGATAGTCTTGCCCGAAACATAGGGATCACCGATGAAACACCTGCAAACCGATTTGATAAGACTGCAGTCCCGTTTGGGAGACAAACCAGTCAAATTCTAAATAGTTCGCCCCCAAAACGGGACTGCACTACTAGAAGAGTGTAGTTTTCGAAGGTGGTACTCATATCACGGGCGACCATAGTAAATAGGACCAACTGTTGTTACTAACATAGGTAAATATATAGGTTAAAGTGTCTACTGTAGGTCCTATTTACTATGGTCCCCCGTATTAGAACAACCCCTAAAACTACACAAACACCGCTAAATAATGACCTTTTTTTCAAGTGTAAGAACCCTTACATAGGTAAAACCTCTTTAACCCCTTTAGGACCCCAGTCCCGTTTTGGGAACAAATCACTTGGAATTAAACTGGTTTGTCCCCGAATCGGGACTGCGGTACTAAAGGGCTTGACCCACTTCTTGGGGGAGGGGACAAACAACTTGCAATTAGTGCAGGTAACTATCGCAGTATCAACAGTAGATGGGCTCTTGAGGGAGGCGTGGACCTGGTTGAAGGATTATCGGTTGTTGTTAGCCCTTTTTGCCCCCCAGCCCGCCCCCCCGAACGCCCGCCAGACGGCTACGCACTAACTAACACTGTAGACACCACAGGGACATGCAAAATATATCTCGCGGGGCGGGCAGCAGTTTGATGAGATATTTCTTCCAACCGGGGATGAAGCGAAAAAGAGTGTGCGTCAGCGCGGGTGTTGGATGTGATGCTTTGTGTCCCGACCACTTTGCGGCCACGAATATACAATACTTTTTTTTCTGGATTTCTTATTCGGAAAAAAAAACTGATTTCTTATTTCCGAATCTGGATAGCTTGATTTTCTTACGGGTTGTTTTTTGTTCAATTCCAGGGGGAAAAAAAGTGAAAAAGTTCGGTAGACAAGTCACAAGAGGGGGGGATTAAGCAGAGCTAGCGTCAGACAGACAGGTTTAATCTTTTGGTCGTAGAGGTCCCAGAATAGCCGTCGGCGTCAATGAAACCGCTGATACCGCCTACCAGGTAAACGAGACCCTCCGGTGGGGGTGGTTGGGGGGTTCCTGGCGACGACGGGGTGGGCGAGAACGACGCTGAAACAAAAGCACACGGTTTCATATATACCAAGCCTCGACACACCATTTTGCAAATCTCATGCGTGTGTGTGTCCTGTGTGCGTTTTTCACATTGAACCGTTCCTTCTGCGGCAGAACCGAAATTTCCGTGCGCTGGCCGGCTGGCGGTCGGGAGTATAATTTCTGTATCGTTTCTGTATCGTGGCTCGTGGGTGTGTTCCTTTGCATTGAACCGTCATTTTCTACCCGTCGATATCCAGCACACCCAGATGAGAGTCCGTGCCGATCCTTCTTCCCGGAGAGATACAAGCTCTGTGGTCACAAAAACCACGACACAGGAAATAAAGTAGTCACACGATGCAGTTATCTAGGATGAGGAACCAGCAAGGACACTGGGTTTGGATCGCTGGCTGTCATGTCGACGGGCGAAAACAACGTCTCAACGTGAAGAACACACACACAGGCGTGCGTCGTCGTTGAAACGAAACGAAAATGACAGGTTTAGAAACATCTCTCACGAGTAGCCGGGAGTGAACTATTAACTAGCGAGGTGGGGTTTGATTTCGTTTTGAGCCGGTGGGTTAGACCTCCCGATGGCACACAACACCAACAAACACCACCTGCGAGGGTTTTCTGTTGGCCACGTTCGGCTCGTCGCTTACAGATTTTACGTGTTCTGTCCGTTCAGCGTGCCAGGTACTGGAACATTTCGAGTTTTCACCCAACTAGAAACAGTAGGGTGGATTATTATTAATAGTCAAGAGGGGCCAAAGGGATTGGGGGGAGGGGGGGGATACTCATGTCGAGCATGGTCGTAGTCCTGTGACCATAGACCCTCGCATCTCCACAATGCCGGGACGGAGGACGTCGGGTTTTCACCGACCAGACAGACTTTACTTGTACTGAGCGCGAAGCGCCGTGAGATGTTGGGCGAGTCGCATGAAGGGCGAGCTGGGGGTATGTATGTATTGTTGTGGTCGGATTAGACGGTTTAGTTTCGGCGGCCAAAGGCCGTGTACATTTGAAGCAGGACAATGTCACGGCAGGTATTAGAACTATACTCTGAACAGGTGCTTCACCACTCTGTGCGGAAATGTAGGGACCGCTCGGGTCCTGATGTTAGCACTCAAAAGGTCCTTATATTTCGAAACACCTGGAGCTTTGAAAGTACTTATGCTACCCCAACGTAGCCTTGTGTTTCACACTTCGTATCTACTAGGTATGACATCATAAAAACACGATGAAACAAATTTAAGAACAGAGCGAATGATGTCACAATTTTCAAGAACAAAGTAAATATTATCACAACTCCAAGAACAAAGCAAAAAACCGCCCGCCTGGCGTGATTCACGGCTTGAGTATTTGGAGTGGATAAACCTCGAGTCCAAATGTCTCGGGTCCAGAGTTCGATTACCCGTCCCTTGCGCTGCACAGCAGTAGCTACGTAGCGTGCCATTGAGAGCACTTTCGAGCTGATGATACAAAAAACGCGCAGTGGGACAGTGGTAGTCGGGTATCATATACCTTAACCCTTTTAGGACCGCAGTCCCGTTTTATGGACAACTTACTTAGAATGTGACTGGTTTGTCCCCGAAACGGGACTGCGGTTCAAAACGGGTTCAAGCGTGACGATCACACAAAAGAAGAAATTTTACTTGGAAATAAAAACCCAACACTAAATATACGAGTATTCAATCTGACATTTCAGTAATAATAGCATACCCGCCGGTGATGACGGCCCTGGTATCCAACCTGATCCCACTTACGCTGCTGATACTTCAGCAATATACCCGCCAGCGATAGCAGGAGGTTTCGGCATCGATCCCTACACCACACCGGCAAACCTACCTACCCGGCTCAAGACACCCCCACATACTGTAGTTTGCCTACGTGCATACAATGGCCCGAGTTAGCAACACCCAACAAACATTCGACGGGCGAAAAAAGGCAGTAGAAAGCACACAACACACAGCTACGTATAGCACGGCAAAGCAGCAGCACAGACCCCCCCCCCCCCGGCATACAGCCGGCAGGCGAGCCACAGCAACAGCCGAGACTGCCGGGCTTTCGAGTGGCAACGAAGATAGCTCATTCGCACCCCACGGGAATGGGGCCGGGAGGGTCGTTTTCGGTACAAACTTAAAGCTTGTACCCGGGGCGCCAACATTAGACACACGCCACCATCTCTACGAGAAACCCCTGATCACGTCGCGTACTTGCAAGTTACCAGGGTATTATATGATACAGGTATATACCGTACTTCATGACCTTAGTAAGCGCAAGTCGGCACGAGTCGACGGAGTGCAGATGCCAATCGCTTCGATCGAAACATCGAAAACGAAGGGGGGTGAGTGCTGCAGCATACTGACGCTGCTGTTAATTCTACTACTGCTACCGCTGCCATGATACGGGAAGGCGGAGCGTACTCACCTGTTGCTCGCCTCCGTCGTATGACCATAGGAGGGGAGGGGGGTGTACTCATTATTATGCCAGGCCGCAGTCGTATGACCATGGACCCTCCGCCTCCCTACAAGGCCGGGACGGAGCACGTCGGGTTTTCACCGACTACGTATGCAGACATTACTTGGGGGGAGGAGGGGGGGGGGTGTACTCGATAGGAGAGATGTACTCGATCTCATGCATGGCCGTAGTCGTATGACCATAGACCCTCGCATCCCTACAATGCCGGGACGGAGCATGTCGGGTTTTCACCAACCAGGCAGACATTGCTTGCACCAAGCGCGAAGCGCCGTCAGGTGTCTGGCGAGTCGCATGAAGGGTGAGCTGCATCCTACTAAGAACCGCTTGTGAGGCGGACTTGCATATGGATGACAGCTTCAGTGAATTAATTTAATTTCCGGTGTAGGCTTTTCCAGAGACAGCAATAGGAGTACTATGTAACTGCCTCTTGGGTGCCTTACCTTGAACACTACGTGATACGATCAATTTCCTTGTGCGGAGTAAAGGTTAGTTACCTCGCACAAATTATCTAACTCGATCGCCGGCTCTGGTGACCACCAAAAAAAAATAAACGGTACCCTGGTTGTCTAGCTCACGCAGTGAGCGGCATGTTTTACGGTGTAGTTGCCAACCGACGCCAACCTAACCTATATAAAATAGAGGGGGGGGGTACTCGATATCATGCATGGCCGTACTCGTATGACCATAGACTCTCGCATCCCTATACAGCCGGGATGGAGCACGTCGGGTTTTCACCCAAGCAGGCAGAGAGTTCCTTCTACGGGAAGAAAGAACGGACGTCACAGATACATACATTTAATAGGTACCAGGCATGATATTCTACCTACGGAGTATTATTGAAATGTACATCTGTGCATACTTCATACAGGGAACGAAAACCCAGAAGACAGGGCAGGTTTGCGGTGCGAGTGCAGCTTACAACAACGCGTTCAATAGAACATGTACAACACCTCAAATCCAGCAGTGATAAGTGCTGCATTTGGTACTTCTGCTTTACGACAGTACAGTTGGCGTCGGGTTTCTTTGTGCGGCGAAATATTTCTTATCCATCCACCCCCCCCCCCCTACCCCCCACCCCCTTGTACGCTCTGCAGTCTACGCAGGCACGCCATCGACAGACGCCGACAGCTCCGACGGCGCCCATCGCAAAGCACAAGAGTCTGGGCGGCGCCGTCGCACAAGCGCGCCTGGCAGGTCTACGCAGCAAGTCTTGTGTTAATAACAGCTACCGATGCGTGCAGCAGCAGCAACAACAGTCGCAGTAGAAGTACCGTCGCGATGCCGCCGGACCAGCCAAACTCAGTCAACACAACGACAACATATGAAAGAACACAACAACAACAACAACAACAGCAACAACAACAAAATACACCAACAGCCCCAACACATCAACAGCAACAGCAAGCAAGGCGTTCAAATCATTTCAATTCTCCAACGGGCCGGGGCGGTTCGTCCAGCACCCAATTCCGACAGAGAAAAGACAGAAGACAGGGGCCAAGCTAAAACATACCACCTGCAAACAGAAAAAAAAGGAAAAATCATGCGCCGCGGACGGTGAACGAACAACCTTTTACCCTGACGCGACGACAAGAAACACGGGTGAAAAACAGTTTGAGGGAGAAAAAAAACCGTCCATGATAGAAAGGACCCGTCGGGACTTTCGAACGGCGGGGGCTACAGCAGTCGCCACCAACGAAATGGGACAGCGAACGTGAAACCGAACTTACGGAATTACTGCATGAATTGGCATCTGATTCTTTTTTTTCACCGAAGTTACGAGCAACTAGCCTGCTGTACCGTACCTGGTACCAACTACAACAGCAAGGGAGCTCGTGCCGCTCCTCTATCCCCTGCTCGTGCTGCTGCTGATGCTGCTGCTGCGGCTTTTGTGGTGCCGTGTGCGGCGGCTCGAGTGTGAGAGCTGCGTGCGAGAGTACACGTATGTGTAGAATAAACGACCAGGAAAGTAACGAGCACGTTCGTCCCTGGTCTCCGTGTACCCTTGACTGACGTACCACAGACCGCCAGCACGAGGTGTGATATCGCTTGTACTACGAATTCCCGCTAAACTGATGCTACTGCACTACTGCTGTACTATAATAGCACGCTGTACCAGGTACAATAGTACACCAGCAGTAGTATGTACGCACTCCAGCAGCATGTGTTAGTACGCAATACTCGTGTGGCCGTCTGACAGCAGGTGAAAGTGTTGGCGCGGAGACTGATGAGACTGACGATTATCGAAGCTTGCGCCGCCCCCCTGCAAAAAAAATAATGCCTACTGAGATATGGAACACCGAATTTCCACCTCGCGTCACCTCGCACGATTAAAACTGCGGAGTACAAGTCCGGTGAGACCAAAACCAAAACCACAAAGGGACCAGTCCCGAAGTGGTGCACAGAAACACACGATTTTTTTTCTGGATGCCTTCTGACTTTTCGTTGCGGCTCGATTTTAGGCCAATGGAAATGCTCACAAATCTATTATCTTCGCTACTAATTAGCACAAACAACTACACGTACAGTAGCACAAATCTCCAGTGTCTATCCGAGGATGGAGGATAATCGGGTTGTCGAACGGGAGCTCTACATGTTACCACGGAGGGAAACAAAGATACCCGAACCACCGCCATGACTCTTCAGGTTGATCTTGGTAACTCGAGGGCTTCCCGTAACGTGTGGAGAAAGAAAACCCAAACTTCCTCGCAACGAGTAAAAAAAAATGCATGCGCCTAGAGTTGGGCCATCAGCCCTCGCTCTGATCGAGCCGATCAAACCTTTTCTGAGCCAAAACGCTCGGACTCGGGCTGACGTCGATCATCCGGCGCGCATCGTCCTGGACCCGTATAAGCAGGCTGCAGCCTCAAGGAGACTGCGGAGTTTGGTGCTTTTCGAGATCTCTGCCCCGTCGACGTTCTGGGTCTGTTTGAAGTTGTCCCAGATTTTTCCTACAAAAAATGACGAGCCACGCTTGAGGCCATCCAGCATACGGAACCAACCCACACCGCCCGGGACCCGCAGGCTAGGAATGTATACTTGGGTGAGGGAGTGAGTGCCCGATGCGAAGCCCGCGACGAGAATCGTCAGCGGTAGCCCGATGCTGCTCTGTGGCAAGTTGCCACATTCGGGTACACCCACAGGTTGCCTCGTACGATACCCCCCCCCCGATTCTAGATTAGACGCCATCGGAGGCCGAAAACGGCCATCGATCACCCTGCCTACTCCCAGCAAAGGAAAACTAGCCAACGAGTAGGTGGAGCTTATCCTGGAGGAAGTACGAGCGCACCGCTCGTCAGTCAGTCTCGGCTGCACTGTTGACCATTTTTGACTTTTTTTTCAGGGCTGCACAACAACGAAGCAGGTACAGGTAATAAAATACAAAATATGGGTACATATCATACGAGTACTCGAATTTCATAAGCATACACGCGCCATCTCATTTTTTCATTTCAAGCAGACATGTTATTTCTAGTAAGTGCATACGTACAGCTGCACGGTGACAGAAAACACGTGGTTGAAAAGTTGTACAGCAGTCGTATCGTACTCCTGTTCGAACTCACACAACAATCTCGTGTATTCGCACGTACGAGTAGAGGGTAAGAGAGCACTATATCCCTCCCTTTCGTCTCCCTACCGTGTCTCGCATGGTCCTGAGGGTGTGGCGGTGCTGGCATGGCTGCAGCAGCACTCTGCGTGTGCTCACCACCGCATGCATGATACCCGCCAATATTCGGGCTGTGTGGACCGCTCTTTGCTTCCCTCGCAAGGTATATCAAGGCCATCTCACGAATCTCAGCGGAGTCATCACGCGAATGTTAGCCATATTCACGCGTGACGGGATTACTCCCTTAACCCTTTTTAGAATCGCAGTCCCGTTTTGGGGACAAACTACTAATAATTTGTATGATTTGTCCCCAAACCGGGACGGCAGTTCTAAAAGGGTTGAGCACGTTGCCGACATCCAACAACCAGTTATTACGGGGGGCCATAGTTAACAGGACCAAATATCGTTAGTAAAAATGGTTAAACATATAGGTTTTTATGTATACCATAGGTCCTGTTAACTATGGTCCCCCGTAATAGGCTGTTTTGCCTCAAGAGCTCAAGCGCGGAAAATAAACGAAAAACGGCAAAAAAAAAGAAAAAGATATACATAAGTAGTCTTACGAACGAAGAAACACCGGCAACCACGCGTATATATGTACGCACGTACGATATTTTATATGGTGCGACACGAGACAACACAGGCACAGCAGTACTAGCAACCCGGCGCTCCTGGTCCTTTGCGTGCCGTGTCAGGAGACTATATGACAGATGCCGCATTTATTCCGCAATTTTTTCAAGCAAACCATAACCCTGCTCGGATCCACCGGCATATCGAACGAAAACATTTTTATTTATTTTTTTCAAATATAACCGCTGTGGGTCTTTTGCCGACGATAGCAATGTTGTGTCGGACGCCCTCGGGGAGGGTTCTCTCTGCTGCTGTTCGATTGTGCGGTGTGGATGGAGAACACAGTCGAGGTGTACACGGAACGGAGTGACAAAAGACCTCGGGTGTGACCTAAAAAGTTGTGCAATGATGAGGCTGTGAAACGTCCACTGTAGGGGGACGGCGGGACCTGCTATACTCACAAATACCTACTACCTGGTATTAATATTACGGGGACCATAGTAAGTACGACCAAATATTGCTAGTAAAAATAGGTAAATATATATATACCAGGTACAGCTTTTCATGGGTGCCGTAAGTCCTATTTACTATGGTCTCCTGCAATAATGGATCCATGTTTTCAATCCCATTTATTACGGGGGACCATAGTAAATAGGGCCTACGGTACACACAAAAACCTATATATTTACTAATTTTTACCAACACTATTCGGTCCTATTTACTATGGTCCCCCGCAATAGTATATTCGTCCTTCTGTCCTTCCTTCCTTCCTACTATTGATCGTCGTAACTGAGAAGCGGGGAGATTAACCTTATAGCACCGCACTCCCATATGTGGGGACAAAGTACTCAAACTTTAAGTAGTTTGTCCCCAAAACGGGACTGGGGTCCTAAAAGGGTTAATCACACCACGGGTATTATTACGGGGGACCATAGTATATACCTGGTACCTGGTAGGACCTATGGTACACAAAAACCTGTATATGTCCTCAGTTTTACTATTACGGGGGACCATAGTTAACAGGACCTATGGTATATATAAAAACCTATACATTTAACCATTTTTACTAACAAAATTTGGTCCTATTAACTATGGTCCCCCGTGATACCAATATTTGGTCCTAGTTGCTATGGTTGTGCGTAGGTGTGTACCAGCCGCCTATTCACACGTCGGGATTGAGAGCGCGCAGCCGCTCGAGTAGTGCCGCTGTGCAGCGGCACGGGCACAATACCTCAGGTCGGACGTTTACAGTGTCATCCTCTTAAACCTAGCGGGGACCGAGCAGCTTCGGGTCACAGCCGCTGGTTGCTGCGGTACTACTCGTCATTTGCTTCCTTCGTCATGTTCATCATGTACCTGCCTTCTGAAGAAGTACGATCGATCGAGTATCAAGCGCCAAAAAGTCCTCAAGTCTATACAGGAGGACACTGCAAGAAAGAAAGAAAGAATGGTACGACAAACAAACACGCTCCCGGCATGATACGAATACACCATTCGGACGATACTCCGCTCATCGCTGCTGCTGCTGCTACAACAAAGTAACCCTATTCACTACTACAGTACGAAGACATCGTAAGACCGCGCATGGACGGTAAGTGAGACCGCGTTTCTTCTCGATGTTCCAGGTCGTTGTTGAAATACATCGCACAGATGGGACAGATCACGACCGGATCACATAGATCAGATAGCTCATCTGGACCATCTATGAATAATAGATCCTAACCTGCCTTTATAATAGTAACGCACGATCTGTACTGCACAGATCCAGCCCCGGGCAAGCCTTTCGTAGATCACGCAGCATATACATGCAGCAGCTCCCACTCGGCAACATAAGCCGGTCCATACGAGTACAGATCAGCAATATATCTGCCCTGAAAGGCTTACTGCTTATAAACCATGGAGTGGGAAGGATCTACCTGACTCTGTCCAACGTGAAGGTGTTACCTACCGAGCTACCCAGGGTAAGACATCGACCAGGTACGCAGCTCAGGGTTTGACTATTCCGGGCCCTCGGCGATGCAAAATGTGAACATATTATTGATGTTCACGAATATCCACTGAGCTACCCGGGTACAAAATCAATCAATTACCCAGCCAAGGGTAGCCCTTCGAAACACCCCCCAATGTCTGCCTGGTCGATGAATCCCTCTCCCCATGTTATACACCTGGTACATATATAGGATGGGTTGGCGCCGGTTGGCGACGCTACAAAACACGCCTCTCACTGCGTGAGCTAGACAACCAGGGTACCGTTTTTTTTCTTTGGTGGTCACCAGAGCCGGCGATCGAGTTAGATCATTTTTGCGCGGGGACAAGCTTAACTCCGCACAAGGGGGATCGGATTATGGTATCACGTATTGTGCATGTGGTAAAGACACCCACGAGGCAGTTACATAGTAAACCCATTGCTGTGTGTCTTTCCACATTAAACCGTTCTTTCTACCCGTCGACATCCAGCACAACCAGTGTCCGTGCCGATTCCTCAATCCTAGAAGAGATACAAGTTCTGTGGCCACAAAACTACGCCACAGAGATACTACTGTCTCTGGAAGAGGCCACACAAAAAACAAATGAATTGACGCTGTCATCCACATGCAAGAAAAATCCGCCTCAGAAGCGCTTCTTAGTATTAATAGGATGCAGCTCACCTTTCATGCGACTCATTCAAGACCCCACGGCGCTTCGCGCTGGGTGCAAGCAATGTGCTTGGTCGGTGAAAACCCGGCGTCCTCCTTCCCGGCCCTCCAGGAATGCGAGGGTCTTATGGTCATACGACTACGGCCATGCATGAGAATGAGTGAGTACACCCCCTCCCTACTACAGTAGGAGTAGGAACGGTGCTCAGTCTCGAAAGCGATGCGTGGTCAATGGTCAAATGGCGAAGGCAAGCAACAAATGAGTACGCCCCCCCCCCCCCCCCCGCCGCCCCCCCCTATTTTATATAGGTTGGGTTGGTGTCGCTTGGCAGACACTGTAAAACATGCCGCTCACTGCGTGAGCTAGACAACCAGGGTACCGTTTTTTTTTTTTTTTTGGCGGTCGCCCACAGCTGGTTGTCGAGTTAGATAATTTGTGCGAGGTAAAGAACCTTTACTCCGCACAAGGGAATTGATCGTATCACGTAGCGTTCAAGGTAAGGCACCCAAGAGGGAGTTACATAGTACTCCCATTGCTGTCTCTGGAAATGCCTACACCGGAAATTAAATCAACTCATTGAAGCTGTCGTCCATATGCAAGTCCGCCTCAAAAGCGGTTCTTAGTAGGATGCAGCTCACCCTCCATGCGACTCGCCAGACACCTCACGGCGCTTCGCGCTTGGTGCAAGCAATGTCTGCCTGGTCGGTGAAAACCCGACATGCTCCGTCCCGGCATTGTAGGGATGCGAGGGTCTATGGTCATACGACTACGGCCATGCATGAGATCGAGTACATCTCTCCTATCGAGTACACCCCCCCCCCCCCCCGCCTCCCCCTCTGAACCGCGGAACGGCGGGGTCTCCGGGACGTATGGTGACTCGTACTTGACCCTTACCCGCGGGTCCCGAAAGAAACAGATATCCACAACCAAAAAGACTACAGCGCAGACGTAAGAGCGGCGACAAGAGCTACCGGAAAGCGCTACGTACGTGCTCCAGGTACATACATACCTCCACCGTGCCAGTATCGAACGATAGAGGGGGGGGGGTCCCGAGACACGGTACCGCCCGCAAGCGGACGAGGGGGCGGCATCGACCTAAAAGTTGACAAGACTGGCGTGAAACCTCAACTATAAAATCACCTGGTAGTAACAAACAAACTCCTGTCTCACGTTATTTCTATTTCCATGTCTCATTTCCTACTGCCTGGCTCCTGACCCCACAGCCCAGCCCATTCACAGCGCACAATGCCTCTTGCTTCGTGATCTGAGAGACCAGAGGAGACGAACTGCTTGCGAACCTGAAAGAAAAAAAAAAAAAATCACCAGTGGCGATGATTTTTTTTCTCGGTAAAACGTAGTACCCGACACGACCAAGTACCCAAGGAAACATCTACGAAAGCTACTGGTGAGTGCTGCATGTGTCATACATATCATCACACGACAGCACCCGCGCCAGGACTCTTCACAACTGGACGCCGGCTCCGGGCTTTTTCTGATAACCCTTTCAGTACTGCACTGGCTGTTTTCGTTTTTATTTCTTTTACTTTTTTTCCATCCCATTTCTTACGCGTACCTGAAATTTGACTCTTAACCCTTTTAGCCTTTTAGGACCCCAGTCCCGTTTTGGGGACAAACTACTTATAATTTGAGTGCTTTGTCCCCACTTTATGGGAGTGCGATGCTAAGAGGGTTAATTTCAAGTACGGTAACTTGTCCCCACAAACATGAGCGCAGTCCTAAATGGGCCAATTGTCGCGCCGTGAGTCAGGTGTACTCGACGGCTATTATTACGGGGGGGCATATTGAATAGGGCCTACAGTACACACAAAAAACTATCTATTTCGCTATTTTTACTATTACGGGGGACCATAGTTAACATAACCAAATATTGTTAGTAAAAATGGTTAAACATGTAGGTGTTTATGTGTACCATAGGTCCTGTTAACTATGGTCCCCCGTAATAACAATATTTGAGCCTATTTACTATGGTCCCCCGTACTAATAGCTGTTGGTTGGGCCGCGAAAGTAAGCCGACTAACTGACTTTCTATATGCTGTACACCTGGTATACGCATTCGTCATTTTCATTAATGTCGAAAAAAAAACGACGGGGAACAGACGCGGCAATCAGACAAAAAACACGCGGATCTCCTCCGCGAACTACGACACGCAACTACTAATACTAACCGCAATAGATGCCTCGCCAACTTTTCGTCATAAAACTGCCGGCATAAAAAAAGTCGCCGACTTCGCCGACTTATGCGTGCAGTACATAGTCATCCATTTCTTTTTCACAGCCGTACCCATACGTACAGAGTACCACTCCCTGTATATAAGGAACGTTTGTGTACTCAAAATTCAATAAAAACAGTATTTCTATTTCGCGACAGAGCGGTGCTCGTAGTATTAATCGTTTGATTATTTGTTCCCAGATGAGCGCATGTTGCTACTGATGAAGCCAATTTGCGCATGGAAAACAGTCAATGCCGTTGCTGCTGTAGAGCCTTTCGTATTCTGTACACAACAGCAGCAGCCGCGGCCGCATCTCGTTCAATCGACACCGGATTATCACAAAATGAAGACGGCTCAATCAATCTCGCTCCAAACTTCAAGCGAGTCAGTTCGTTTACTACTGTGGAACAACAAGAAGACGGCGAATCGGCTTCTCGCCGAAACCGATACATGAAGGATGCATCCAAAAATCCAATCGAACTTTTGCTACAAGCAGTCGTTATATCGGCGCGTGCCACGTATATCCTTGCAGTAGACAATTTAACACAACAGCAACCAGCCGTCGGACTCGTGACACGCCGAATAAAAGTATTCGTACCGAAATACTAAATTATCTCGTATACTTAAATCCTCTCGTGTACTAAATCCTCTCGTGTACTAACTCGCCGTCGTGTGTTCGAGATTTCCAATATGTAACATGTGGCGTTACCCAAACTACTTTACTACCGGCATGTACTGTATGTAATACACAACTCCGGGTGCCACCACCAAACAAAACCACAGCAGCAGCAGCAGCAGCAGCAGCGGCAGCGGCAGCGGCAGCAGCAGAGCAGCGTGGTATTAATAGTGATGGCGATAAGATGATGAGCGATGCGGTTGCTGCAAGGGGAAAACTCAAACGTACAGTAAGTACATACAGAGTGGGAGAGGTGCCTAAAATAACCGCTACTGTACGTACTTCGCATTACTTTTTGTAGTCTGCGCTCATGTAGATACTCACCTGACATGTACGTGTACCACAAACATTCATCAGGCACGTAAGGTGTGCAAAATCATACCGAGAGGGATTCCGCACCTTTTGAGAGTCAAAACGTTCGACGTCTTGGCCGCGGATGGGGAGGAGCCTGTCTTGGATCCCGCCGAGACACGGTTCTTCCCTGCGCCGTTCGGGGACTTGTTTCCTTTCCGAGGCGGCTTCATGTCGAACACGCACGTCAACTTCTTCGACTTGCACAGACTGTTCGTTTTTTTGTTTCGCGTTTTGGAACAAACCAGGCAGGGAGGAGGAGGAGGAGGAGGAGGAGGAGGAGGAGGAGGAGGAGGAGCAAGAAGGAAGGGAGGGAGGGAAGGTACCATCGTGAATAGCGAGAATCGAGCAGAAGCCAAAGAGCGGCGACCGAGCACACTCACGATACTACCCACACCAAGGAGGTAGAGACAGGTGATAGACAATCAGACACCAGGAATCAGAGCCATGCATTGCACGCACAAACATACATAGATGCGAGGATCAGAGGGAAAAAGCGGCCAACGTAAGGAACATAAGGACGGTGACGCAACATCGACCACACCAAGCAGCCCGGGCTGCTGAGAGGCCCTAACCCCTCAACACAACACCACCTTGCACATACTCTCGTGCAACCCCACCTTTCGGCCGGCGGGTCTTAAAAAAACGCCGCCCAAAGGTTTCCGGCTGGGGTTATAGGATTAGCGTAAGGGTCTATTAATAGAGTGAGGGTAAGGGTCGGGTTGGGTCTGGGCCGCCGTTCAAGATAGAATTTTCCCCAGAAGGTGCTGTCTTCATGTGCGAGGCGGGTGGTGTCGTACATAGAGTCAGCTGGGGAAGGGCGTAGGGTGTATTTATGCCCGCGAGTCTGCCCTGCAATGTAGGCAACTTGTACGACACGCGGTGGAGCATCACGGTCGTTGCTGATACTCGTGCCGCCGCACGCTGCACGCCTTTCCTACCTCTCTCTCAATACCAAGACAAAAAAAGACGCTTGACAACATCGAAAAACTCGTCCTTTTTTTCTTTTAGGCGCTGTGAATGCCAGATATTTTGCCCTAATTGCGTTATGAATATACGAATATCGGTCCTTGTTTTGGGACATGGTCAAGGTACCAGGTAGGGCTATAGTCATTTCCTGGTTAGTATAACCAAGCCAACCAACTGTAAGTAACTTTAACCGACCATTGAGGGGGGCCCGCGTGAGGCGCCCCCGAAGGCAAAACACACCAGGCAGGAGGGCGGCCGGCAGTTGTTTTCCTGCAGGTCGTAGGGGTCCAATTAAGGTCCAGGCTGGCTTTTTGGTCGCCCGGTTTTTCTCGGAAAAATGCCACCGAAACACACTACAGAACCCCACGACCGCCCCTGCCTTACTGGCTACGACCCTACAAAAAAAGGCAAAGGATGGTTGGGGTTAGGACCGCACTCCCGTTGCGGGGATGTAACACTTAAAAATAGTGTCAGGTTGGGGTACACGCAGTCAGCGCAGTACAAAATCAAAGGGGAACACAGCAGTAACCAGGACCAAATATTCTTAGTAAACATACTGGGATATTTAGATTTTGGTGTATATCATGGGTCCTGATTGCTATGGTCTCACGCAATAAATGGGTTCGGGTTAGCATTGGGGTGGGTCAATCTTGTTAGGACTGCAGTCCCGTTTTGGGGACAAACCACTCAAATTTCAAGTAGTTTTCCCCAAAACGGGACTGCAGTCCTATTAATAGAGTCGGGGGTCGGGTTATATAGCCTGAGTCGACGTGCAAGATTGAAATTCACCACGAACGACCTGGCAAGGAGCTTTTTTTTGCCCGGTCGCTCTTCTTGCATTTAATTTCGGTCGAGCCTCACTATACACACAAAAAGTGTGAGAAACCAAACACGCCTTCCGTCAAACAAGGAAACCCAAACGGTTCAATAGTTGACAGACAGCACCGCTTCAAACTGAAAAACGTCTGCAACGATAGTTGCAGGATGACCCGTAAAGGTTCACGCTCAGAAGTCTTCCGCAGATAAAAACTAAGGCACGGAGTGTAGCGTAGAGAGGGGAGGACAACCTGCTACTTCGTACCAGGTATTTGACTGAGTGAGCGAGAAAAGCAAGGCGAAGATGATGAATACCTGGTATATAGGGAGAAGACAATCAGTTTTTCTTAAAACTAAACAAGCAACAGCAGCTCGCGGACCCGTCCTATGTGTTTGTACTTTATCTGTGATGTTGTTTTGGGCTTGAAAAAAAAAACGAAAAGATGCGTCAGCAGTGAGTTCTCCCGATCGGTCGATACTCAACTTCGCAAGCTAAGTGATACATCGGTCGCGTAATCCCCTCTACTACTGTCTGTAGTACTGAACGGTACCGAAACAAATACCAGGTACCTGGTATCTGACTCTAATAAGGCCGACTTTTATGGGAGACGAAACCAAAACAGGATTTTTCAACAGCTTCGCAGGCTTTTTCTCCCGGGAACGCTAAACAATGCCCCGGATGTATCAAACGCGCTCGCCATTGGTCAATTTTTCGAGAAGAATCTAGCGGTGTTGACCGATTTTGCAGGCTCGAAATCCCAACTGATGGCCAACTCAAGGCAACGAACTGGCCCAGTTTCGACTTCTTTATTGAAACCGGGTGAAAATACGAAACAGGCGGCCAATTTCTAATTTCAGTATCAAAACCGGGTGAAAAAATACGAAAAGGCGGTCAGTTTCGATATCGAAACCGGGTGAAAAATTAAAACTGGGCCAGTTGACCATCCGTTCGAATTTCGAGCCTTCAAAAACGGCCTTTCACACCACTATGATAGATTCCTCTCGGAGGTCGATCAATGGCTCGACGAGATGGTAGGTGACATTTTTTGGCGCCCACGGGAGAAAAAGCCTGCGAAGGTGTTGAAAAAAAATGTTCTGGTTTCGTCCCCCTTAGTGTAATAGTCGGTCTGCTGTCATTCCAAGTAATAATGTGTTCTCAAAACGGGAGTGCAGAGTGCAGTCCTAGAGGGGGTTAGTTAGTGTGTTCGTCGTGAACGACACTTTTACTCACTAGGGTAAAGCCCTTTTTAGAACTGAAGTTCCGTTTTGGGGACAGGCCACTCATCCAGCAAGTACTTTGTCCTCACAACTGGAGTGCAGTCCTAAGAGGGCCAACTGGAAGGAGATTTTACCCTCAGCAATCTTCCTGGACAAGCCGGGGTCACAGGTGGCGTTCCTTCTGCCCCTTCCTGGTGGCTAGCTTCATTTTCATCGCGACTGGGGTTCATTCGTTCATTCAGCACTCCCACTGCTCGTCGATCTTCATCGAATGTCGCTAACTTCGCTTACGCTCTCGCGCTTTCCGCCAACATGTAATACTGCGTGCGACTCCACTGGGCCCCGCTGGAAGGTATAATACCAGTTATTATGCACTTGGAGGGTCAAGGGCAGGTCACGGGGCCAACGGGACAACAATACTTACCAGGTACTGGTACCAGGTTAAGTCTACTGCTGTGTGTGTTCTTCACTATACTCGTGGACAAAAGGACGGATTCCAGTGATTTCGGCAAGAAGGTTCCGGCCGGGTACATCTGATACAGCAGCCAGCCTGCTCGAGGGGGGACACGTCCAGACGCGCGCGGCACAGCCGGTAGTATAATAGTGATACAAAATACCCGAGGTAGCATTAATAGATTAATAGTTACCAGGTACCAGTTATTATTCACCCGTACATAAGATAACACTGCGCCAGCAATGAGCGGTACGCACCCTTCGTATCGGCATTTCACTTTCATCATATATATTTTTTTTTAATGATTTTTTATAAACAATCGATTTATACGCAATTATTATTGAACAAACTACGTACGTACAAAATACTTCATCGATTTTTCAAAAGCGAAATTATATTTTTTTCGTTTCTGGGTGTTCTGGGTTCTGGCAGGGTCCTGGGGCTTCGTGCGCACGAAAAACGAAACAAAACTAAGCGATGTCGGCAAGTGGGCAAGGTGTCGGCGCAGATTTAGCAACACGAAGAAACAGATTTTGCGATAAAATAACATTTGCTTATTATTATACCAGGGTATGTACGTGTATATGGTTGGTTGTGTTAAACGAGCGCTTTTCGTTCGAGTCCGCGACAAAGAGACGAGACCAATGCGCGATGCGATGGTGCGTGTTTAAGAGGGGGGGCGAGGGGGGAGAGGCTTCTCGCGCGGCAGCAGGGGTTGGGGTTGTTCGCTCCACGTTGATATTTGTGTGCATCCATGTGCTATTATACCTTTAATACGTTTTGAAGAGCCCTCCCGATTCATGCCAAATGCTATTAATAGTACAACAGCAGCAGTAGTACGAGTACGTGCAAACAGCAACACTGCCCTGTACATACATTTTGATACGTATCGATAGTGAACAAAGTGTATGAAAGCGTGCATACTTGCTGTTGTAGGACGTGAACATAAGGAGCGTTTGATATTAAATATCAAGGTCAAACGGTCTTTACATTGCCGCCCATACTGGTACTCTATTTTATCGACAACCAACACCGCCACCACAGCAAGAGAGAGACGGAACTATTGGACGTGCATTTATATCCGCCGCGTCCATCCACGCCGAAGAAAAAGCACCCCGCCTTGCGCACCACGCACGCTCTACCAAGCCGACAACCCCCACCTGCACGTCTGCTTCTGCCCGTTGATCTCCTCGTAGTCGCAGCGCTTCTTTCGCGTCATGCAGAAATTGCATGTGGTGCGGCTCTTCCCTTGAACTACTACAACAACAGGGGCCGTTTGGGAGGACTGCGCAGACGGTGCAGCCTGCACCTGTATCGCCGTGACACTGCTGCCTTTGATCGACCTTCCGCTGGAAACGGGGCTTTGCATGATGCCTTCGGCATAGCCACCTGCACCCGGCAGCGACCCGGTCACTATAGACACTCCGGTCCTCGTACTCAGGGCGTTGCTGTTTGCGAAGTTGTCGTGTTGTTGTCCGACATGGAAATTCCCTTGGGTCTGATGTTGTTGTTGTTGTTGTTGTTGTTGTTGTTGTTGTTGTTGGCGCTGTTGAGAATGCCACGCGGCGCCGCCGCCACTGATGGTGATTCTCTGCTTGTCTTGGCTGCTCCCTTGCGCCACGGCGAAGGAGGGTATTTGGTCGCCCATTGCGCAACGATGCACGTCGATGCAAGCAAGCCCTTTTCCGGCTCCGGTACTGCTGCGGTGCTGGCCGCTGCTTGTTGTGTTGTTGCAGCCCTGTGTGTTTGTTTTTGTTGTCTTTGCTTTTCAAAACTGCCTGAACTGAAAATGATTGTTGTGAAAAGACGCAGATTTGACGGGAAAGAAAACGAAAAAAAATGCGAGAAGGCCGGACTGGATCCCTCGGAACGTGCTTTTTTTTTGCTTGTTTGTGTGTGTGTTTTACCAAGAAATCGCGCGAAACTTTCCTAGATTTTTCAAGATTTCAGGACGACAACAAATTGCGGCGCCCAAATCGCGACAAAAATCACCTTATTATACATTCGTGCATACCTGGTACCCAGAGAGCGCCTTGCAGCGTGGGTAGGCACAATTCGATGCGAGTCGACGAGGGAAGAAAAGGCTGAAATCTTCTCGCGATAGAAATGAAGACACGTACCGTAGCGGGAAGGGGGGAGAAGAGCCTGCTATGTGACCCCGGATCTGAGTTACGAGTTGGAAGGAGAGAGAGAAGAAGATGTGCGAAGATAATGAATGGGATGGAAAAAAAAAAAAAAAAAAAAGGCGTACTCGAGATATATATTTTCGCGAGGGAGGAAGTGTGTGAGCGTGTTGGTTTACCACAGACCATGGGAGTAAATATGAGAGGAACTTATTATATTGATCACATTATTTATTATGCGAGTATAATAGTCATATACTCGTATCCCGGTCGCCCCGGTGGTTCAAGTGGTTAACCTCGAATTCTACTTGTTTGAGTCCTGGGTTCGAGCCCCAGGAGGGTCGGACTTTGACTTTATTTGCAAAAATAAAAAAAGGGATTCAATTGTTGAGAGCGCCTTGCAGCGTGGGTAGGCACAATTCGATGCGAGTCGACGAGGGAAGAAAAGGCTGAAATCTTCTCGCGATAAAAATGAAGGCACGTACCGTAGCGGGAAGGGGGGAGAAGAGCCTGCTATGTGACCCCGGATCTGAGTTACGAGTTGGAAGGAGAGAGAGAAGAAGATGTGCGAAGATAATGAATGGGATGAAAAAAAAAAAAAAAAAAAAAAAAAACACGACGAGTATGATACTCGCTGATGATGATGCTAAATCCCGCCGCGGGGAGTTCCTCACTCATCGTGTACGTTCTGTGCGGTGAGTGGTGAATATCTTCGGCAGTCGGAACCACTGACTGTCTCGAAACGAAAGAAGAGTGGAAATGGCGACGTCTCCGCTCGACACAAAAACGAAAAAATTACACAAGAAGAGTAGTACTTGTTGTGCTTGTACGAACGAAAAGCAGAGTATTCTCGGAAGAATGAGAGAATGTGAGTTTTGTACGTACGTAAGAAGTTTTTACGAACGAAAAGGTGAAAAACAAGTACCTGGTATGATTATTAATATTGTACAAATCAAGGCGCCTGAATTATTAGCGATACACTGGAAAAATACTGGTAAGATCTGCTACGTGCTCCATTATTATTTACGAGTGCGTAAGATAATTACCCTCACCGGATAATTTTGCGATACGAGATCGTTGCAGAAATCAACTGCGGATTGCGCTGATTGTGCGACATCGCGACACACCACGCAGGACACACCACACAACGTTGGGGGTGGGTTGAGAAGCGGAGAATAATGACTTTCGCAAACACAGCACATACATACATGCTGTACGAACATACATGATGTATTAGCTGGGATTAATCCAGGTACACCAGTTAGATATGATACCAGGTACCTCCGCCATGTTTCGCGTCCAGACGAGAGACCGCGGTGCCGCCGTGTTTCACGGCTTGTTTCATACCTGGTACCTGGTATCACTACGTACGGTAGACATAGTACCAGGTAGGTACCAGGTACCTACGAGTGAATCTGAACTATTACCAGTACGTGAATAGATAGGTACGCGTACAGCAGTACTTGATGAAACAACGCATGCACTTTCTCCCCAGTTACCTACGTACCTGGTTTGATTACGCGTACCAGGTATGCATTTTGTCTAAACAGGTTTTGGTTCCAGTTGTATGTGCGCCCGCACAGTAAATACAACACAATTGTCAAGCAGCAGCAACGTCGGTTTTTCTTGCGAAGTTTACGTACCTGGTACGATATATCCCCTGTACGACAAACAAAACTTTTTGCGTGCAGCCGTATTGCTGAGTAGCGTCGATCACGGCGGTGTTAATCACCGCGTGGGGCGGGGGGTGGGTGATAGATAGTGCACGTCCATAGTGCACGTCCCCAGACAAGCAGTTAGTTGTTTGAGGGCCCTCCTCTCTCGGTGGGAGGCGGGGGGAGCTATCCCAGTCATCTTCTAGCCTACCCCCCCCCCCCTCTTCGGGGCCTGGGCATGAGCCGCATTCGCCCGGACCGGTCACATAGGTGCGGTTCCCGAATTATTACGGTAAGGGTCAGGGGGGGCCTACTTAGTAGATCCCCCCCGACCGGGTGGGGGGGACATCCCCCATCTGGGCGGATGGCATTTTGAGTGTCCCTCCACGGCAATTTTTTTTTTCAGCACTGCTCGGGCCGCGCACGGAGTCTGGGCTATCGGGTAACCTGCTTGCGGCTCGTCTGGGTAAGGGGGGAGGCGCGATTCAACATCGAGGACGTAGCATCGGTTAAATTAAAGCCTGCGGGGGGGGGTACCCGTCCCCCACCGGTTTGTTGGCCGCCGCCGGGATGCCGACAGCCAACGGAGAACCACTGAGGGAAAGAACAGCTCGCGTCGTGCTAGCCTGAAGGAACGCTGGAAGTTTGTCAATACTCAGGTACTCTTTGTCTATCGTGCACCGCTTGAGATTCAGGGCAGTATTTTGCGTGAAGACCGCAAGCGGAGCGACCGCGAGGATGTCACCGGTCCTGTAGTCCCTTTCCTGCACCGCAAGGCGACCGTCACACCTTCTGGGAATCACGCCTGAGCGTTGTTGGAGCCTCAAGGAATGAAGCCGCGGAGGTTGCACGCGAAGAATTGCAGCCAATCAATGTTGTCGTCTTCGAGGAGATCAGAAGCGTTTGCGCACACTGATTCTGACAGTGAAGTAAAGGCAGCAAACGTGCAGCGGTAGAGACTACTGTAGGATCGCTGCACGCGCCTAGTTCTGGCGATGATCCCACGGTGACTAACGCGCGGCCGTTCTCGCCATGTACAAGAGCGCAGTGTTCGTTGTTATTCGACGGCTTGGAACCTACGGTACGGCATTGATGGTACTGACGTCTTCGCGGAGGACGAGAGCGAAAAATGCTCGTCGTCACTCGACGGTGATAGGTCGACACGTGCGTCACAGAGACGTGGAAGTCGGTGAGAGCTTGTCTGGTTGCCTCGAGAGTGCTATCGGCGGAACGGGAGCTAAAACGCACCGCCGTCGGGCAGTCTATCTCTGCAGTGAAAACTTCCCGGCTGGCGTCCAGTGGGCTTGAATTCCCGACGAGTGCACGGCCCCGTAGCGTATGACATGCGCTTGCTTGTCGGCGTGGGAAGAGGACGCCGAGAGTGCGCCGTTTTGTGGCTGGCAGACAACTCGCAGCATATAGCCGGCGAGTCGACGCTTTAAGCGCCACCCTGACCGCTGCGATGTTGTTGGTGTTGCGCGAGGTCGTGGTGGGTGTGGTCAGAGTCGGGGGCATCCGCTGTCGTTACGACGCGGTTGTCGATGTTGCTGTTGTTATTTGTTGCTGTGGCGAGAGGCGTGCCTACGGCGGTGCGAAGAAGGCGACGAGCGTACATTTTTGCCTCCAGTGTTGTTCAGGCGACGAAACTACAACATCATTACGACGTTAAAAATGCTTCAACAATATCACCGAGTTGGCCGAGCTGGGCACTCGCGCCGACTGCGAAGCGTATTGGCGGATTGCTTCTGACAGGCTGTGAACCAACGACCAGTACAATAACACAGTCAGTAAAGACAGCCACCCCTGATATCTCCACGAACTTGATGTCTTTCTTCGGACGTCGTCAATGGGGTCCAATCAAGAGACTTTCTTTCATGACCCAAGAAGCGGAAAAACGAAATACCTCGTCCCAGTGCGTCAGATTAGTTAGCAGGCCAGTCAGTTACTGTCGAGAGAAAAGGCCAGAGAAACCCGCGGAGGGCGCGACGCTCATCACACAACTGAGTTGAGAGACAATCCCGATGAGCCTTTGAATGGTGGCGACGGCGTGGTAGATCGACCTTGTGCGGGGCCGCTGGCATGCGAGAGCAAGGCAAAACCCGCGAGGGGTGACAGTGGTGGGATTTTTGGTTTCTCTATTCATGGCGGCAATCTTACACGGATCCATGTTCTGTCACTGAAAGACTTCCACATATTTGTCGACGGACCCAGGCGGGTTCGGGGTCGTTGCCTATTCCGCGGAGTACAGCGTGGACATGAGGATGGGCTGCCGCTCACTGACGCTGTTGCGCACATATTCTAGAACGACCTCCACTTTCGGGGCTAGAAATCCGTTTCATTGTCAATGGTAGTCGATATCGAAATTCGCGAGAAGTCCGAATGGTAATCCGCGAAAGGCGTTCCGTTGGTTGCTCTTGAATATCTGGAGCTTGGTAAAAACAGCGATTCGATCGCTGGGATTGAAATGTTGTTGTTCATTGATTAGACCCAGTATTAATAGCAGCTTGAACGAGTGTGGGCTGCTTGTTCCTGTGGCCCCGCTTCACCTGCGCGAAAAAAACGTTGAATACGCGCGTAATATCGGCGATGGATGTTTTTCGAAGGGAATTCGCCTTGGTAATGCCCTTTCGGAGTGAACGGTCCCAGCCGTCGATTCCAAGTGTTAGATGCAAGGCCGGCGAGGAAATGCTCGTGGCATAGGAGTAAAACGCATGTTTGATAGTTTTAGCCAAATTACGGGCGGTGTCGGTTGGATAAAATGCGCCACACCGAACGACGAGGGCATCGTACGCTCGACTTCGAGGAAGTCGCACGCTCTGTCGGGTGTCAATACGAGAAGTCTCATGGCCGGATGCGGTGGCATCAACCTTGACCTGCCGCGCATGTGGGGTGTCCGAGGACAGAGGGAGGGAACCATGATCGGCCAAAATTCACTACGCGGCAGGCGGTGAAAACGGTCGCACTGGACGAGATATCCACGAGAGATGGTACCACTCGCCTAAGCGTCTTGAGTGTGGTGATCCCGTTGTCGAAGACATACCGCCCAGTGCCCGCGATGGGGCGTCACGCGGCAGACCCCGCCGCCACGTTTCTCCCCGGGCTTCGCCCAAGAAGGCACTGGGGCGCGTCCCGTTGCCGGGGCCCCTTCCCGGGTGTGCTGGAGTACCCTCCAGCCTTACCGTGCCATTCGGTAACTTAGGCCCGCCACGGTTCTGTGCGGCTCTTCTCCCTCCGTGTCTTGGGCTCTCCGCTCTTCCTTCGCCCCCCAATCCACCTGCTCGCATTTCGCCGGGTTCTGCTGCTCCACCTCCCTCGCTATCTGCACCCGCTCTCCTACGTTCTCCCCCTCTACTCCTCCCATACGACTACGGCCATGCACTATATCAAATACCCCCCCCCCCCCCCCCCCCGGCCGCCTCCCGCACTTCCCTCTCAGAAATCCGCATCGGCTTCACTAGTTCCCTTATAGAGCGCCTCCTCCGGCGAGCCGCGCGCTTTCGAATCTGTCTCGGTTACCACAAAGGCGCCCCGGGATGTACGGGAAGCCTCTGCCTGTTTGCGCCATTCCGCCGTAGGCACGGGAGTCGTCGCCCTCGAAGCTCCAGCGTTCGAAGAGAGCCGATGGATCGATCCCGGCAACGTGGTCACTGGAGGCTCCCGCGTACTCCCGAAGCTCGCAGACGCCTTTGCGTTAGCAGCGGTGGCGTCGGCGGTGGGAAAAAATTGACGCTGAAGTCGATAACACCGACAAAGCCACCGCCGCCGCCGCCATCACCCCAGCGCTACCAGTAAAAGACGCACCACCACTGCCACCCTCCCATGCACCAGCCGTCGCTGGAGCGGGAGTGCAGGTAGGAGGTACGCCGCCATCGAGAAAGGAAGAGGAGGCCTCGAGGGGTGAAAGCTGGCTCCTCCCTCCCCGTTACGTTACACTCCCACCCCTCCTCCTGTCGCGCCCTCGCTCGCACCCGTACCGCCAGCTCTCCCTGTACCCCTATTTCTACTTCTCGCTCCCGCGGTTTCTTTTCCCTGAGACAAAGAGGGGTTATGCCCTAACAGAGCCCCCGATCACCCCTGCGCCGCCCAGCTGACCACCCGGCCTGTATCGGGTGGGGCCCGCTCGACGCTGGACTCCTTCCGCTCCTCACTACCGTTACCGATGCCGCCGACGCCGCCCCGATTTGACCGCGAGTCCTTTCGAGGCTGTAAGTGGGGTTGAGGGTGAGGCTGGGGGTTTCCTGGTGAGTGGTTCGGCGTGTTTCTCTGCCTGGTAGTCGCCGAAGCATAAGCTGCGGACTGCTCCAAGACGAGCATCATCGCCTACCGCTTCCCGGCTGAGTGATGGGAGGGGTTAGTGGGGAGGGTAATGAGGTTGGGTGAGGGGCAAGGAGGGGGGGAGGGCGAACTCATTCGTTGCTTGCCTTAGTCATTTGACCATTGACCACGCATCCCTTTCGAGACGGCGCATCGTTCCTACTCCTAATGGGCGCTCATTGTGTTGTTTCCATATAAGACACGGAAAATTTTTGCTGGTCTTATCCCCTTCCTGTTTCGCCGCTTGTAACCGCCATCTATCTCCTAGGATAGCGATCGTTCTTCTCGCTACCATCTAGTACACCAAACTCTTCCATGTAACGTTCGTCTATGTCCTTCATCTTCTCCTCTAATACATCCCGTTCCTCCTTATACATTTCATATTCGCTCACTATGTGAGTTATAATTTATATTTGTTTCGCCATAAGGGCACATCTGCGCATCTACTTCCTCCTCCTCCCGGCTGCTGGTATACCTCTTTCTTCCCTCTGGCAAGTCCAGGTCCCCTACACGCAATCGCAGTTTCAGCGTTTCGCGAAGTCCATTGGGCTGTACAGATACCTTTTAATTCTTGTCCCTTCTCTTGACCTCCCGCACATCTCTAGGTGGTTCTCCGCTTTCACCTTATTTCTTAGTGCTAGCATTTCCCTTTAATTTACCCTTTCTTCTTCTTCTTCTTCTTCTTCTTCTTCTTCTTCTTCTTCTTCTTCTGTCTTGTACCTCCCAAACGTCTCTATGGGTATCCTCTTTTCTTGGTTTCCTCTTGCGTATTTCCATACTTTCTCGACTACGCTAATTCACTATATTCCAGCTCGCGCCTTTGTAACTTCCTGCGTCACAGCTCTCTCAGCTATGGCTGGCAACCTCTTCTGGGGCACATTTCTTGCTTTGTATTGCCATCTGAACTTCTCACGCCTCTATTTGCCTTGAGTGGGTATATTCCCAGTTGTGCTCTTATTACTGTAGTACTCGTCGTACTTGACCATCCCACCGTCGTATTATTTTAGCTGCTATCATCTCTGCTGCCAGCTGTTTTACGAACTTTGCGTTCCCCTCCAACACTTCTTCTTCTTCTTCTTCTTCATTTTTTAGCTATGGTACGATCACATTCTCCTAATCCTGGTGTCAAGGTGCGAATCTGCTAGGATCGCATCCATCTTGCCTACGTGTGCTTCACTATTTCCTTATCACTTTTGTTATATGTGCGTCCCAAGAGTGGGGTTTTGAGATCTCTCCGCCAAGGTGCGCATACAGGTCTACGATCGGTGGTTCATCTTCTTCCCACTTCCAACTAAAATCTATCGGGTTTACCTTATCTTCGTTACACACAACTACGGCGCGCTTCTTGACAAATCGCCGTTACCCTCCATTTCCTAGTGTGCTCTGGTGCATTCTCTGTTTTTTCCTGCAATCCATCGGGGGCTTCGGATACCCCCACGAAGTTATCCGCGAACATCAATCCCGACACCGTATCTTCCCCCACCGTGACTCCCTACTTTGCTTCTTCGACTGCTACTATAAAGTCTTTAATATATATTTTAAATATATTTGGTGATAAGGCGCATCCCGGTGCAACTCCTTATAAAATATCAACATACTTCGATGTTTCCCCGTCCGGCATCACAACACTTCTCGCACGTTCCGTCATTTTTTTAATCATTCTCCACATAGTCCCTCTGATCCCTATTCCAATATTTTTTCCCGCTATTATTTCTCCATACGGCATCCCCAGTGGCTTGGTAGGTGGTCCGCGTGCCTATCAAGATCAATTTCGTGGGTTCAAGTCTCACCGAGTGCACATGCTCGAAGGGACTTCTTCTTGCGTAAAGAAATTGATTGGCGGAAAGCGCGAGAGCGTGAGTTAGCTACATTCGATGAAAATCGACGAGCAGTGGGAATGCTGAACCCTTGCGCGACAAAAAATAAAGGCACGTACCGGGGAGGAGAAGGCACGACACCTGTGACCACGGCTTGTCCAGAAGATCACCCAGGGTAAAACCTCCTACGAGCTAGGCTGGAAAGTAAAAGTGATGTTGAAAAAAAAACTGTGTCGTAGGCCTTCTGTATATCTAAAATGGAGCTGTACGTGGTTAACCCCGCGTCTTTCCTAATGTGTACACATGATCTACGCTACGAATTGACCTAAGCCCTGCTTGCCCTTCGCTTTGTTCGTCTTCCTTCTTCATCATCGTTCCCATTCTTTCGTTCAAAGTATTACAAAATGTGTTGCCTACTGTGCTCAATAGTGTCATCTCTCTATTGTTTCCTGGGTCAGCCTTATCTCCTTTCTGAAAGAAGTTCACTACTACTCTTCTCTCCACCTACCTCTTGGGTGCGTACCTGGTACTCGTTTTTCCTTATCCAGGTATACAACATAAATATCATAGTAAGCATTCCTTCTGCCCCATACTTGATACATTTATTCACGGTCTGGTCTGCCCCTGCTGCCTTTCGAGTCTCAAGTTTAACTACGCACTTATTTACTTCTTCGCTTGTGAGCTCTCTCTGTATTCCGTCTGAACCATTTTTTCCCCTTTTTTATGCGTTTACGTTTGCCTCTCCCCACGCGTTGATTTCCTTCTCGAATTCTGAGTCGAGCGTTTCGTTGGCAGTGGGTGTTCCTAGCTTACGGTTATGCTCTACTGGTACTCCCCTTTTCCCCTTCGAACTGCTAACCATTTTACCAGTTTGTGTTCTTACGGTAGCTATTCCCGTGTCTGCCTCTCCTTCTGGTTTGCCCAGTATCCATTTTATCCCTGCCCACATCTGCTTCATCACGCCCTCAAAGTCTTCGTTTTACTAGCTACGTCCTTCCATATCCCTTTTTTCTTCTTCTTTACCATCTCGGGGGGGGGGGGGAGGGGGGGTTGGAGAGGGCGAGGGGCAGGGGAAAAAGGGGAGGGGGGGGGGGGGGCGTATTCATTTGTTGCTTGCCTTAGTCATTTGGCCATTGACAACGCATCCCTTTCGAGACGGAGCACGGGAGGGGGGGGACAAGAGGGGATAAAGGGGGGAAAATAAGGCGAGGGAGTGGGGCGGGGGGAAGGAGATGTCGCAAGCAAGCCAAGGCGGTGGGCGTTTCCGTAGCGTTCGAAATGGCGCCGGCAACAGGCGTGGCTCCTCGGGTTTACATCGTAGTGGGGGGCAATTAAAAGCGGCAGAGTCACGGGGGTAAACCTGTGCCAAGACAGGTAATGTATACCAAGACGAAGCGACGCAACAGCATCGATCACAGGAAGAAGATAGGGCTGCTCGTGGTCAGGGGGTGACAATTCAGGCGGCCTCACTGTGTTGGGCGACACGCGTGCAGCATGATTCCGCACGAAGTGTTACTCAGCCCCCACAGGTAAAGACCGCGTATGTAACAGAGTAAATGGCAAGGATTTTCGCGACATAGAACCGAATCATAGTGCATTCCCACCCCCCCCCCCATTTGCACACCCCACTTCTTCTGCGGTATAGAGGATGCGGTGTTTTTCAGCATTTGAATGAGACCCGTGCCGCGGTGCCGCGCGATGAAGATCTCGGCTTTTGCGTCTGATTCGGTGCGGTGCGGTGCGGTGCGGTGCGGTGCGGTGCGGTGCGGTGCGGTGCAGGGCGGTACCTTTTAGCAATCGTACAGTGCGGTGCGGTCCAGTGAAACTACTGTAGGTCAAAAACCACACTCCACGGCACCGACCGCGACTAGACACTTGTTTTCTAACCCTTTTGGGACTGCAGTTCTGTTTCGGAAACGAAGTACTTCGAATTTGACCGTTACGGGGGACCATAGTAAATGGGTCCAAATAATGTCAGTAAAAATAGGTAAATATACAGGCTTTTGTGTGTACCATAGGCCCTATTTACTATAGTCCCCCGTAATACTTCGTCCCCAAAACGAGACTGCAGTCCTAAAAGCGTTATACGTAGAAAAGCCTAAGGGAAATTTACGTTTTGTTGTTGTGCGAGTCGAACGGTGCGGGTTCGGTGCAGATCTAAATTTTAGGATCGTACGGTACGTTGCGATGGGGTGCGCGTTTTCTTGCAATCTATATGACAGGCCTACTGTGCGGTGCGGTTTTTTTAGAGCCAATCGGAGATGGAGCCAAAAACTGAGGTCAACACCCCGGTAAACTTAAACGTTGGCGTATTTGATGGGTGCCAACGGCGGCACAGGAGCGAATCTTGCACCGCGCATCGCACACTGCACCCCCGTGACACGTTCTGTCATTCTATTGTTGTGTCGCACAATCAAGCGGAGCTTCGAGAGAGAAAGGGATACCAGTACTCCCAATGCGGTCTAAGGCAGACATCTCCTTGCTTCCCTCGCCCTGCTGACCTTCAGATACCGCATATTTACACCCCGGCACAACACGCCTGCCGCACCGCTTCCAAGGCCGGTCTTAGATGTGATAGACAGGGTCGTGGTTGCGTTACGTCGGCACATCTACGGTAGTTTTGCCGTGCCGCAACTCCCGACCGGAACGGTACGGCGGGCGCGGGCCTCGACCTCCTACGGAGATTCCCAGGCGTATACCTGGCGATACACAACCCGAGCAAGGCTACGGGGGTGTTCAGGGCGCTACCAGACGAAATATCACATGAGACATTACACTATTACGGGGGGGCATATTAAAAAGGACCTACGGTACACGCAAAAACCTACCTGGTATATATTTACCTAATTTTACCAACAATTTTCGGTCCTATTCACTATGGTCTTTCATAATACCTCGGAGGGTATCATGCATACCTGGTAGTAGTTTGAACCCACGAATGAACCAAAAAGCACATATCCTCTCTGTCTATTTAAGCGTATTTGGTTCTGATTTCTATGTTTCCCCCCCGTGACACAAGTAAACATGACGCCGTTCATCCCCGACATGTCGCTCTCCGTTGGCCGGACGAAAACAAACTACAGGAAGAGAGAGCGCAGACGCACACAACGAAGGCTTTGACCCCACGTGGCGGTGAGCACGGTGGGGGCAGCAAGCCCCTGCTGTAGAAAATGTATGTAGTGGTTGCCTCGCGCCTATCATTACAGGGGGTCACACTATTACGGGGGACCATCATACCTGGTAGTAAATAGGAACAAATATTGTTGGTAAAAATAGGGACATATGTAGGTTTTTGTGTGTACCGTAGGTCCTGTTTACTATGGTTCCCCGTGAATAGCAGTCAGGACCCGCGACGGACCCGAAAATTCATGCGTCCCCCTATGTTCACACACCACATTTATTTCTGATCATTAGCTGTGGGTTTCCCCCGTAATACAACACCAGTGTATCGGGCCGAGCTGAAAGAGGTTTGCGTCAAAAAGGAAACCGCCCCACCGCCGTCCAGCCGGCCGACCGGCCGGCCGGCCGGCTTCGATTACGACATCAGGACGGTTGCTTTTTTTTCCTGTTGAGATCGCCGTGGGATGTCGCTTCGCCCCGCCATAGGACCTTCACACCTGTCGTTTTGAAATAAAGCCCCGGGCACACTACTGCTTGACCTATATACGTCGGATGTGCGACAGCAAGTTTAGGAGGAGGGTGAGAAAAGCAGTCGGCGCCCTGGCAAACTGATCGCATGGCTGATGGCGCCGTTGTCGTTCAGCGCACTTCTAGGCCTCGTTATTCCGGGGGACCATAGTTAATAGGACCTATGGTGTACATAAAAACCTACATATTTAACCATGTTTACTAACAATATTTGGTCTTATTAACTGTGGTCCCCCGTAATAGTGGAACAGGCGTAGTCGGCGCTTTAACAAAAAAAATGAAGAAAAATCGTGCGCACACTGGAGAACTTTACCGTTGACACTGAAAATTGCAGGGAAAAATCGCACGGCGTTTCGAGGACGACCAACTGCCCCCCTGCCTCTACGTGACCATGGTCGATCAAAGCCAAGCGCCTCCTCGCTCTATATAGCCCCGCTGACCTTCGGACGCAACTCCTCCGGCGATAGAACCTCTGCCGCACCGCTTTCAGTGCTGGTCGTGGGTATGACAAAGGTGCGTGTTGACGTCGGAACACCTACAGTATGTGTATCGCGCGTGCTTTCGAACTCCTCCGGCGATAGAACCTCTGCCGCACCGCTTTCAGTGCTGGTCGTGGGTATGACAAAGGTGCGTGTTGACGTCGGAACACCTACAGTATGTGTTTCGCGCGTGCTTTCGCCCGGAACGGTACAGGCGGGAGCATGCCTTGTCCGATGGAAACCGGAAGCATGGCGCGATAAACGTAGCGTATATGACCTATCTACCGGTGGCGGTCAAAGGTGGTCAAGAGCCGGAAATCGTCGAGTGCTCACGCTTTGAGCCGTGCTTCCGGTTTCCACCGGACGAGGCATTCCAGTCGTCACGTGGAGCCCACAGCTGGTGTAATACACGGACGCAGGATGCAAATGTTGGGATTGCATTAATCGTAGCTCGTAGAGAAACCAGTGACTACTGCTGCTGTACAGCACAAGCGTGCATACCGTTGTCATACGAATGAGCAGTATCGCAGTACTTAATACCTGATAGCATACTGGACATTTCGTCGGGATTGGCTTTGAGCAGCGTGACCACCGTCGTACAAGGACCCTTCTAGAAAGTTCGTTGTAACGAACCTGGTACAACAGTACTATTACGGGGGACCATAGTTAACAGGACCTATGGTACACATAAAAACCTATAAGTTTAACCATTTTTACTAACAATATTTGGTCCTGTTAACTATGGCCCCCCGTATTAAACTCTTAGTGCAATATATCCGGGATATTATGTACGGCAACGCACGCCCGCCGACTGCCCTCTATCCGACCTCGATATAGCAGAACAGTCCTGTGGTTCTTGTCGAGGTCGTCATTCAAAAACGTCGCTTCCTTTCGCCACCGATATCGTGCTCGCCAAATCTTGTATTATGGGCCTCCTGCACACCGTGAACTCGACCGCAGACCCTGCAGCAGTGGCTTCGCAGGCAATCTACTGGTGAGACCAGAACTAGCTACGCGTAGCGCGCCGGCAATGCTGAGTTTGACAGTAGTAGGAACACTCAGCCGTAACTCCGATCGGAATGGAACACCGGACAACGGTTTCAACCGTGGAAAATCAGAAATCTGCGAGCGATGCACAGCGCGTCCAAGGATCGTAAGTAGTCAGGGCGCTCCCGAGGCGATTGTTTCTGAGCGCTCATAGTGCGAGTTACGGCGCCACTTGCGTCTAATGTGTGTGGTACTCCGTTAGTCAGGAGGAGTATACAATTGAAGCTCACACGCGCACAAAAAATACGTGACGCCCACCAGAAAAAGCGTTCTTGTGTCCTCGAACGTAAGCGCAACTCAACCTCTGCTGCTTCTGACGTACAGACATACCCCGCCCCGAGGGGAAGAGAGTAGAACTCACATATTAATAGAAGGAGAATGTGAGTTGTACAGGAAGGAACGACATATATTAGAGGAGGAGATGCGGGTATACTAGATAGCGGCGAGAAAACGATCGCTATACTAGTAGATAGGTGGTGACCACAGGCGGTGAAACAGGAAGGGGATAAGATTAGCGAAAGGCTCCTGGTAATATATGGAAACAACATACTGAGCGCCCAACTGTTGGAGGTGACTCTGTTGGGATTAGGAACGATGGTCCTTATCGAAAGAGATTCATGGTCAATGGTCAAATGACTAAGGCAAGCAACAAATGAGTACGCGGCCCCCCCTCCTGGTCAACGCCATTCTAGGGGATAGATGGTGGGCACAGGCGGAGAAACAGGAAGGGGATGAAAATAGCAAAAAAACAACTACGTAAACTGTGGAAATAACGTAGTGAGCGCCCGAATGATGGAGGTGTCTCTATTAGGAGTAGGAGCGGTGCTCCGTGTCTAAAGGGACGCGTGGTCAATGGTTACATTACGATATCAAGCAACAAATGAGTACCCCCCCCACTCGATCAATGGTCAAATGATGAAGGCCCCGTCTCGAATGGTACGTGTGATCAGTGGTCAAATTACTATGGCAAGCAACAAACGAGCACCCCCCGCCTCCTCCCCCCGCCTGGTGCGAAACCAAACGCCTGTTGATTATATGTTTTAGAGTTCGCAGAATCTCGTCGACTTTGTAACAGTGATATCCGGGACCCTCCCCTCGCCAAACGCTTCTGGTGTCTAGGGGCACACTATCATAGCAGGTATATAATCTACAAAGGATGTGTCGTGAGTTCAAATCTCGTCGAACTCGTATTGTGTTATTTTCGAGCGTGCACGCTGGAGGAAATAAAAATGATTATGAAACTGTGCCGCTACGCACCAGTATCGATTGGCCAGGGGAGGGCCCCGGAAATCAATGTTACAAAGTCGGCAAGATTTCCTAGTCTAGCAGGTATATAATCTACAAAAAGATGTGTCGTGAGTTCAAATCTCGTCGACTTCGCAATATGTTATTTTCGAGCGTGCGCGCTGGAGGAAATATTAATGATTATGATGGTGTCCCCCTAGACACCAAAAGCGTTTGGCGAAGGGAGGGACCCAGAAATTACTGTGACAGGCCGACGAGATTCCACGAACTCTAAAACATTTGTCTTGTTGATTATATACGTATCACCACCTACTAGACCACTCAGTCAGGCAGACGGAGTGGTCTAGCAGGTAGTAGTGCTGTATAATCAGCAACGTCAAAAATCGTACGGGGTGCCATACGCTGTTTAAATGGAGCCCTCCCCCCCCTTGATTCATAACCCGATCGATCTTTTCAGAACGCTTGTAGAATGCCAGTAGGGGCAGCCATCACACGAAAAATACCGATCGGTCCGAACCCTACGAAAGGCGTTCCAACATGGCTGAGTTTTCAGCCTCACACACACCCCTCTCGATAGGAGCCACAGACCGTAACCAACCGTGCAATGCACCAGGCGCTCCGACCTCTGCAGGCGATCGTCACACACAACGTGCGCGCTACTTGATCGAGTGTCTCGCTGAGGGGCAGAACAACATTTTCCTCCGCTGGTCCGGGGTATCAGCCGCCAGAATCATTTGTGAAACCGTGAAGCTTACCGGTTGCGAGAGTGGCGTTAACGGAATCCTCCCCTCGTTGTATGTCTGCAATTTGATCGCCTCTTCGTGTGCCCTACCTGCACCATAGCGAGGAAAAAAACGATCCCTTGGCTTTCCGACGTTGACGTGGCTCCGATTAAAGATACAGCGTGTAGAGAGTGCTTCTCAAACTAGCAAAAATCGTTTGAGCTCCATCGAATTGAGGCAGATCGAATTAGATCAACACTGCAAAATAATGCTCACGTGTGGTGTGGTGTTTATTTACACCGTGCACAAATCACCGTGTGACGGCGGAACAGCGGTTGATAACGCAATTACCGGTCGCTGCCTATGGCAATGTTGAGGCGAATAAGGTATACTCCGGTCTGCAGCAGGTACCCAAGCAAGGCGTCCCCTTTTCGTCTGATATTTGCTTGTCGGGCCGAACGCCAAAACCGGGCGTCTCGGTTTGGAGTGCGCTACCTCAGGTCCCTTGTGGCTGATCGAGTTACAAAAACTGCTTCCATCTAAACGACGCCGCCACGCGAACTCGCGATCTGCGGAAATGATGGCATCGATTAACTATCACAACGTCCGCATGCTAGCCCATGTAGCACCACCGTTATCGTACGAGCACGATACGGCCCGCAAACCTCTCGTACTCCGGCCGCTCGCTCGTTCGCAAGGTGGGCGTACGACGACGTTACAACGGTGGTAAAATGCTAGGCAAACAGACTACATATATATAGCAGACGAACAGTAACTCATCATCTCACGAAAAAGGAGCCCCCTCCCAATATGAGGCAGCGGCCCAGGTAGAGTACCCCTGGGTGACCCCAGTAGCTGTAGAGAGCTCGCTGGGTGGTCCAGACTGGAGAAATTTCCAGTGAGATGAAACCAGTGGCGACCGTGGCGCCTTTTCCAAATTCGGCGAATATATAGTAAGCGCACAGACGATATTTCGCGAAGAAAACCTAGCGTAGCCTCGCTACCCCGGTTGACAACTAGGCCCACAAGCATGGCATGTGAGCGACGAAGTGCTTGACCCGCCAGTCGGCAATGAAAACCGAAAGAAAATGCACTATCGCAAGAAAAGGGGGTGCTACTGACCAGTGCTGCCAATAGGCGTTGAGGCAAGTTGCGACGAGAAACACTTACAGCGGGATAGCCTTCCTAACCGGTTGGAAACTAGTCGACAAATCAGCGGCAGGCTATTGGTCTATTGTCGTCAAGTGTGCATGTCTGATCGGGAACATCTTCCATGGTTGAAGTCAGAGAATGCTGGATTCCTCTTTTGTATGTGGGTGGTATGAGTGGGACAAGAGCTACACGTTTTCAGATGGAAAATGGATCAATACTGTTTGTTTGGCCACGCGACGAACAGCGAACAAAACAGAACGCATCGTCTCACACCTCACCTGAGAGGAAGAAGTCCACGCAAAGCGCCCCCTCTTCAGCAGATGGTGACTGGGTGAGGCAAGTTGTGATAAAAAACACGTCGCACATTCTGCTACCGGCTGGAACCTACGTAGACTACATGTCATCGTTAACGTGCTTGACCAAACGGCAAATAGCAAATAAATAAATCGCATCATCTCGGGAAAGGGAGGAGTTGCTTCGGAAGCGGTAGACAAAATCGGCCCGCCTGGGCAGAGTGCACTGCCCTCCGCGACGGGTGTGTAGTCCAGGTCTAACGATGCTACCGTGGAACGAAGTCCCCCGCTGTGGGCGGAGGGGCCCCAGGGAGGAGTCGAAGTAGAGTACCGCCAGAAGCGACCCAGTGGTTGTAGGGATTTCGCTGGATGGTCTAGGCTGGAGCCGGGAGAGATGAAACCAGTGGCGACCGTGACACCTTTCCTCATTTTGATCATCAACAATGAGCGTGCAGACAATATTTTGAGATAAAAAATAGGCCACCCTTCGTTTCCGTTGGAAACTACAGTAGTGAAACGATGATGACATATGAGCGGTAAAATACTTGACCTGTGAGCAATGACAACGAGACTAAACGCCTTATTGCGCATGAGAAAGGGGGTGCTCCTCACTATTACGGGGGACCATAGTTAACAGGACCTGTGGTACACATAAAAACCTATATGTTTAACCATTTTTACTAACAATATTTGGTCCTGTTAACTATGGCCCCCCGTAATAGTACTGCGTAGTCGTTGAGAACACTTTCGACGAGAAAATATTACGGTGGAACAGCCTTCCTAACCGGTTGAAACACACCAGGTAGACTACAAAACAGCGGTACAGCGGTCAATACGGTCAAGCGACTTGACCATCCGGTATCGGCAAACAAAATGAAGCATATCAACTCACATATCACCTGAACGCAAGGAGTCTAGGCAGCGTGCGCCATTTTTCCAGCAGGTGGTGATTGGTTCAGCTGTTCTGCAACCATCAGAGTCGGCTTGGTAAAAAAACGCTACACCCCCGTTGCCGTTGGGTAGTCAGAAGACTTCTACCGCCGAAGGAGATCCTCCTCAATCTGCGGTAGGGGTCCAGGTGGCGTGCTTCTTCCGCGTACGGTGATTTATTCTGATGTGGTGCGGAGGAAAATACTGCCCGCTTGGTCGCAGTACGCTGCCGCACGTTCCAAACAAGTGCCATCGAAATGAAGCTTCTAAAAGCGGACGCGCTATAAAAATAGGAGCGGCATCGAGTCGAGATACCAACGCATGCGTGCGACCCTGAGCAGCACTATACTTCACCGTGCGATTACCATAATGTATAGCCCGCTATCCGTGTGTACAGCGGCAGGCCGTTCGATCCAATGGAAACAGTCAAGACAATCACACGCAACTTCGTCATGAAAGGGGAAAGAGAGTGATACCTAGCATCGCTGCGTGGAATTGACCCAACAAGGTTTTCGTAGAGGGACCGTTTCGGGATCGGGAGAACTGGGCCGCAGGTGTGCCTGGACCACCGAGTGGCGACGCTATGTTCTCCCCGTTAGGCTGCCTCGCGCAGTACGTCGTACACGGTACCAAGAGTTTCGGGCAAGCGTCGCTGCGCCAGACGGGGGAAGTTGGGGGGGCGGCTCAACGGCGTCGCGAAGGAGATCCGAACCTTGCCTGCGCGGGACGTGTGGTTGGCGGCTTCGACGCGGTGCAAGCTGCCGTTTGCGACTTTTTTTAACAAGTGTGTGCGGAACTGGGGAGAGGAGAAGGAGGAGAAGGAGGAGGAGGAGGAGAAGGAGGAGGAGACTGCAACAGAGGTACACCTGCTATTTTCTGAGACTTATCATCTCATGTGGAGCTCCATACTCCCACCCGAAACCTGACACTAGAACAAAACTGTACGGGTAATCCTCCAGAGACTTCAGCGGGGAAAATTGACGCTGAACAGTGACGATTACAGCTACGGCCATTATGTGACCGGGTGGGTGGTACAGATTGGTGTCCGAGTGACAAACAACTCAAGGAGTCGTACGTTCGGTACATTGGGCGCAACATGATCCTACCCGTACTGCGTTCGCGGTACCCGTAGATGGTAAACAACACCAAAGTTATCATTGTTTCGGTCGCTGTTTCGGGAGTCCCAAATGGGTGTATTCGATTAACCGGCTGTAGGTGTGCCACGAAACATTTTTCGGGGGACCATAGTTAATAGGACCAAATATTATCAGTAAAAAAAGGGAAATATATAGGTGTTTGTGTCTACCGTAGGCCCTATTTAATATTATCCCCCGTAATAGTGTAACATGCTAATGGGGATTCCAACAATGTTGGGGTAGTTTCTCAATGACCTCAAGGAGCCTCTGTCAGCCAGAAATATTTAGGCCAAAAAGATGGTACCATAGCCCTACTGCAGCACGCCTCGGAATTGACCTGATAAGCGTGGCGCCATTGAAGCAGGCACCGGGATACTTGCTCCCAGGCCCGGCTGACGTGGGTTTGATGTCCCCGCCAACCTTCTTACGGACCCACGAGTGGATCACGGCGGGGTCCATACAGTCAGTCAATCCAATATAGAATGATTTAGCAGGGCGGTAGGGCAAAAAGAAAGGGGGAGGAATGGGGGGGGAAATCCCGCGGGGGTGGTGCAAGAGAAGTCGAGGGGTGGGAAGGGGACAGGATGAAGCAGGAGGAAGCGGAGGGGCCTGGGGGTGGCACGGAGAGGGGCGGGGAGGGCTAGCAAGAAGCGGTGGGGGTCGACAATGGAGCGCGCCTGCCGCGAAGACATCGAATTGGGTACGTACCTACACGAACCCATGAAGGAGATAAGTTATGTACGTGCACGACGACAGATGCAGGGGCATGGAATGAGTTTTCTTGGCGCTGCCGAACGAGGACCGGCGTGACGGTGGGCAACATGTCGCGGATGCGGGAAGGAGCTAAGCAAGGGGGCGAGGGCAGCGGCTAGCCGCTGAAGAAATGGGAGTACGGGGATGCGGCGGAGCAAACCCCACGAGCACCCGAAAACAGTGCCAAGGCCGTAAAGGCCAGGGCCGCGATAGGGGTTCAGAGTGGACGCTGGGCCATGGACGTTGACGAGTAGCGCAGAGGTTGTTGGGCAAGGTCACGGGGGATTCGGCACAAGACGCACGGTGACTTAAAGTTGTCACCACAACCACGGGCGGAATTTTGTCAATAATAACTATTACGGGGGACCATAGTAAATAGGACCAAATGTTGGTAAAAATAGGTAAATAAACTCTTTTTTATCTGTACCGTAGGTCGTATTTACTATGGCCCCCCGCAATAGAAGAGGGGCGAAGGGCGGGGGGTCTTACCGGATTCGACAACGGGGGGAAACGTCGCAATCCTCGCAGGTTTCTATACGGCGGGAGTTAGCAGGGGCTGGGGCAGATGGTGCTCTTGATTTCATTCATTAGCCGTACGCCGCATAAATCCGGACCGCGTGAAAGCGTTCGTCGGTGGAAAGTACGGCAAACAGAGGATCTAGAAGTTAGAGCACATCGCGCTCGTCGGAGTCTCGATAGGCGTACGACCAGGGGGGGGATCGGATGAATGTGTTTGCTTACGGTTATCGTTCAAGCGTCGTGAAATTTGACGAATGTGTACGGTAAGAGGTGGTCTTAGGCGTGTCGTGTGGACGAACTATGGTTTCCAAGGAGCAGGCAAGGCAGGAACCGGGGCTGCGAGTATCACTAGCAGGATTAATAGACGACCGCCGAAGAAAATGCAAAATTTACGACATGGCTTTGGAGCGCAGGGACAGGCACCGGGGGGGGGGGGGGAGGGGGCGTACTCATTTGTTGCTTGCCTTAGTCATTTGACCATTGACCACGCATCCCTTTCGAGACGGAGCACCGGGGGGGGGGCAGTAAAAGCATGACGGACTGGGGTAACATCCCAGGGGCGTACTACCCGGTGTGATGCGCGAGGTTTGCGAGTGGTGCTCGGGATGAGGGTCAAACATATCAGGAACGGGCACAGACACTCTTGGAAAACTTGGGGCGTCAATAACCCTGTTGGTGCAGCGGCGAAGGGACACGTGTTGGGGGGATACCTTTTATTTCACAGATGCACACTCGCAGTTCGGGCAGCGGGGTGCTGTAGTCCGGGGTGGTCGGGTGTGACATCCGCAGCACTGCAGCATGCGCAACGCACCATCGCGAGAGCATCCGCTTCGTTATCACCGGCGGGGGACAGAGCAGCAGAGCACGCGTAGATAGCGCCGAGCACAGGGCGATAGGTAGCGCGTGGGCTGGCAGCATGTGTCGTGCGGCCAGCGAAGCGGGGAGGGGCGAACGACCTATCTATGTAGCGATCGTGACACTTTTCACGGATTGCTGAATCAGCGGAGAACGATTGTACTGCACTCGCTCAAGTCTCGAGCATGGACGGCGCTCGCTTGCACACCTACCGCGCAAACGTTGGGGTCCGGGTGATGTATTGATATTACTGCTTAGTGCAAGTGTAGGTGGGATATTAGATCCTCCAAGTGGTTGGCCCGTTCGCAAGGACAACGACTTAAAACTCGCTGGATGATTGAGGTTATACAGCAAGCAAGCAGTGGTTTTCAGAAAATACTGACAATATTCAACAATACTTTCTCTCTTAGAGCAGTACTTCAGTCAGTAGTACCAGCTACTGCTGTAGTAAGCACTACGAGAAGTCTTCGACTGCAATTCGCGACATGAGTTAACAATTCACAGGTAGTTGTGAATTACAGGCTAGGTTTTTATCAATTGAAGAATTTACAGCCAAGTATTTGTGCTCAGCAAGGACGTAGTAACTCTAAATCCTATATACCAGGTAATAAATACCAGTAGCCAATAAGAGCCTGCGCTCAGCGTTGATATCACAATAAGCCGCGAGTCTACCAAAACAGGAGATTCTTGCTGTCGCGTACTATATTCAAAGACTTCGCAATACCTGCAGCACTCGGCATATTTCGTCGGGGACCACGTATATCGCGAGCGCGTGTCAGCGAAGCACGCGAGTGGCCTCATATCTGCAGTATCAGACCACGATGGTAATCAAACGGTCTAAATCTGCTCTCTGCATTAAAGGTATACGTTCACTATTAAAATACAATGCGCTGTCCAGTGCATAGTAATAGTAAGTAACCCTGGTTGACAGTGCTGCACACCTCGGAACGATCATGATGTAGAGTACTTTGATCATCTACGAGCTGTCGTAGATCCTTTTGGGCCGATATGGAAATCGTTTCGCGCGCATGTTCACCAGGTACTACTAGTAGTGTATGGTTGTCACCCGCGGGCAAATATCAGATCTCGCAGATCACACAGATTCCACCTGGCGAAACATGCATTACATGTGCAGACAACGAAGATCATAACAGATCCCACCGTAGAAAAAATATGCGTAATACCAGGGTATACAGAGCATACTTATCCCCTCAGCGAAATGTGATAAAGATCACGCGGATCATGCATGTCATGTCATTTTATTTTTATTTTATTTATTTGCCTCCTGACAATGTGCAGGGCGTTATTCATTCAAAATGAAAAAGCTGACATAATTCATCGAATACCACTAACTTCATCGAACCAATTCTCCTTCCCTGCGTGTACTCACTTGCACCCCCACCATTTACCGAGATATTTTACCTACCATGAATCTATACGCCACGCTTCCTACTCCGTCATTCAAACATGCGCAGAATCTGATCATGGATATATTACAGATCCCACCCAGGCAAATATGTTTGGAAGATCCTACCGTATGTATAGATCATACAGATCCCAGCTACAGAAGTGTGTGTAGGGGCTAGATAGTACAGGTCACACCCAGCAAACTTGATCTGTGTTGTAGATCCCGCAGATCATGCAGATCAAGGATCTATATTTCCAAAAAGATCTACCAGGTACCTGGTACGTATTTACCTGGTACCAGGTACATTATTATTAGATCAAGTATTCAGATATGATATTTTCGTGGTGTGCAAGGTTGCGTTGTTCGTAATAACTTGGTTCACAACAAAAATCCTTTGCGTCGTCTGTCTGCGCATCGTGCCCGGAACTCGCTCGTGATGGCTTCCTCTGCAGAGTTCATCGCGCTCGATTATTCGTTGTTTCAGTTTCAGATCACAGAAAACGCGAAACGTCAGAACGCAAATCCAAAGACATCACAACTCGGCGGCTGTACCTGCGGCGCTCCTCTCTGCCCGGGCTTGCCGGAATAATCGCTGCATGCCTGGTACGTAGGAATACGTAAGTATACGATACATTGCAAAACCGATCCACAAAGGACGGATTCGGTCATCGGTTTTGGGAATGATGACGAATGGAAAGAATGCTCGAAAAGCTAAAATGCGAAAAGCGCCAGCAGATACTCTCTACAGCAGTATACCGTAGATCGAACGCGAATACCTGGTACCAGGTATATGTCTCCAGAGCCTACGAGTTAAACAGCCACGGAAGAAACGTTGTGCTTTATCCGGGGTAGGAGGCGCGAAGTGTCAACTACTCCGCGCGGCCGGCGGCACAGCCAACAGAGTCGAGAAAGCTCCAATCGCGAACAATGGCATTATATGTATCTGAACTGCATTAGCTGTCTATGTGGTTACGCAACGTACGGGAGGGTTGACCCCAAAGTCAAGATCATAACGTCTCACCTATGGTATCACACCCGTATGAAGCTCGTCGCGGGTCTCAACATCACTCTCGCGTTTTTCTGTGAGCGCGGAGGTAAGCTTTCAAAAACACGATCTTGCTTTCTCAGCCTCCGCGCGGGCGAGAGCGAGGCGTGCGCGCGGGAGGGTTGGGTGGGTGATGGTGGTCATGCTCGACGCTCGCCGATCTGTGACGCGCAGGCAAATTGTCACCACCAACGGGTAAACGATAAACGGTCATGAGAGATCGAGCGTGTTGGTGAGGCGTTCTCTCGTAGGGGATAGGACACATTTTGTTCGTTATGAGGTGTACCAACTGTACAAACTGTACCACAACAGCCAATCAACTACCAGGTAGTCCACAACCAACCCAACCACGCCCATCGTATCCGTAGGACTCCCGTCTCGTGTGATCGTCGAAGCTGGAGTCTGGAGTCTGGAGGCTAGAGGCTGGAGACTGGAGACTTCTATTAATACAAGCAGAGCCAGCTGGTCGACTTTACTTCCGGAGCGAGGTTCTAAAAAAGAATACCATACCAGGTACTGACTGTACCAGCAGCGATGCTGCTGTTGTAGTGTTGCAGAACAAATGTAGGAACACTTGGAATTTACAATTCACAGACCATTCACGGTGAATTTTCGACGTGCTACGCACTACTCATCGCATCTCCTCCGGCTAAGACTGTAGGACTGTCGCCACGCCTAGTCCGAGGGGTGGACGCACCCTCTTGATAGTATACGCGAATAATTGTATCCCATGGGTTTCCATTATATGTGGAGACTTTTTGCTACCAGATATAGGGGACACGATTTTGTTCGCAAAAGATAAAAATATCTCGCATATACTGGCCTGGCCAACAGATCTGTATCTGTGTTGGTTACGCACGGAGGACCTTCGTTACACATAAAAAGTACGCGTGACGCCGTAATGTACATCCCTGAATACCAGTCAGTAGTGCGCATGCATCTTTGAACACAGAATAAAGAAGCGCTCCCGTGGGGGCGTCGGCGTGGTCGGCGCTCGTGGCCCCAAAGGGGTACAGCAGACGCGCCCCCCCCTTCTTTGCCATAACGCAGGGGCGTTGCCATCGATCGTGATGTGGCTCAGTCAACCATGATATGTGACATGCGGCGTCCGGATCTTGAAATCTCGAATCACTCGTACATTTTTTAGAGGGCGAATGCCGAAATCAGGTGCATGCTAAAACCAAGCATAAAACGCGCGCCACAAGCGGTGTTATCTCCATGAAAATCCGGTTAAAAAAAAAGGCACTTGAAGCATTAAGCGTTCCACATGGCGTCCAAAATCTGAATTGCTTTGTTTTCTGTAGGGTGTAAGTACCACGGGCTCCACTTGGACCTGCAGAGAGTCACTATAAATAGGCTTCGTTTGTTTCGCCACGGCGGGAGCGCAAAGAGTATTTACTTTGGCTGACAGCTTGAAAAGCTTCTGGACCGAGTAGAAAAAATCAGGTATATCTTGGCCTTTTCGAGCCAAAATCAGTTACGATATCAGCTGGCCAATAGCAGAGCTCCTGGGGTGTGTTTTGTACTTATTATTAACATGTACCTGGTACCTGGTAACTGATTTTGGCCGAAAAATGGCTAGGTATACCTGATTTTGGCTAAAACCCTTTTTTAATCAACGCCCTGCTCTTCTATGGGATCGACTTTTGGAACGTAACACTCGTATAAGTAAATGCCTGACGAAGAACTCGGATCGGGTTTCTGTCTTCGAGCCTATGTTGGTGACAGCTCTCACCCAGAGATTCGCAGAGAACAAATCCACTTTTCCAGGGGATCCGTTTGAATTTTCACCGTATCTTGGTCAGCCCATGGGACAAATGTGACCCCATAGAATCCCAAGGGACTTCCACGGGATGATATTGATTCCATGATACCGGTATCATATTTGAGTGGGGAAATCGTCTGCAGATCTCCATGGGACATGGCACAAGACATCCCATGGCAAGTCCCATGGGATCCCGTAGGACTTGCTATGGTTGCTCATAAGACGCCCCATGGAAGTCCCATGGGATCGTATGGATCTTCCCATGGGACGTCTCGTGGGAGGTTTGACCCGATATCCGGTGGATCCCATGGGAGCTCCCATGGGACGTCCCTTGGGAACCCACCGGGATCCCATTGATAGGTAATCCTGTGGGAAGTCCTATGGGACCGTAATATGTCCCATAGGGGAAGCCCCATGCGACGTCCCATGGGAACCCACCGGGATCCCATAGATAGGTATCTTGTAGGAAGTCCTACGTATAGGACCGTAATATGTCCCATAGGGGAAGTCCGTCGGAGGTTCCAGGGGAACTCATAGGATGTACGATGCAACTCGAAGGGAGTCCCATCAGAAGTCCCATGGGAGGTAGGATTTCCCGCGGGAAACTCCAGCGAAGGTAGGAGTTCTCACGGGAAGTTCCATGGAAAGTCATGGGATGCACGACACTGTATCTCAAGGGAACTCCCATGGGAAATCCCATCGGAGATAGACGTTCCCACGGCAAGATCCATAGGAAGTCATTGGATGCACGATGCATCCCAAGGGAAATCCCATGGGAGAACGATGCTTCCCATAGGAACAGCAATGCTTCCCCATGGGGCGTCCCATGGGTAGTTCAGAATGCACCATTGGTAGCATGAGGCCGTGCTTTGGTTGGGTGACATATCAGGGTACGTATAGACTGCGTGTGGCTGGGGGTCGGGGCGCGCTCGTTTGTTGCTTGCCGCGGTCATTTGACCATTGACCACGCATCGGTTTCGAGACGGGCACCGAGGGTAGCGTGTCAACCTAGACTGCATTGGAGGAGCTTGGGGCCACCTCTAACGCGGCTTACGCAGGCAAAAACGGCCGTAAATACTTTGCCCGTGGTGGTGTTCGCTGATTTTGGTTTTTGGCGGGTCATGCAGGTTGCACTCCCCGCCACGAAAACAACATTGAATCGAAATGCCGTGAAAAAGTCCTTCGGGGTGCATTGTGCTTACCACAGCATGAGTTGTAGTTCCCATCAGCATGAGTTGAGTTGTACTTCCCACGGGATGTATTGTGGTTTTTCACGAAATTTGCCGTGGAATGTACCGTACTTCCCGAGGGATTCTATGGGACTCCCAATGGGATGCAGTATATTCCATGGGGCTTCCCATGAGGTTCCATGGGAAGTGAAAAGCCGTGTGAAGGGGCCCATGGGATGCATTGTGGTTACCGTGAGATTTTCCATCGGGATGTATTATAGCTTGTCATGGGAATTTCATGGGATTTCCCGTGGGAAGCAAAGGATCCCATGCATTGGCTTTTCCATGGGATGTCCCACGGCAATTCCCGGTAGAGGTCCCTTGGGACTCCATCGGGCTTCCCATGGGAATTCCGTTTGGATGCATCGTCATACTCATAGGACTTCCCGTGGGACGTCACGTGCTTCCCATCGGATACATCGAGCTGCCCATCGAGCTCCCAAAGGTCTTCCCATCGGGCATTTCATGGGGCTTGTCACCTTCCGTGGAACTTCCCATTTGTCACCTCCCATGGCAAGGCCCACGGAAGGCCCATAGGAAGACCCAGGAAAGGTCCATGGAACTTCCCATGGGATGCATGTTTGTACCCATAAAACTTCCCCCGGCAAGTCCCATGGACCTTGTCAAATCCCACGGGAACGCCCATGGTGAGGCCCATGGGACCCAACAGCAAGTCTTATGGGAAGGCGTTCTGTTTCGTAATACGTCTCATAGAATCCCATGGGGCTCCCCAGGGAGGTGGCAGTCCCCACGGGACTTTCCGTGGGAGGTAGATGGTCCCATGAGCCGTCTCATGGGATATCATGGGATGTCGCATCCGATCGGGAAAGACATCCCTTGGAATCCCATAGGACACCCCATTGGGCTTCCCATAGGACTTCTGTGCACGGATGGGAAGTCTCACGTGACGCCCTGTTGTCTGGGAAACCCCATGAGATAGCGTGTGGGATGTACCATGGGCATCCGTGGGAAGTCCCACGGAAAGTCCTGGGACATTCCATAGGGCATGAGATATTCCATCGGTCATTCGATTGACATGAGAGAAAACAATAGACGTACCTTAGAACATCCCATAGGAAGTCCCATGGAAACGTCCCATGGGGTTCCATGGGAAATTCTCGTGGGAAACAGGTTATTTCGTGGAAATTCATGGGAACCCATGGAATTTATCGTATTGGATTGATATTTCCTCATGAGATATCCATGGGTTCCCACGGCACCCCATTGGATCCAGTGGGATCCAGTGGGATCCCACGGAACGTCTCATGGAAAAAGCAGATGACAATGTAAAACACTCAAGACGGTGAGCTAAAAGCAAGGGTAATGGTCAAAATGGGGGTGTACCCCCCGCATTTTAAGCGAAACAGGGGTATTGGGAAAACAGGCCCGAGACAGGTGCCCGCACGTGCCCCGACCAGCCTCAAATCCAGCTCTCACGCGCTGGCAGGACGCCTGCTGCCCATGCCGAGCACGCACACCTTCTTTTTCGCGGCACGTTATTGGCGCTAACGGCACCGTGACGCTGGAGGGCGCACAAGGATCCCCCCTTCTGACTACACAATTTGAGGGGGGACGCCCCCGCAATTCTAGCCATAATTATCTTTCGATCAGGATTTTCTCCTATTTGACCGAAAAATACCATCTTTTTTCCACTCTCGACAGCTTCGAAGTTCCTCCGTGAATCAGCAGACCCGAGAACAGACCCACGGCGGAACATCGGCTTTCGAGAGTGGTCAAAAAGAGTTTATATTTTCGGTCAAATGAGGGTAAACCCTATGATATAGTCAAAGGCGGGTACTACATAGATGCACGTAGTAGAATTGCGGGAGAATCCCCCCCAAGTTGTAGTCAAAAGGGGGGTTCCTTGTGCACCTCTTTTGGTATCCCCTCTTCCCTGTTGCGGCGTTTTTATTTGTAGAAGTGTCCCCTCGTGATACCTGGCAGGCGTTTTCGCCTGCCTGGATGAGGATCCCCTCGCCCTTTCGTTCAGAAGGCATCCGGGGAGCAGGCAAGCAAACGAATGTTATAAACTATAAAACCCAAGCATCAGCCGAGCACTTTGCGTGTGTGACCTGTGAGCAGAGCCAGAAGCACCCCTGCATTGCAGTAGTCGGTCCCTAGGTCCATACTGCCTTATACTATTACACCTGGTGTCGATGTCAGTGATGTAGGGCCCACGGCCGTACGCGATTCCCGCGAGACAAAAAATATACGGTGGCAGTGATGCCACCGTCTTCGCGAGGATCAAGAGCGATACGCGTACCCGGTTCCTGCGTTGAAGAGCATACATACGGTGGCAGGCATGTCATCGTCTTCGCGAGGGCCAGGAGCGATAGACATAACCTATTCTCGCAGTGAAGGGCTCACGGTGGCAGTGATGTCACCGTCTTCGCGAGGATCAAGAGCGATACGCGTGACCGCTTCTCGTCACTGCCACCGTCTTCGCCAGGACTGCGTGCGTTCCGTGTACCCGGTTCCCGCGGTGAAGAGCTTACGGCGGCAGCAATGCGACGGTCTTCGCGAGGGCCAGGGGCGATACGCGTACCTGGTTCCCCCGGTGAAGAGCATACGATGGGCAGTGATGCCAACGTCTTCGCGAGGACCAGTGCGCACACGAGTATTCGGTTTCTGCCTTGCAAGTCGGAGGCGGTTGGTGTGCGAGTGGGTTGTGAAGCCCCGCATCTTCGATCCATTCTCCGACTTTTCAGAATGGGTTTAGTTCGCGCCTGATTTTTCTATGTATCTGCATATATGGCCCTTCAGGATGGGCTAGTGTTATGGTATCCCCTCCCCCTTCTTGGGGCGTTATGATTTGTAGCAAGTGTCCCATACGCCTTCCTGAAGGAGGATTTCCTCGCCTCTTTGTTCAGGAGGCATCCGGCGAACAAGCAAGCAACACACACAATGAACTATAACATCCTAGCACCTGTCGAGCACCTTGTGTGAGGGTGCGTCCAAAAATAGTCGAAAGCCGAAATCGAAAATGGAAATAACAATAAACAAGGCGCTGATTGGTCCCTGGTCAGACATGTTTCCCTTCGTATTTCAAGTACCGAGAAAATAAACGATTTGTAGCTCATTGCCAAAATAAAAAAGTTGACGGCTGAAAATCGAAAAGAAAATCGGAAGCATCAATTCAGTGTGTCCTACTGGCCAGCGCAGCCACGTCAAGATATCACATCAGGACCGCGGTATACAACAAACAACCCACAGCTAGCACGGCAACACAGCCGCACAGACTCCCCGTAAACAGCCAGCTGGCGAACCACAACACCAGCCCCGACGTTCCCGGGCCTTTTGTTGCCCGGCGTTCGAGCCAAAGCGAACATATTTTGAGGAAAATTCAGCATGATGCCCTCTAGAACGAGGTCGCAAGTTCCGTCTCAGTATAATTCAAAGGTTAATCCCGGGGCGTCAACGTTGGACGCGCCACCACCTCCATGGGAAGATCAACGACCTCCCGAAATCGATATTGTCGTCGCGTTTGCCTGCTTCTGTGGTGGATCTATGTTGCCGAGCGCTAGATTGTCGGCATGTGTGCACAGATAGTTATGAACGGCCCGTAGGTTGTGGTCTCCCTTGATTTTCGCCTTGATTTCTATTTTCACGTTTCGATTCTGTTTGGACACCTCGTCTAAAATACTCTCGAAAAGGAGAGCACTACGATTTTCGATTTCGATTTTCGATTCTGTTTGGACACGCCCTGAGTGACCTGGGCTGAGTCAGAAGCACCCCTGCACAGCACTTACAGTAGTCGGTCCCTAGACCCATACTTCCTCATACTATCACGCACCCTCTTGCGCCACGTTTAGCCCCAACAACGTGGCGCTAAACCAATTTAATATATGTGCGTGCTCAGTATGGGCTGCAGGCATCTTGTCAGCACGTCATAATTGAATTTGGGGAAGGCTGGGGCACCCGCGAGCCTGATTTCACTATACCCCCGTTTGACTGAAAAGGCCGGGATACACCCCCTATATGGGCAATACTCAAAAATAAAATATACAGACACCAGTAACCACGACACCGCGGCAAACCATACTCGTGATATCAACAGATCAACATCAACAAAAAAAGCAACAATAGAGAAAATACAGCAACAAGTACAGCAACAACTACAAACAACAACAAACAAGACAACAACAGCTACTCAACAATAGCAACCAGGCAGGTGGTACATACTAGAATTACGTACTTGTACTGGTATTATGTACTGTTGTAGTACAGCAGTGTAGGACTGTAGTTGTGTGTCTGCCTCCAGTGGGGGGGGGCTTTATATTCTCGAAGGCGCGGGGGGGCGGGGGTGACCCTGCTACTGTAATCTGTCCGCAGTCCTATCGGTATAGGCTCGCCGAAGCAGTCTCTGGTAGCTGTTGTTTGTCTGCAGCATGGACAAACTGGTGCAGATCCTTATTTTACTACAAACTGGTGCTGACTCTACATAAACCGATCGTTCCATTCGATGCGTCTGTTGTGCTGTTGTTCTTGGTATCAGCGTGAGGAGGAGGAGCTTTTGACACCATCACCCCCATCGGCATCGCCGCTGGCGTTAGACAAACATTTTTCGTCGCCTAGAGTAAGCCCGACAGGACGAGGAGGGGTGCGGTAACGAGAGGTGTCCCTTCTTGTGCCTTGTACCAAGCATCCAGATATACGTACAGCAGTACGGAAAACAGCCTGGACACCGATACGTTTACCTTGTAGACAAGGTTAAGTACCGTAGTGGCTACGTTACAGACATTAGCAACGCAGCAGCAACAACAACAGCACGACACGCAAGCGCGTTCATACGTACGAGGGGATGCGCTCCCTTGCCCGTGTCGGCACCCCGACAGCGCTGCTGTCGAATCGACGACTGCTGCTGCAGTCGAGGGTCCAGCGAACGCTTTCTCCATCTGCGGCGACGACAACAACGACCGTGGCAAGCAGGAGGAGCGTGCACGCCGAAGCGAGAGATGGCTTCGGAGGGAACAATGCCTCCTTTTACGAGAGATCAAGGTCAGGGCAAGCAAACGAACGGAAGCAGTTTCTGTAGTAGTGCGCACACGACTTGACCCAGCTTGGACAAAAATGTCTGGTAGTCCACATCACTTGGGTGTACAGCAGTTAACCCTCATTACAGACTACGCCTATATTTTCATTCAGAGGTTTTTCCCGGGCGGTACGGGTTAGGATTAGGGTTAGCGGTACTGCTTCTGTGTTTTAACAATTTTATTTTTTCAACCAATTTATCGAAGAGGGGCTTCATTGACCCCGAATTATATACGCATTAACCTACGACGCAATTTGCCAGTAGCAGTAATCTGCTCCAGGAGAAGAGGGGACGCCAGCACGGTGGACCCCTTTTCGGGAAACCCTCATTGTTGTGGGAGAGAGTCATTGAGTCTCACTCCGTGAGCGATATCGCAGCTCTACAACAGCACTACAACGCAGAAAGAGGATATTTATAGGAAAAACAGACCGTCCCGTCCGCCCATCGTCGGTAGCCAGGTGTACCGTCGAGAACGATGTTAGTTTTGTTCGTGTTATTTACCGGGGTATCTACTCTCTGCGACGAGGTACCAAGTTGATTGCCAGACGTTTGACGCGGGGGTGGTAACCCTGGGTGAGAGCCTCCGGCTGGTGGCAGCAGGAGGCCTCATTGGTCCAAACCATATACTTCGTACAAATTAACCTACGGCGCAATGCGACTATTTATATATTTGACGTAATGTGTTGTCCAGTCGAGTTGTTGCTCGCCCGTTCGCTGCTACTACTAAGTATCGTCCCCGCCTTTCTGCGACGCCGTCGTGCGATCGACGGCAGCGACGGTACGGCGGCAGAAGCAGAAGCGGCAGAAGCAGAAGCAACAGTAGAAGCACCACCACCAGCAGCAAATGCAGCAGCAAAAACAGCGACAGCAGCAGAAGTAGCAGCAGCAATAGATCGCTTCCGATGCCGCCCCCCCCGCCCCTCCCCATTCCGTGCATATTCCATGCGCCTTATTAACGTGTGGCTGTCCTCAGCATACGTTGGCTGCCTGTCTATGCCGCCCAGGCGCTGTCGACGCTGCCTTTCTTTCGGCGTGATACAGTATTTATGCCGTGCCGCCGTTATCCATCAGGCCAGGCTACCCCTCAGATGCTTTGCGAGCGATCGAGGCGGAGTTACGCCGACATGACCTGCATGGCGGCAGCGGTGGTGGCGGCGGCGGCGGCGGCGGCAGCGGCTGCAGCGGTGGCACCAGCGGTTGCGGGGGTTCTCTACTCGTTGATCTCGGCTGCGGCACTGGAAAGTTCACGCGCGAAATCCTCCCCTTCACTCGCTCCGAAGGTGCCGTAAACTTGATTGGGTGATCATCCTTGTCTATAGCCGATTCCCCTGTTCTGCAATCCGAAGATGTTTCAGATAACGATTGTATTATAGGTAGAACGCCCATCAACAGTGCCACAGCAGTTTACTGTCGGTTAAGCGAGGCGAATGTTTTTTCTGCCACGCTCAGCAGTATGAGTTTGTTTGTTGTCGCGATTAATGGTGCCCTACATGGCAGAAAGCGCACGACGGTCGGTGGTCTTTGGCTCATCCCCGACACGGACGGACTGACCGATGGCATCCACTGCCATGTGTGCCGATGGCATCGTGCGCTGGTGCGCTTTTCGCACCTCCTAAGAGCGAGAGAGCTCTGCACCTCCGAAGAGCCAAGAGACAACGAAAGGCGGCATTTGTGTTGTTGCGCCATACAGGTGCCAACCTCTCTCGTGTTGGGCGTGCCAACAAGGCCATTAGCTCTGTTCCGTATTGACACATATATTTTGTGTTTGACCACGCTTATTCGTGGACCTGGCGCAGGTGACTGATGTCATCATGACCTACCCCTTCCCTCCCCCTTCCTACCCCTCCCTCCCCTCCCCTTTCCTCACCCTTGTTCACCCCCTACCGACCGACCTATTGTTTCCGACACAACGCCTGCCGGCGGTGGGGCCGACCGTCGTGCGGTTGATTCCTTGCTTATATATTACCTACATGCTAAAACTACACCAGGTCTGTCCCTGGTTGGGATCGAGCCCGTGGAAGCCATGCGCAAGCAGTTCGAAAAGGCTCTGCCAGGGGTCCGAATACTCGACGGTGAGCGAGCGCGCCAGTGGTCTTATTTTCTGAGAATCGCTGTGGTCAGGCTTGGTGGTGCTGTTTTCGGCGAGCTGGACAAAGTGTTTACTTTGTTTACACCTGCCCCGCTGCCCGCCCGCCCCCTTGCTCGGCGAGATAGGCCCTTCGGCAAGAAACACACGTTTTCGACTCTGGTGGCGTTTCGGCGTGGATGCTCGCGTTGTTGGGTAGTGGTATGCATCGTTGGGATTTTTGGTTGGGAATCTACCGGTCGTGCATGAAAAAAACTGCGACAAGTTTGTGTACTCTGCGTTCCTGTACTTATGGAAGCAGAATTACATCAGTACTAACTTCTGGGTGCGCTTCCGCTCAAGGCCTTTGTGAGAAAAAAACGATGGCAGAATCATGTCCCGGGCAGTACCCCTGAGGCAGTACCACTAACAGCAGTGCAATAGTAAAGTTTTTGCCGGCGTGCAGGCAAGCGAGCGGTACCACGTGAGCAGTCGCGCGCGACACCCCCCGCATTTGGTATCCCGTGGCACGATGGTATAAACGCCCCGTGCCACGCCATTACCCATCCCGCTCCCGACCCACCATTTCGTGCAGGCATCGCAGAAGACATCCCCCTGCCGGGCTCCTCCGCTCGGGCGCTGATCGCCGCCCAAAGCTTCCACTGGATGGCCTCATCGGCGACGTTGCGCGAGGTGCACCGCGTTCTGGTGCCGCGTGGGTTGTTCGTGATGCTGTGGAATACCCGCGACCTCTCGAGGCCCTGGGTACGGTAAGACTTTGTTTCTGCACGCGATTGAATCAATGGTGATACACATGATACGAAGGCTTGTGATCGCGCACGTTGTGAGCAAGGAAAGGGGCTGTCGTGTCCGGCCGAGCGCTCTTTTCTTGCGACACTCAGATTTGGTAATAGTTTTCGCCAGCTCTATGATAAAACATGTGGAGAAGGGCGTGGCTTGACTGGTCGTTCGGCTCGCCGCGCACGCGCACCTGCTCCACGGGCACTAGCGGCTACGTAAGCACCTGCTCCACGGGCACTAGCGGCTACGTAAGGATCCTGTACAAGGAGGGGGGGGGGGGAGATCCCGTCTAATCAATGAGCTTATGAGCCTGGCTCATCGTCGGTATGGGCGCGCACGTGCGATACGCATTGCTGCCACCGCTCACTGTTTACCCACTCCACACACCCCTTTTTACTTCTCTGCAGTGCCGTAGAAGACATCATCGATCCGTTCTACGGGGACGACGTGCCTCGGCAGCACGGAGGGTTGTGGATGCAATCGTTCCAAGACCTCGAGAATCAGAGTAGGTCAGCGATTCCCCTAATCTCTTCCCGCGGTCTTCAGCGCGGACGACTGCCGTGCGCACTCTCGGTACCCGCGCGCGCCAAACAAAAACGTATCGAGGAAAACATCACCCGCCCTTGACACCACGGGCGTGTACAGGCGGTTCCCTTGATGCGGTGGCAATATTCAGAGGACTAGTCAATTCCGCCTGCGCGCGGAGATTATGGGTGCGGTCTTAGTGGTATGGTGGTTACGCCGCATTAAATCACTGCTTGGAGGGCGAGCCACCACCCCCGCCAACGTGCCTCGCGTTACGGCTGGTTTTCACCACCACGACGCCGTTTCTGCTCGAGGGAGAACCTTTAGAGCTGGCACGTCGGTCGTAAAAGTTAATGTTGAATTTCGGAATGTTTTTTACGATGTTTTAACGGCTTAAAACTCCTCGATCCGTGCCGTCAATGGCAGCGGCGAGGAGAACCACGAGGAGGGCGCAGGGCAGCGCCACCGCCACCGATCGTTTTTCGGAGAGCTGACCGAGCATCACTTCCGGCACTCGCAGCTCCTAACGCTGGACGAGCTAGACGACCGCATGCGTAGCATCAGCGTCATCGCGACAAGGTAGGCCAGCCGCGCACCCGTCCCGCCCGTCCGCCTACCTGTCTGTCTGTGCCGCCCCGTCCGTCGGAATCGGAGCCACACGTCTTCCAGAATACGCCGCTTTTTGCTCGGGCCTTGGTCGAGAGAGGCTCTCATTCCCCCCCCCCCCAGAGCGCGGAGCCTTCAACGGTTGATCGTGGAGCCCACTCCACGCAGCTTCCCCCACGGTGCGGCCTTTCTATATGGTTGGGTAATACTGGCGGTTGTTGGAGTCGCGTCAAGCGCCCCGTGTAGCGCGCCCCCCGATATAAACGCCTCCTAAAATTGTAGACTGCCTGCAGCTACATGTAGTGTACATGATTGAAGCACAACGTAGCCACCGAGCTAGCAGTCAGCACTGACTAGTATCTCGGCGGATACGGCGTGTGTGTAGCCTTTCGCGCAATCTGGGCCCTGTCTAACTGTTAGGCATATGCCAAGGGTTGCAACCCCTTTATTATTAGTCAGCATTGGCTTACCCTGTGATCGTTATGCCCCCCCCCGCCGAAACGGTATTGATAATCACCAGCACCGCCCGATTGCAACAAACAAACGATGAATTAGGCCTGAGTCTGAGCGGGCGGGCGCCTCGCACCGCGCCCGGCAGCTGGCGGAGACACACTGGGATGCGCGTGACGAGCTGCAGAAGAGCGGGCGGGTGGAACTGGCCTACGACACGGAGGTCTACTGGTGCCGCAAGCTGGACGCTCTACCGCCGCAGTAAAACACAAGCATATGTGTGTGTTTATGGACATGCATGAAACACATAAATTTGTGTGGATATATACATAAGATGGCAGGGGGCGAGCCGCTGTTTTTGTGAGCGCTGACATATTGTTCCGTCGGAAACGTGGCAAAGGGCTGCACCGTGCCCTGTCCCTTGCCCGAATCGCAGGAGCCGCCAAGGCCATCAGCCTTGATCATTTGGCAGGTACGCTTTCGTGCTACGATTGCGCGAACGAGCTCTTCGAGTACATGGATTTACAATACAAGTCAGTCAGTAGTAGATGGTTACCTACCGCTGCCGGTCGAGAGGTGCGGTTGGAGCGGCCAGCACGGATCCGCTCAGTGGTCTATCCTTTATAAAACGAACATCGTCCGCCGGAGGGCACTCGTAGTGTGGTGCCAGGTGCTTGAACAAATAGGCAATATTTTTTGTTGCAGCAAAGGCACTATTAATGTTAATATTAGTAATATGGTTAATGTTGTGTTCGTTGTGTATTGGGCCTCCGAACGACTGGCATTCGCGTGCTGCTTCCCAGTGCGCTGTTCTTTTATTCAGGTTGGATGATGGTACGAGCGAATTTCCATAGGAAGTTACTTTCAGCGGCACCGGCGCGTCCCAAGCTATTGCAAACTCAGGGATAACGGGAGGGACTCACTAGCGACGAAGGGATTGGTTTCCGACTACAGATTTACACCATCTCAGCGAAGAGAGTGCGATAATGGTAACTGTGCCGCCTCGCCTCATTTGAACAGCGAGAACAGGACACCACGTATCACCACCAAATATGTCAGGAGACATGTCAAGCAAAGCGAAGCGTGCGCTGTCAAGGGTGTAGGGCCGAGTGTTCCACACTGAAGCCTAGTAGTTTGGTGTAAAAGTCAACACATGTCGAGGCGAGGCAACGTTGCCGTCTGTCAAGGGGTGAACGCGCTGTCTCCTGACATCTTTGATCACCACTGTGCGTGCTGGTGCGTGATCGGGGCGCAATTGCTGTAGCATACTGACTGGTAATACACGTGAAGAGGGTGCTACATCTCAAGTGGGAATGCACCCCTCGGGTCTCTCCATTCGGAAATTAAGATATTGTCCGATCGATTTTCGAACGTATGTGAGGCGTTCGCGTTCGCGATGCCCTCGTCCAGTCCCAGCGTCGTGTTAGCAAGGAGGAAGCCAGCCACGGGGTGTTGTCCTATCGATGGTGTGCTTGTATGCCTGCATACATGGATGTGCGATGCGGACAGGTTCGAAACGACTCGTCGCGATCCACCCTTGCAGCACCCCGGACGGAGGGAGGGGGGGGGGGGGGGGAGGGGGCTGGTCTGTGCCCCCGCTACCTCTGGCGGGGCTACACGCCCACGCTCCGCCTCTCTCAAAGGGCACTAAAACCATTTCCTCCCCCGCAATGAATACATCAATTATTCAATATTGTAATCCACGCGAACACGTCCAACCCTATTCAGGATGTTCGTCCGCGCACGCCAGCTACACCTGCTTTTGGAAACTCAACGATTTCGCCGTATTCTCCAGTGTTTTGAGACCACAGCAAAAGCAACAGCAAGCTGGAAAAAAATATGATAACGGGAGGGAAGAAACGAATGAAGCTCGCAGCGTTGTGCGTGACACCTCGGAAAAAAACACAGCCGCTGCTATACGTCCTGGTAGGGAACTTGGTCACAGGCACGGTACGGCAGTACACGAGAGAAGGTATCGCGTCTGCTGTCAGCACAGGATGCGGTAAAATAATGTGTTATCATATCTCGACCCTTTCTTTCTAGTATTGACATGGCTGCGGCCCCCCGGTTCACATCAACCCTTCAACAACATAAACACCCCCCCCCCCCGTATAGATATAATCTCCTCATCTGAACGGACCCCAGCTTTCACGGTTCCCAGTAAATTCCACACGGCATTCGTCGCGTCATCGTCTCGTCCCAATCACTATCAATAATACTTGGAAGCACTCTTGGCGAATGTAGTTTTCTTCGGCGTTGTCGCGAGGGGAAAACAAAGCTGCTTCCGAACGCCTCGCCCAAAACAGAACCCCCCGCAACAACAAAAAGCGCAGCGCTTTTTCACGAACTCTTGTTCCACGCATACTCCGGCAACACACGAGAAAAACGTCGAGAAAAAAACAAAACAAATTATGTTCACAAGACTTTTCTCAGAAGGCTGAATTTTACGCACTGTTTGCAAAAAAAAAAAAACAAACATCCCTCTTAACTTCTTCAAGAAGAACACTCCCACACACGTCCTTTTTGGGGTAAATTACTTGGAAAATAGAGCTGGAGATACTTCGCAGTAGGGGAAGCGTTTATTAGAGTCCTACACACTTTCAAGCAGCCTGCTCTCCCCGGAACTCAAAACGTTCGTGGGACAGTTCCAAAACGTTTGTTGAGCTGAAGTGCTGAAGACCGGCCGGCCAGGGGCGGACACGCCAGCGCAGCGGCGGCGGCCGCGGAAAACAAAAATTGTGGAAGGCGTCCGTCCATCCACCAACCCACCCAACCAACCCTTACTCCGTTCAGGCCGAAGCGGTGAGCACCTCCACCACCTTCTTGGCCGTCAGTTCCGAGGACATGGGGTTCTGCCCCGTCACCACGCGGCCGTCGACAACGGCGAAGGGCGTGAACGGGTCGCCCTTGCTGAACTCCGCTCCCAGCTCCTTGAGCTTGGCCTCCAGCAGAAAGGGCACCTTGTCGGTGAGTCCCACCTTTTGCCATGGGACGCGGTTCCACGGTCGTCGGGGTGTAGTGATTAGAGCATCGTGGTCGGGCCATTGCTATCCTCGTGGTCAGAATAGGGGCGACGCCGTAAACGCAAAACTAAGAAAAAGAGCACGTTCGGATACTCTCCACCGGGGGGGGGGGGGGTCTGGTTGGGAAAAGGCTCAACAGTATCGCTCGTTTCTTTGTGGTCGTTTCTTTGTGGAAGCAACAAAAGGATACGGTGTAAACATATTGTGATCGATTGTGCTGCAATAAAATTGAAAAAAAACACTCGATCGTGCTGCAAACGTTCGCGATCCCAACCATTACGCCCAGAGGGATAGGTAGGTGTACGGACGATGCCGACCGGCTGAGTGGGTGTCCTTCCGAAACGGCTTGAGAAAACCCGTCTCCCACGACTTCCCCCCCTCGCCGTCTCCCGTCGTTCTCTTACGGGGGGGGACCACGTCTTCTTGCCGCAAATCTCACCACGAAACAAACATGACAACAAAAACGCAAGCGCGGTATACAAAGAGAGAGGACGAACAACCGCAAGACACAACATACCCAAACACCGCTACACGCACATATAGAATGCAACAACGCAACACGTACACAAGAAAAAAAATACCAAAGACACAACACGAACAACATACACACAGCTTACACGACAAAAAAAAACGCCCCTCCCTCACCCCCCCCCCCCCCCCCCCAATCAACCCACCAACGCGAGGCGGCCGACCTTTCACCCAAACTTTGATCATCAACCTGAACCGTCTCAACATCAGACAACATATATCCTCTACCAATCTTGTCGAGCAGTGTAAGGACACATTCATAATTGATAATTCGAGTGCTTTGTCCCCAAAACGGGACTTCAGTCCTATTACGGGGGACCATAGTTAACAGGACCTACGGTATACATAAAAACCTATATATTTAACCATTTTTACTAACAATATTTGGTCCTGTTAACTATGGTCCCCCGTAATAGTAGGGTTCATGTAAGGACCGTTTGGGTATTGTAGTGGGATACTCATTTGAAGACAACCTCGTGACAAGCCAATAAACGCGGTCTTATCTCTAAAAATATGGTATTATATTTTAGGGTTTTAGCCAGAATCAGGTGTACCTCGTCCATTATGAACCAAAGCCAGGAACTTAATGAAAAACAAGCAAACAATACCAGGTACACGCCAGAAGCCCTGCCATTGGCCAGCCTCACAACGTGTGCCTGTTATTGGCTTGAAACTAGCCACTTACACCTGAATTTTGTCTACTTAGTCTACAGCTTTCAACCGTTTTTGCCCGATTTTCAGCCAATCAGAGAGGCTATACGTGCACTGTTTGTGTTCTGCGTATGCGGTCTCCGGTCCCTTGATTACAATTATCGTGAATAAACTCTGTTACGTACGTGGGCATTTAGGCATGCATACGGACGCTGAAAACACTCTATCTTCTCAGGGGTGTACGATGTGCTTGAGTTGTTATGATGCGGATATTTTCTATGTTCACAGGAGTCCTATTACAGCACCGTGGACACAGGCAACAGTTCGTCTGCCCCGCCCCGCGTCGAGGTGGTCTCACGTTCGGTATGACAAAAAAAAATCGTGCCGAGCAGGCGATTCCGCGAGGATGGTCGAGAGGCTTCAAAGCTGGCAACGGGGAGGGGGCGCCAGGACAGATGTTATTCTGGCGCGCCGACCGTGGCTAAACAAACGACGCCCCGTGGTACCTATGTACCTTAAAGAAAACCCAACAAAATGTGTTTGAGAGGACACACGCTCAGTACTCAGGCGCAAAAAACAAAAAACAAAGTCGGTGATTTCTCATGGCAAAAAGCACCGCTCGTGGCGTGTGTTTTTTACTTCATTCAAGTATGTAACTGCCTGTGGCTCGAATGCAACAGGCGTACCTGATTTTGGCTTTTGCCCTATACTTTACCACTAAGTGTAAAATAATGTCATATTGATTCCAGCTTCGTACAGTAGTTTTTTTCTCCATCTCCCGAAAAGTCTGAGAACGGGTGGGTCTTGAAGCGGGTACCGGTACCCCACACTAACCATATCAACGTTTGGGTCATGAATGTAAGGACGGCGTATTCGGTCTGTAAACACGAGAAAAAACAAAACGCTCGTCACATTTCCGGATAAGGGTGATTGAGTATCTCATCCATGCGCCGTGTACCTGGTATACGCAAATAACTCACCATCTCCTCTTCAGCGTCCGTGAACCCGGTCATCTTCTTCCCGGCCACCAGCTCGGTCCCGTCGGCCGCTTTGGCCCCGACGAACGCGGTCGGCCCGTGGCAGACCGCCGACACCACGCCGCCGTTGGTGTACACCTTCTCCATCATGCTCTGGACGCTGGCGTTGTCGGCGAAGTCGACGCACGTCCCGTGCCCGCCGGCGAAGAACACCGCGGCGTAGGCGGACGCGTCGGCGTCCGAGAGCTTCGTCGAGGCCGCGAGCTTGGACTGCGCCCCCTCGTCCGCGTCGAACCGCCGGGTGTGGTCCGTCAGGTAGTCGTCCGCCTACTCACAAACGGACGCGGCCATGAAGCAGCAACATCGATCAGCCGCACGGCTCTCACGCAGACGGCTATACATGATACGTCACATGAAAGACGGCATCAACATCAGCGGCCGACGACGTTAAGTGACCTAGAACCGAACTTAATGTCTGAAGCCGATGGCCCGAAAAAAAAAACACCACCAAGATCCCGATATAGCAAACAACGATTTGGTAACCGTGTTTGTCCGAGATCGAGGTCGGGGCTGGGGTTGAGGTTGGGGTTGGGGTTGAGGTTCGGGCTGGGGATAGGGTGGGAGTGGTTGTTGGATTTTTTCTTCTTCATGAGAGTGCCTACCTATACATGAAGCGCGGACGGTGAGGTATAGGTGGGTGCGCCGGCATTCATACATGACGCCTCCGTGGAAGCTACAAGAAGGGCCGCGTTGGTGGCGGGCGTGTTTGGGTGGGGTCGGGGGGAACTGCTACGTGCGTGCGTACAATACCAGGCGAGCGGAAGTGCCCCCATTATACAAAATATTTCGGCGGCGGGATGACACAAGGACGATATTCATATTTCAAAACTATAAAAATCGAAGGCTTGCCTTAGACCCTTCGTCGACGGGAGGGGCGCCGCCGGCCGGAGAGGCGATGTCGACCTCGTAGCCCGCGTCCACGAACACGCAGTAAGGGGCCGCCGCTTCCTCGAGCCAAAAGCCTGCGACAGGGAGAAAACCACGAGTATGTTTTGGGCTACCGTATGATCTACTGATTTAGTTGCCGTGGTTGTTGGTATTATTGGTATCGTTCCTACTGTTGTCGTTGCCTTCCGCCCGTGGAAACGTTAAAAAAAAACTTGCGCAGTGTTGTATGTATATCGAGGAATCTCGTCGTAGTAGTACAACAGCCGTAGTGCACTATTTTTACTGTGTTGAGATGGAAGTTGCTGTACAAGAGGTAGATCATACGTGTGTGCCGACCGGTACATGCGCCGGCTTGGCGAAATCATTTGCTACTCGATGACGGCATCGTAGATCTATGTGACTCCTGTGGTGGGCACGCAGAAACGTCGAACGCCGGCGGCCGAACAAACACAATGCCTATGCAGCAGGCCACAAAGCAAAGCGACAACGAGCAGAAAAAAATAGTTGTATCAACACTTCACGAGTACCGTTGTGCCCGAGGTAACCGTTACGGTCACGGATTTAAACGTAAAGAAACGTGTGTCAACAACTTGCGAGTACGTACGGCTTGTAAAGTTTTTCCTTTTGAAAAAATATACCAACCTGGTAAATATTCTGGTGTAGACAAAGTACAAATCTACGTAGGTGTATCTGACCAGTTTCAAGCAAATAAAAAACAGATAAGATGTGAGGCTGGCCAATGGCAATGGCAGGGCTCCTGGCGTGCATTTTTTACTTGTTTTTAGAATGTACCCTGGTACCTGATTTTGGTCCATAATCGACAAGGTACATCTGATTTTGCCTAAAACCCTTGCATTACCACTCGGAACTACTGATTTCGTTCACTGACGCATTCCCCCCCTCCTCCCCCCCTTTACCCCGCCCCTCGGATAGCCACACACAGCAGCGATTAAACCATAACACCCAGACGCAGAGGGAATAAAAAATATTCGCAGGTACTCCTCCCGGATGACCTCAGCATGCGTTTTGCCCGAGCAAGTTCGATCTCTTGTCGAGGCGTCGAGGCCGCCGAACCGCGTGCCAAGCCGAACAACCCGACTAATAATCCCACCACGAAATTGCAAAATCGAGAATCTGTCGTGATACAGTAGTCAGTGTGATCTTGCAGCTTGATCACAGACTGGACAAAATCCTCTCTTTCTTCGGTACGTGCTCGAAATAAACGACACAGTTTCATGATTTTTTTATCCGAGTACGAAATCACAAACGATCGAACGCGCGTCGTGCGTTGCGCACGGACTGGTGTCGACTGACAAAGGCAGGCTCAACATGGCAGCAGCTAAAGCTCGCAGCACTCCGGATCAGCACGAGTACGTATTCGAAGATTCATGGATACTCCACAAAATTTGCTATAATAACCCTAACCCTAACCCTAATATCAATATTAATATGGATATCCCACGCACCTGTCGGCTTTTCGCCCATTTTAGACGCAGAGGTTAGGACGAGCAAAACCTTCGGCATGATTGCTTGCCAAGATGAAAAAATCCACGGATAGGCAGCCTGCAGCAGATGCTTCTGGAGAAGGGTGCTTGCAGTAAACGCGGGGGCGGGATTCCGGGTGCGTTTGGGGGCAGAAGTTGCGGTAATTTTGTCGCTGTCTGTGCGGACACGGACCCCGCATTCCATTTTTCCATTTTTTTGTGGAAACCCCTGAAATGGTTGCGGACAATTTCGTCTGGGACTTGGTAGGTACCTCTGGCACATCCGGACACACAGCCAGCAAGCAGCCCCCAGTAGCCAGCAGAAGATGGTGTTCGGCCGAAAAACGGGATTCTTGGTGAGGGCACCCCGTTGAAGGCCAGGGAATCGAGAGTGGATCTGCTAAAGTTCGCGCTACGAGGCTTATCGGAAATTCAACCCCATTGCAGATTGCAGCTGGAATCAACAACAAACAGTCGTTACCTGCCAGCGGTATACCCCTGGTACTCTGGTTAGAGCCTATGTACAGGGGGACCCACAGCTGCACAGCTTGCTGGTATTAAGTATTCAGCTGCTTATGAACCTAACGCTTGCTGCGTGTTGCTGCTTCTGTGTGCTTGTCCCCCGTGGTGCTATATATGTGTGCATGTTGGCAGTCTTCATGGGGGGCGTCCAAGCCGGCGCAGGAGACCAACCTTGAGTTCGCGGCTAGAGCTCACAAGTGAGTGTGAGAGATAGAGGGAGTACCGAGAGCAAGGAGCTATTCGTATCGTACAGCAGTATCCGCATCAACCTCGTGATATTATACGGTCTCCTGAAGCGGCAGTGCTACAAGATCTACTTGCTACAGAGTATGGCGACTGGTGGCATAGTGATCTTATCTCTTAACTGTGGTGAGATTGGCTTCCTCTAGCAATTAGTATCGACAGTTTAGTTTCATTCAGAATCAGCATGTGATAGAGATGGTGGTTTAAAAAATCGGAACCGGGACCAGTACCGCCTTCGGTGGGATCTGACCAGTACCGTCCCGGGTTCCCGCGGTACTGGGTATCCCGGGTACCCGGGTTCCCGGGGTTCCCGGGTTCCCTGGTACCCGGGATTACGCGTACAGTTTGCCCCACTCTTGTGTTTGAGCGGCGTGAATGGTCCTCAGGCGGGGTGGCGAGGCGTAGTGGGGCGGGACAAGACTTCATTTCATGTCTCTCGATGGATAAAAATGCGGAAGAGAGGAGGCTGCGCGTATTCTCCAGTACCGCGGGTACCCGGGTACCCGGGGTTACATGTACATTTTTCTCCACTCTTCTTGTGTTTGAGCGGCGTGACCGGCCCCCAGGCGGGGTGGTGAGGCGGAAGGTGGGAGGACAAGCCTTCAGGTCGTCTCTCTCGATGAATAAAAACGAGAAAGAGAGGAGGCTGTGCGTGTTCTCGGTGCAATCGAGGAGGTGGGGCGTGGGGAGGTGAAATATAAGCAAATCACACAATCAAAGTCAAGAAGTAGAGATAAAAAAAAACTATCAATCTGATTTACCCTTATTTCGCTCGTGAAGTCAACTCCATCAGGAAAATCCTTCGAATATAATTGTTTGCATCCACCAAACAAGCCCTGCGAGATGAGGCCACACCCAGAAACAGCGAGCACATACGTAATAAGCAGAGGAAGTAGGAAAGCCGGGGGAATCTTCGCCCACACTGCTGCAACAAAAAAAGCTTTCGCCAGACACAGACCTCGCTGTAAGCTGTAAACACCCCAGAATAATCCAGACCCATATCCGCCCATTGATGTCATCAAACATCCAATATGCAACCCGCAAACCTGGTGTTGACTATCATTCACGCAACCTCTCTGCAAACGGTAAGGTTGGGACTTCTGAATGCCGGGAGAAAGTTCAAGAACAAACCAAAACATATGAAAGAGAGCGGCTACCTCTGCTAGACATTGGTCATTGGTCTAATCACGTGTTTGGTGCTGTTGCACATCTAGGCAAGCAACTGCTGAAAACCTAACTTACAGAAACCAATCAGACCATCCACCGCCAACCATGTTCGCTCATCAACACAAGAATCGATCGCACCCTGAGCAAAAGCGACAACACAAATCAAGGGTCCTTGTAGTTGTCCATGACGCCGGATGCGATGGCCCCACGCACGGTCACAAGCTGGGCCACCCTACTTCCCGTGAGCCTGGTGCGTTTGGCCGTCAAGGTCAGCCCTGCCTTGGAAAACAGCCGCTCCGACGACGCCGACGAAGCGGGGACGCACAGGATACGCGAAGCGATGTCGTGCAGAAGTGGGAAGGTCCCGCGGCGTTCGTCCCACCACGCCAACGGGTTGTCGCCCACCGTAAGAGGCTCGATCCCGCGGTACCTGAGCACCTCAGATTTGATGTAAGCCTCTAGCTCCTCCTTCCGGCTGGAGCGGGGAGTGGGCGCTACAGGAGCGGTATCGTAATTCTGCCAGTTGAGTCCCTCGATGAAATCCTACGAGGGGACGCGAAAACGCAAGAGAAAAAAACAACAACGTCATGCAGCCGCAAACGTTAGGTCATGAGGTTTGGGTCCGGGCCAATTTTAGGGGGGGGGGGGGGGGATACGGGGAGCGGTACGGGGAGCGAAAGAGGGGAGGGGGGAAGGGGAGGGGGAGGGGAGAAAACAACGAATAAAAAAATAATTTCCACGTGGATACCTCTTCATCGTCCGATAGGTTGACCACTTCGGACAGGATACTCTTCTTCGCTCCGGCGGCCGGAGCATCATCTTCGCGTAGCCCGTCGTTTGTGTCTTTGGTGTCCGATCCCACCGAGGAGGTCCGGTCAGGACTCAAGAGACGCACTTCCCAAAGCCCCGAACTCCGCTGTGAGCCTCTCGTCGATGATTTGAGCCCCAAGGGACTCTATGCAGCTGAACGCCTGGTCCCGTACCCTGCGCCGGACGCCGGTCATTGTCTTCGTCCTGGGGTCGATAGCAGCGGCGGCCAAGTGCAACCTCGTGCAACCTGACGTGCCAGCCGCGTCTTCGTCGAAGGGGTCGAGCGTGTGCCTGTATTCGGGCGACAAACACAAACGAAACACAGGTGGTGGGAAAGTTTGGGGGGGATGGGAATTGTGATCAGAAGAAAGCAACGAAATATGACCGCAAGGTTAAATATATTTTAAAATAAAAATCCTGGCTGAGCGCGGGGTCACACCGGAGCTGTCCAACGTAAAAAAACTTGCCAGTTTACTCTTACCATGCATCAGATATGCTACCTTTGGTTGCAGTCCTCCGGCATGTCCTGTGCCGCAGCGCAGATACCCGGGTTCTCGTGACCGGCGAGTTCCTTCATCTTTTTCTTCGACATGACAACCATGCCCACGACATAGCCGCTCATGGGGGTCTTGTCGGCCTCCATCGCCGCTGTCGCCTCGGCGAACGGCTGCATGACTCCGAGAAGTACCCCGAGGAAGTCCCAGTCGATCCTGGTGATGAGATCCGGACAGGGAGACTGGCCCTTCACGCTCAGGGCTTCGATGGCCCTCCTGTTCTTGATGGCGCTGCGGACGCTCGTCGCCTCCGACCACCACCTCGTGATCACGCACTTCTGGAGCTCGCAGAATGGCACGCCGAGCCAGGCTGCGCTCTCCCTTAGCAGTTGGGTGCTCTGGCAGTGACGCACGAAAGTCGAGGAGGGGCAGCAAGGAATCGTCACATCAGCCTGTACTGAGACACCAGGTCGCACGAACGCGAGGACGAACCGCCGTCAGCAACCATGCTCTCTGGCACCCAGAACTGAAAAAGGTGTGACACGAATGCATGCAAGTTCGGCAAAACTCAAAAGTACAACCCGGCACCAAGACGCTGCACGAAGGGGCCGGTTCATACTTAAATAGCCCACGCACGTACCACGAACCATCGACAAGGGCACACAACACTGACCTTCGGAGATCTGTTGAATGCCGTGACGATGTCGTTGACCAGCTGTAGCGTGGTCCTCACGCGAGTAAAGTCCCGGTCGATCGGTCCAGATCCCGCCCCTCCTGCGCCGGGGGTGCCGCCGCCGCCGCCGCCGGCACCGGCACCTCCTGTCCCTCCTGCGCTGGGGGTGCCGCTGTCGTCGCCGCCGGCACCGACACCCCTTGTCCCTCCTGCGCCGGGGGTGCCGCGGCCACCGCCTCCCGCGCCCGTACCACCGTCGGCTGCTGTTGCTTTGGGTCTGCCCTTCACCGCGGCCACACCCTGGAAGCGGTGCACCATCAGCTGGAGAGAGTGGCAGAAGCAAGACATGGTGACGATGTTGTTGTCGTCGTCGGCACCAAGAACCTTCCCAGCCTTCAACATGTTGGACGCGTTGTCCATGGTGATGGCGGTGCACTTTTTCGGGTTTAAACCCTTCTTGATGAGGATTGTCTTCAGCTCCCCCGCGATGTTTACGCCCGTGTGTGTCACGTTAAACGGCTCGCACGCGAGGTCGATCGTGCGTATGTTGGGGCCGTCGATGATGTGGATGGTGAAGGAGATGAACCTTTTCCTGTGCTTGCCCGTCCAAATATCCGTCGAGCTACCGTAGAACTTGTCACCCACCAACTTCACAATTTCCTTGTGGGCTGCAACCTGTTTCAAATAGTGGTGTGTGAAGGGAGGGGAGGGGGGGGCGGGCGGGGGGGGGGGTGTACTCGATAGGAGAGATGTACTCGATCTCATGCATGGCCGTAGTCGTATGACCATAGACCCTCGCATCGGGGGGGCAATTATTGTCTTATTTATGGCAGGACAATTATATATTAAGGGACGCATGGAGTTGTTTCTATTTCCATGTGGTAGGTGCATAAGGACTCCAATGGTCGTGTAAGCAAAGCAAGTTGCGTCGTAGGTGTATTCTCGTACATATAAAACAGCCTACAACAACCTTGTCCTTCTGGGGACGAACAAATTACGGGTGACTCGAGCAACACGAAAAATATAATTCGGAAAGAACATAGTAGATAGGCGCCAACCATCATACCGATCATCCAATGTCAAATCAAGAATCCACGGAACGTACAAGTCAGCCCATCACAGATTGCAAACTACAGTAGTACATGTATTGTATACTTCTGACCCACCTCCATGTTGTTAAGCTCCTTGTTGATCATGGGACGCGCGGTAGTGTTAGCCTTGGAGGAAGAAACCGAGATCATCCGCTTAAACCAGGGGCTACTCTTGCACCCGAGCGGCTGCAAACAGGTGTACGGTGGAGCGGGGCGGGGCGGGGCAGTGCCCAATTAGGGGGGGGATACAATTATTTGGTACATTATTCTTCGCAGGGAGTGTACATGTGAAGTAGCGTTTTTTTCCATTCGCGGTACACGACTGTTGTACGTGCCATTCCAGCCTCTATCTACAACGCCTAAAAGAGAGAGAAAAAAACAACGCGTTCGCTGACCAAAATTTAACACACACAACATATAGATACTGGTTTTAATACGCGACATCCTACATAATGCATACATGTACATATCATACATATGTGTAGGCACGCACACCAGGAGGGAAAAAAATATATTAATAATACGTGAGAATTAGTTATACAGATAATATATACCCTGGTAGAATAGGATATTGTAGATATCCTTCCTCTTCTCCAATTTGCCCGCGAGAACGAAAAACACACGACGACATGTCATACCTGGTAAGTCATCAGCATCCAGAAGATGGAATCGCGTCTGAAGTTCGGGCTGAAGATGGCCTTGTCGTCCATGACCGTCTGCGTGCCGTCGTCCAAAACGCCGCGCGCATGTGCTTATGCATGCCCGAAGTGCTCCCGCCACTCCGCTTGGTACGCACCTGACATCCGGGGCAGTGTGTGCACACAGAGTAGGCCTCGTCGGTGGGGTCTACTTTGAAGTCGCCCCACACCGACGCGCTACACGGTTTCCCCGGCAGCGACTTCGCCTTCTTAGCGGGAGGCTCGCCGGACTTAGCGCCCTCTCGGCGTCCCCGGCCCTGCTTCGCTTCAGGGCGAGAAGAGGCAGCAGCATCACCGGTTCAAGCTGCTGCCGGCGCAAGTAGAGCCAAGTACTTCCACTTCTTCGTCTTCCTCACTTGAGTCGGTAGAGTCCTCACCAGAGCTCTCCTCCGAATCGTCGGATGACGAGGCATCTGCTTGCTCTGGTGACCCTTCCGCAGGAGCTGCTGCCGGGGCCTGCTCAGCAGGCGCTGCTGCCTCCGAGGCTACTGCAGCCTCTGTCGGTTGCTCCATGAAGTGGGCAGCTTCCGCTGGTAGCTGGTAGGGGTCTCGTGTGTGTGTATGGCGTGTTGTGTGAAGGTAGGTAGGGTATGCTGTGCGCTGTGCGCTGTCTATCGGGGGCTCCGTGGAGCGTAACTAACGGGTACCCGGGTTCCCGGGAACCCGGGTACCCGGGTACCCGGCATACCCAGTACCGCGGGTAGTAAAAATGGAACCGGGACGATACCGGTACCGACGGTTCCGGGTACCCGCCTCCGGGTACCCGGCTCCCACGAATCCGGGTGCCATCTCTAGTATGTGAAGGAGGGTTTCAGTGGAAATCGTTAGGATGTTCACATAGGGGATTTATAGTTTAGGCTGATATGAGAGCTTCCCGAAGTGCCTCTTGCGAGCTTCAACTAGGTACTCTAAACGGCTTATATACAGGAAGGGTATTATTGAGTAGGTGAGAGCATGGGAGAACTAGGGAAAGGAGACTGTTTCAGCAGTAAACCAATCAACAGCAGTGAATTGGATGAGACTTACGTTGAGGAAGATGAGAGATCAGGATGAGTTGTTGGGCAAGATGATAGGAAAAATAGTGGAAAAGTACCAAAGAAAGACCAGAGAGCGTAGCTGGGTTCTTCCAAGAAACAGTAACTTGGAAGGAGCGTTGGATCAACTGCTACCAAGAGCGGACAAACTTTTGTAGGGTCCCAGAGGTGTAGCAGTGGAGAAGAGGACAGAGAGGACAGAGAAGCAAGGAGGATCACACGCCACATCGGCTCAGTCCACTTCTTCCCTCTCGCTCAGCCAGCAGACGAGACAGTTAGCAAAATACATCAAAAGGATTCCTTGACTTGAGCTATGCATCTACACACCGAACCAGCAATCAGTTCAGTGGCAACCATCTTCAAGAGTGCCAACATCTCAATCCCTATCATAACCCCTGTGGGTTTCCCAGTGAAAACTCAGGCATGATCCCGCTACTGCTGTGCGACGAATCGGCTCATTCAGTACATTTTTGACTGAGGACGACAACTGTAACTTCCACATGTCCACATGGGCGAGGCAGCCACCCTGAGCATCTGTTCGTAAATGACGCTGGGTGTAGTGGATGTAGACGGGTATATAGAAAATAACGGTTTCATGTGAAGAATACACACATTGCCTTCCCTTGCCTGACCTTACCGTACCTTACCTTACCCCACCCTGCCTTACCTTACCCTACCGTACCCTACCCTACCCCACTCCACCTGACCTTAGTTTAGCTTACCCTACCCTACCCTACCCTACCGTACATGATACTTTCTTGCCTTACCGTACACGCCATTAATCTGACCTTTATTTCGTGTTGGTTTTGGGCGTTGCTTTTTCGGGTTGTTTCTTGGGGGGGGGGGGTGATCGGACCTTGAACAAACCGCAGGCTAGATGTCCTGCACAAGACGCTGGTGGAGCTTCAGGACAACATGCGGCTCTACCTCGCCAGCTGGCAGACCATGTGCCAAGCGTCGGCGGCTATAGCGGAGGGGCTGTCTAAGCTGGCCCGCGGCGGCAACGGTGTGATCAGCGGCGTCGACGGCGGAGCGGGAATAGGTGGCGTGATGGTCTCTCCCCTGATGGACATGGTGAGAAAAGAAAGAAACCACGACCGGAAAAAAAAGACGGGCGAGCGCAAAGATGCACAGGGAGCGTCGTTTGTGGAAAAGAAAGAGGAGGGGTTACGAGCGATCAGGAAAATGTATAATTGTCGTACCTGCAGCAGTATATACCTGTACTATGCCAGGTATATTGTTGAGGCCACGCTGGTACCCAAGCGTCTTCCGGTCCCCGGGTTTCCGGTCGCTCTAACCTCTAGATGTTTTATCGGAAAAAAAAAAAAAAATCTCGCTATTTTATTTAATACGCTGCGTTTAGAACTTTGGCTGGTTCATGCTTACCGGAGGGTGACGGTGGCTCGAAAGAGGTTCATCACAGCAGCTTGTGTTTCTCTCGAGGTTGCTCTCCCGAAGGTTTTCAGCAGAGGCCTGCACCTCGACTTGGAGGTGCTGGAGTGGTTAAAACTGGTCGAAATTTGGGGTGCACCAAAAATGGGACAAAAAAACTACCCCTAACTGAACGCTTTCAACTTCACTTGCGGGCAGCCACAGCTCCTCACAGCAAACTACAGCCCCCGAAATTGAGGGATGCTCCTGTTGGAGTGTGCGAGGGCGTCGGGTGAGCCAGACGGCAGGCATGGGCAGCCAGAAACGACTCACGAGGTGTTTTCGTGTATTCGATGTCGCGAAGCGAGTAGCACGAAAAAGCTCGCATAGACGGTGAGATGTTTGGTTTCACGCTAGGGAGCATAGCCAAAATGGCTACATCACCGATGAAGAAATGGCCATCACCGCCTGTAAGATTGCTGTTCTCCAGGTGGATGATGCTATCTCTTCAGTAGTCGTCGTCGAAGATGCTGCGGGAGGAAGTACTGCTCTGCGTTCCAATGATGGGTAGTAAGTTATTGAGTCCGAAAAGCGGCAGGGGTCTAAAAGCTCATGATTCTTGTATGTCTGCGTCAACTGCAGTACTGCTGTATTCTACAGCTACGGAACACGGGTCTTGGTTGCAAATGCCTTACTCACGTTCTAAGTCGTATGTAATATGTTGCCGAAACGCTAAGGCCCTGGAATTTACGTACGGAGTATGATACGCGCAGATTGTTGTAATCGTTTTCCGATTGTCAGGGGTCGGAGCGACGAGGAGCTGTGGTGGGAGGGGGGGGGGGGTGGAGGAAGAGCGAGGGAGAGAGAGAGAGAGAGAAAGCGAATTGAGTCGGAGGGATGGCACATGGGGGAAGGGTAGGAAAAAGTTGCGGCAACGAATCTTCCTTGGAGGAAATGCGCGGGGTCCGAGGGCCGTTAGAGGGACTGAAATTTCAAGCATATTTTATTGGGGGGGGAGGGGGGAGGGGGGAGGGGGGAGGGGGGAGGGAGGTGGTTCACAAGAAAGGCGCGGCTTCAGGTCGTTCGAACTCGGTGCCACAGCTACGACACGGGACCAGCTCTGTTCTCGGAGTAAAAAGGAGGTTCTTCATTTTGTATTGTACGATCAAGTATGTTGCCCAAGTGGCGGGGCCGCAATTGGTTCAGATAATCCTCACGCGCCTACTCGGGGTTCACCGCGCCGTCATTAGCCCGTCAGCGCTGCAACTAAATTCGTCATAAATTGCGACCTACTTTTTCTCCTCATATCTATCTCTCTCTCTTTCTCACCCTCACCCGCCCCCCCCCCCCCGCGCCCTCCCCTACCCTTTGTCCCCCTCGCCCCCTCATCCGCCCCCCTCCGCCTCGCCCGCCTACTTCCGGGACAACTAAACTAACTGTCTGTACAGGCGCGGATGTACCACTCAGAGCAGCACACCATCGATGGGTTCGTCAGGGAGCCCGCTCAAAGGTGCGCCCTCCCCCACCCTCCCTCCCTCAACAAGCATACGTGCGCTTGTTTATAGAAGTAGAGAGCTGCGTTTTTTCCCGCCCTCGCACGTTCCCCCCCCCCCCCCCCGGCCTCCCGCCCCCACAAACAAGATTGATTGGTTGATTGGTTGTTGGGTTGTTGGATGGTTGGATGGTTGGTTGTTGGCGGGTTGCATGCTCGATCGGGTTTATTGGTGAAAGTTGTTTAGTTGATTGGGGGGGTCCGTTGGTTGTCGGTAGGTCGCGTGGGCTGATTAAGTTGGTTGGTTGTTCACTGGGTCGGTTGGTTGGTTGGTTGGTTGGTTGATTGCTTTAGTGAGGAGGTTGGATGATTGGATGGTTGGATGAATTTTGTTTGTTGGGCAGTTGGTTGGTTAATCGGGTGGTCGATCGGTCGGTCGGTCGGTCGGTAGGCTGGTCGATTGGTTGATAAGTTGGGTTGATGGTGCGCTGATCGGTTGACCCTTCTCTTCGCCGTTTTCCGACCATCTGCCCCATTTTCCCGCTACCCTTCCTTTCAATTCAACTGCTAGGATAGCGGAAGAGACGGCGCTACGCGAGACCGGAGCGCTCCTGAGCAGATTCCCTCCCATCTTCGGCAAGATAACCCGCCGCCGGCAACTTCTGGTGGGTGGAGTGGGTGGGTGGGTGGGTGGATGGGCGGGTAAGTGGATGGGTGAGTGATTGAGTAGGTGGGTGGTTGAGTTAGACGGGTAGATGGCTGGGTGGGTGCGTATGTGTGGGTGGGTGGGTGGGTGGGTGGATGGGTGAGAAGGTGGATGGGTAGATCGGTGGGTCGATCTGTAGGTGGGTGGGCGGTTGAGTGGGTGGGTAGGTGAGTGCTTGGGTGAGTGAACCGGTGAGCGGGGTAGGTTTCTTGTGGTGTCGGCGTAGCCGGCCGACCGGCCGGTACGGTGCGGTGATTTTCAATGAAAAAATCCCTCTCGCTATCTTTCAGGAATTAATCCAGGGTCAGCGGAAAATGTAAGAAGAGGTTTCCGATCGCCCTGTGCTGATTTTTTTTTTTGTCTTACGTTTTTTGTTTTCGGGGGCGGGGGCGGGGCGGGGGGTGCTATCGTTTTTTGTTTTGTTTGGGGGGGGGTCCACAAGAGAAGGCGGACGTGGAGCTGGCGAAAACGAAGGTCCGCGCCGGCGAGGCCGCGAAGGACAAGGAGCGGGACAGCTTCGCGGCGGTCGCTGGGGCGGAGAACAGACGCCGGGCGTCGGCCGCCCTGGAGACGGCGAGAATGGTAGCGAAGGCCATGACTCAGGAGGTGATCGCGGACGCGGAGCGGCTGGAGGGGGAGCGGGGGACGATGCTGGTACCGCAGGTGTCGGCGCTCGTGGGATGTCAGGTAGGCTCGTGTTGCGGGGGGGGGTGGGGTGCGGCAGGGTAGGGTGTGGTGGGGGGGGTGGTGTTGGTGTTTCAGGTTGTCGTTCGGTCGCCTCTATCGAACAGCCCCGAGAGGCCGCTGAGCGTGTTCAAGGGGGGGGGGGCGGGAGGGTTGGGGGGGAACTGTGGCGCCGAGGGCAGACGTCTCGCGTGCGGGAACGTTCATGGTGCCAAATGAGCTTCCGCGCCTTCCATGCCCCCCTCCCCCCCCCCCCCCCCTCCTCTCCCCCTTTCACGTGTCGGCCGCTTGTGTTTCGTCCTAATTTTTCGTAAACAACTATTCTGCCTCGGTTAACCCGACCTGACCCCACCCAACCTTGACCCAGGCGTATTTCATGCGGAGGTCAGCGGCGGTCCTGGAGAGACTGGCCAGCAAGCTCCCCTTTTCCGCGCTGGCTCTCTGTCGGCTCGTGCGACCAAGCGCGCTGGAAGCCGTTGCGGCCTCCGCCTCTGCCGCCGCTGCCGCCCGAGCTGGGCCCTCGGCACGCCGGGAGCTCACTTCCACCGCCGCCGCCCTTCCGGAGACCGGTGACATTTCCGTTTCCGATTTCGGTTTCGGCGGACACCACGGTGGGGGCGGTTACGGCGGCGTCGCATCGCACCCAGCGGTAGGCCTCCAGCAGACGCCCTCCCCGTCTGCACGGACACCCGCCCCCCCCCCCCCGGCCCCCCGCCGGGGGGGCGGTGACGGTGATGGTATTCGTCCTCCGGCGGCGTCGGCGGCAGCGGGCTCTCCCCCGCCGGGTTCTTCTCCCTGGACCGTCGCCAGGACATCAATTTTGACGAATGATGCGGTGGGGGACGGCGAGGCAGCGGCGGCGGCCGGGGGGGGGGGGGAAGGAGGAGGAGTAGGGGGGGTGGGGGGGGAGACAGGGGTGGGGGAGGGGGCGGGGGCAGGGGTTGGAGTGGCTGGGGGGGGGGGGTCGTTGTTGCTGCCGTCTCCGCCCCTTTTGGATGGGGGGGCGGGCGGCGGGGGCTGGAGAGCGGCGTCAGCGGGTAGCGACTACGATGATGACAGCGTGGTCGAAGAAGTGGCGTGGTCATAATGCGCTCGCTGTGAGAGCGGGGGGTTGGGGAGTTGAGGGGGGGGGGGTCTGGGGGGGGGGTTGGGGGGAGGAGAGTTGGGAGGGTAGGGGGGGAGACTGGTTGGTTCTCCAGTTCGTGCTGCTCCGTGTTGCGTGTCACGTGTGGGTGTTGCTGGATCTAGCAGAGATTTTTCCCTCTCTTATGTGTGCCCGTCGATACCGCCCGCTGGAAACGGAGCGCCGCTGGAAACGGAGCGCGCGTGAAACGTCGCCAAATGCTGTTTTTTGTGTCCTTGGCTTCGGCTGGCTTGTTTTTTTTGTGTTGTCGGTTGTGCTGAGTGGCAGAAAGTTGTAGGGTTGGGTCGTGTATGCATCGGGATTTAGGCTGCATACGTACCCGGTGTCTTGGCTGTAGTTTTGTTGCCGTGGTGGTGGTGGAGGCCGTGTGTTGATCGGGTGTATCGCGCGCGCTTGCGTGTGTGTGGGGAGAGACGGCAGGCGACCAATCTACCCGTGCTCTCCGCTGGCTCTTCCCCCTCCCCCCCTGTGTCCCCATTGGGTCTGGAAACCAGCCAATGCTTTACTTTTTACGTGCCGCGTGCGTGACGTTTCGCCTCCCCTGGGTGCATGGTTCCAAAACATTTCCCTGTGTCGTGAGCCTAAATTTTTCGCGATATGTTGTTTTCGGGGGGGGGGGGGACGAGGGGTGGGAGGGAGAGGGGCGGTAGTTCCCCCGAGCGTCTGCTGCTTCTGCTGGTCCGCGCTGCTCGGTCGGAGAACGCTGGCGTGGGACGGGGTGTTTGCTCTCTCCTTTTGCGCGTGCTGGCCTTTTCCTACCTTTATTGTGATTAGTTTCCTCGTGTGTATATGGTACGGAACGGCATTTTTACTACCAGGGACCGGTATATACAATACAATAGTGATGCGTACAGTAGGACGCTCGTCAAGCGTTCGCGAAAGCAAAGGTATAGAGAGTGAAGCGTGATATGCCCTTGTTTTGGCTGCTGCTGCTGCTGTTGCTGCTGCTGCTCCAGCTGCTGTGATGAAGCATGCGCGGCGTTCCGTTGGTTAGTTGGCGGGCTTTTTTTTTGTATCATGTTGACGCTTGTTTGATTTTTGTTCCTATTCTCGTTTCTTGTTTCTTCTTCATTTTTTCCTTGTTTTTTCCTCTTGTCCTTGTCCTGAGTCTTGGAAACTGTTTTTCGGCGTGTTGTTACTGAGTTATTACTCGTTATTAACTTGTACAAAGCGAGCTACATACCAGGTATCTGGTACACCCCATCGCTCTCCACCCCCCGCTTTATGGTGTGACCGGGAGTTTTATTTTCTTTCTTTTAGAGGCGGCGCCAAAGGAGAACGTCGCCGCCTTGAAACGAAACCCTCGGCCTGCCGCAAGCGGCAAGTGACGTCAGGATTTCCATTGCTGGCGTGGGGTTGGTGTTTTAAAGCAAGTTACCCCTTGCCCCAGGTGCTTCGTTTCGGAAGGGACACGCGGTCAATGGTCAAATGACGAAGGCAAGGAACAAATGAGTACGCCCCCCCCCCCCCCCCCCCCCCGCCCCGCAGTAGGTGTGTTTGTGGGCTATCTTGGAAAAAAAACATTTTTTTTTTCTCTTTTGGCGGCGTGCACGTACAAGCGTGATGGGTGTACCCGTCCGTTTCTTTTGGGCGGCGCGGCCGGTGCTTCGTTTGGCGGGTGCTGGATGGGGGGAGGGGGCTGGCGGTGATGTTTGCAGCGGCGAGGCTGCAGCAATCGCCGCGCCTGTTTTCGTTGATTTTTGGCTTTCGATGGATGCAACATTAAGCCGAACAAAAGAGCAGAAAAGGGATATGTTTCGTTGACGTACATACTTCGAAGTATTAATATTACGGGGGACCATATTTAATAGGACCTACGGTACACAAAACCCTATATATTTCGCTATTTTTGCTAACAATATTTGGTCCTATTAACTATGGTCCCCCGTAATAGTATGATAGTTTTCTCAGAGTCGCTGTTTTGTCATCTCTCTGTTTTTTGCCGTGTGGTGTGTGATTGGTTGGGGCACTACGTGGACAGTGTCGAAGTACCCCCCTGCAGAGAGAAGTACGTGTACGAGTTGTTGTGGTAACTGTAATACCTATGTTTTGAAAAGTATGATACTACCTGGTATTGAACAATTGGGGTACCTAACCTAACTATTGATAAACAAGTGTGTAGAAATGGGTTTTTATCAATAGTATCAGTAGTAGGAATAACGTATCTCGGGTTAGTTTACGAGTAAAATATACGTACGATATTGCACTTGACCCTTTTAGCACCGCAGTCCCATATGTGGGGACGAAGTACTCAAACTGTAAGTACTTTGTCCCCAAAACGGGACTGGGGTCCTAAAAGGGTTAACAACAGCTTTTGTTTGTCGCGTTTATGACGCCTGCAACGAATTTAATCGATAGTTTTCTGTGTTTCGAACCCTCAAAACTGCTACTGGCTCTGCTCCAAGTTGATTGCGCTTACATCATACCCAGCGACACACACGCGCCGTTCCGGTCGTACCGGGTACGAAAAGTAAGCAATGTGTTGGATTTTTCCCTTGAGGGCCGGATACTGCTGGCACCAGCGAGGCCTGGACGTTGTGTAGACCTTGGCCCACCTTCGACAAGATGGTTGGCATGTACTTGACTTGTACCAGGTATACCTCAACCCTAACGACCCCTAACATCTGAGAATTTTCTCGATTTTTTCTCGGAATTTTCTCGGAAAATGAGGGTGTGTGATGAAGACGTAATAATAGGGCTATTAATAGTGGTGTTGACTGCCCAGGACTTTGTCGAAGCTTGGCCAAGTCACAAGACACTCTGAAATAACACACAGCGGCAGGAGTATTGCTATCGTTTTCAGAGACCCCAATTCACGCTCTTCTTGGGGGAATAATGTGCGTGAACGCGTACCTGGACGGAAATGTAGGGGGGTTTGTACCAGGTCGGTAGGATGTGTGTATAAACCATCGATCGATACCCCCACTCTCGACTCCCAGCTGTCAACTATATCATGCTGACCGTTTTTTTGTTTTTTGTTCCATGTTTTGGATGATTTTTCGCCATCTTTTGTTTTATTTTGTCGCCGGAAAAACAAAAAAAAAACAGGGCAAAAACTCGCCAACTATCCCCCCAGGGCGTGTATACCATGGATTATGTTGGGGTGTAAACTGTTTGTACACTGTTATTACGGGGGACCATAGTTAATAGGACCAAATATTGTTGGTAAAAATGGTGAAATATATAGTTTTTTATGTATTCCATAGGTCCTATTAACTATGGCCCCCCGTAATAGTACCGCAGTCCCGATTAGGGGATGACACGCCAGTCTAGCTCCAAGTGATTTGTCCCCAAAACGGGACTGGGATCCTAAAAGGGTTAATAGACAAAAGTGGGTCATCAAAACCTGGAGTATGGGCTTACACAATACGAGCTCATTTTATGAAGTCGCTCTGGTGGATGTGATGTGCACAACTGCTGTCATCATCTGTGCGCCCCGGCAGTCAATACAGGTATATATCGAAGCCACAAGAAAAGAAAAAAAAAAAAAAAACGTACCAGGCACCTACCTGGTGATAAATCTATGTATGCACGAGTTTTTCGGCAATTGACGGCGCGGGCAATTGACGGTGCGACGGCGCGGGTCACCTGCTTCAGGTTTTCTGCGGGATTTCCGGTTTTTTTAATTCCGGCTGACAAAAGGGCGTTTTCCCTCCGAGGAGAGTGCAGCAGTTGTTCGACACTACCCATGGTTGATTGAGGGTAACCTGCTGTGCAAGCTTTGAGACCACAGACCTTGTATCTCTTCTATGACGGGGGACCATAGTTAATAGGACCTATGGTATACATAAAAACCTATATATTGAACCATTTTTACTAACAATATTTGGTCCTATTAACTGTGGTCCCCCGTAAATAGGATTGATTGAAGAATCGGCACGGACACTGGTTGTGCTGGATGTCGACGGGTAGAAAGAATGGTTTGATGTGAAGAACACTCACACACACAAAATTAAAAGTGACGATGAAAAACTCGCTTCGCTCCTCAAAACAAAAAAAACATCAGCCTACCGAAGTCATAGCCGTCAAAGCTGAAGATTTTTCAGCCGTTTGCAAGTTTATACCGGTATTTTGTTTGTTTGTTTGTTTGTTTTTAAATCATCACTTTTACTTTCCAGCCCTAACTCGTAGGAGGCTTTAACCTCGGCGATCTTCTGGACAAGCCGTGGTCACAGGTGTCGTCCCTTCTCCCCCCCGGTACGTGCCTTTTATTTTTTGTCGCGCATAGGGTTCAGCATTCCCACTGCTCGTCCATTTTCATCGAATGTAGCTAACTCACGCTCTCGCGCTTTCCGCGAATCAATTTTCTATGTAAAAAAAATCCCTAGGGGCAAGCACTCGGGGAGACTTGAACCCACGAAATTGATCCTGATAGGCACGCGGACCACCTACCAAGCCACCGGGGACGCCGTATATAATGTAAAAAAACATTAAGAAACACACACATATTAATAAACCGCGGTTTTTGTTTTGACAGGAAAGAAGCTACGTATATACGAGATCGAAAAAATAGAGGAACAAAAATACTTATCTTTAGCATGCTCGACCCGATACACGCCACCGAATATAGCAAGCAGCTCCCCGGGAATTCTTCCCGAGAGTCAACAAGAAAAATATATATTTTTTAAAGGTATCAAAGGGATGGTTGATATTCATAGTACGTACGAGTACACCATTTGTTTCGTTTCGACACATGGGATGGGTGAGGCTGGCGTCTGGCCGAACCTACCTTGCTCCCATACGTGATCGAGACTACACTCCCCTCCGCCCCCCCCCCCCCTCCCCTCCGTCCCCCCCCCCTCCCCCTTCAATGCTGACGTCTTCTGTTGATACATCGAAGGCACGCTCCGTTCCTCTGCCGTGCCTTAAATTCTCCCACGCTATATATCTCTGTGCTGTAGTCAATACTGTCGGAACAGAACCCAAGCGCTATGTGTGTGCCGTAACTCAATACTCGCAGAACCCGAGCGACAAGGCTTGGGATCTTCCAAGTACATACCTGGTACCAGTGCCTTTGACCTCTCTTCGCACAAAAGAGGAGGCGTCACCTCTCTTCGCACAATAGAGGAGGCGTAATGCCGCGCTACGGCGGGCTACCCCCCCCCCCCCCCCGCCCACCCTTCCTCCTCCCCTCGCCCCCTTCCCCATCGCGTTCAAAAACAAAAACGCAGCCCCTGTGACAAGGCGCCGCCACAACGAACGCAACGGGCCTCAGCCCTTACCTGCGAAAAAACAATCCTACACTAAATTCCAAATAGAATTGTCCCCAAAAACAGGAATAGCAGTACTGAAGGGGTTACGCAGACGGAGTCGACTCAAGGAACAGTGGCCGAGGCAAGGCACCACTACCAAACGAATGCGTCGAGCCTCGCGCGGGCAGAATAACCAGGGGAAAAGCCCCGGGGACTACCGCACAAAACACCCCAGGCCGGGTCGGGGCGAGGTGGAGTGGGGCAGAGGGGAGAGAGAGGAAGGGGAGACGAGGGGGCAAAAAAGTGAAAAAGAAATAAAACAAAAAACGGCGGACCTGCTGGTATTTAATATTTTCAACACGACACTTCCAAATTTTCTACCACGCTGTACACAGCAGTACAGTAGTGCACAAACCAACGACAGCAGAGCCGCATCGACTGGAATTCAGCCAACTTTATGGCTATTGATACAGCAGCAGCGGCGGCATCTATTCTGCCCCCCGACCCCTCATGCCCCTCTCTCTCATCACAAACGCTAGCGGGAGGCGGGTGTTACCGCAGCCCCCCCATCCCCAGACCGCCCACGCCACCACCAGCTCCAAACCCACCGGGCATTACCACATTAACCCCACCGTTTTGGACACCACCACCGGCGCCGCCGCCGCCGCCACCACCTCCTCCCCCGCCTGCCCCGGCGGCGCCGCTAGACATCCCCATCCCCCCCGGCCCGGCGCCCCCCCTGAGCTGTGCCGCCGCCTGCGCTCCAGGCCCTTTCCCCGATGTGGGCACAACCATGCCCTGCATCATTCCAGACGCCGGGGAACCGTTCCAACCAACCCCTCCTTGCTGCTGCTGCTGCTGCTGATTCCGCATCTGCCACTGTTGCTGCCCCATTTGCCCCATTTGCTGCTGTTGCCGCTGGAGCAGCAGCAGTTGCTGCTGCTGGAGCTGCTGGAGCTTCTGCTGCTGGCTCCATGCTGCTGCCGTCCCTCCATACTGAGCCTGGTGATGGTGCTGCTGCTGCTGCTGCTGTCCCCACCCTCCCGCACCCTGGCAAGGAAACGCACCACAGAGTTGACAAGGTTACACAAATCGGACAGATATATCATCTACATACATATCATCTACATATAGATCATCTATATACCGTCTACAAAGATCATCTACAGATGGATGATCTACACAGATATATCATCAACTAGATCCTAACCAGCCGTTATGACCTTTTGTGCGGGATCTGTAGAGCACAGATCCAACCAGAAAACATGTCCTGTATGTACCATGCAAACTCTTACGCGACAACGTGAGCTAGATCGTTCTGGTACAGATCAGCTATCTTCCCCTCAAAGATCTAGATCATGGAAGCTGGAATCGATTATCTGTCGGATGGGTTCTAAAGTTCTAGCGGCGCGACGGGGGCGGGTTGTACAAACGAAAACCCCGAAAAAAAAAAGATAAAAAAAAAAATCCGAAAATCCTCAAAACTGCAAGACTCGAAAACTCGAAATACGAAAAGACAAAAATAAAAAAAGAAGACCAGTACGTAACTCAAAACAATGAGCAAAAACCTGAAAACCAAATACCTAGGGAGCCCCGGCCCCCAAAAAACCCGAGAATTAAAAAAAGACTTGAAAAAAAGAAAGCCAACAGAAACCCCACGCGAGGTGTGGTCTTGTCACGCTCCGCTCCGCTTGGCCATAGCCCCCCCCCCCCCCCCCCACCCACCCACCCAAGAGCACAACCAAAAACTAAACATGGTTTAGACAATACAGGCCGCCTACCGAAAGCGGTCCTGGCACCTCGGCTGGGCTAGGCTAGCGGCACGACAGACTCCCCCTCTCCCCCCCCCCCCCCCGCCGCGACGAGTGAGAGCACCGATATACCTAGCCAATCTACCCCAACCCCGCCTTCCCTTCCGCTCCGTGCACCCACGCACACCCCACCTGCATGCCGAGAGGTTCTCCCTGCATACCACCACCGCCACCGCCGGCGCCAACGCAACCAAAATCGAAGCGCGGAGAGTACAAGTCACCTACCTACCGGAATGAAACCTGCCAGCTAGGATGGGCTAGGGTAACGGCGCGGAACCCGCCCCCCCCGACTCGCCGAACTCCGTCTCGAAAGGGATGCGTGGTCAATGGTCAAGTGACTACGGCAAGCAACAAATGAATACGCCCCCCCCCCCCCCCCCCCCCCCCCCGACTCGCCGAACACCTTACGGCTCTTCGCCCTTGGTGTAAGCAATGGCTGCCTGGTCGGTGAAAACCCGATGACGTGCTCCGTCCCGGCGTTGTAGGGACACGGAGGTCTATGGTCATACGCCTACAGCCATACATGATACCAGGTATCGAGTACCCCCCCCTCCCCCCCCCCCCGCCCCCTCCTCTAACCGACCGCGACCGCGCCGACACGTGTACCTCCCCCCCCCCCCTCCCCCGGCGCACATGCGAACACCCTCACCTGCACGCCGAGATGTCCTCCCTGCATACCGCCGCCGCCGGTATTGAGCGACGACATCATCTGAGACACCTGGTTCAGCTCGGGGGTCCTCATCACGCCGGCCACGGGGGAGGACCCGGCCGACGCCGCCTTTCGCCCGACCCCCATCCCTGGGGTATTGTACATTGACAGGATCGCCGCGGCGGAAACCTGGGAAAAACGTTTTTTGCCCCGACCCGGACCCCCCGATTCCCCGCGTGCGCGCGCGAAAGGTTTTGGTGCGGAGTGGTGGCGGGTGGTACAAGTTGGGTAGTCGGGGAGCGAGAATGGGGGAGTGGGGTGGCAGGAGGGGGGAGGAGAGAGGAGGGAGGAGTGGGGGGGGGGGAGAGGAGGGGCGAGGCGGAAGGGGGGGGGGGGTGTACTCGATAGGAGGAGATATGTACTCGATCTCATGCATGGCCGTAGTCGTATGACCACAGCCCGTCGCATCCCTACAATGCCGGGACGGAGCATGTCGGGTGTTCACCGACCAGGCAGACATTGCTTGCACCAAAAGCGCGAAGCGCCGTGAGGTGTCCGGCGAGTCGCAGGAAGGGTGAGCTGCATCCTACTAAGAACCGCTTGTGAGGCGGACTTGCATATGGATGACAGCTTCAATGAGTTGACTTATTTTTTTCCGGTGTAGAGGGAGGAGGAAGGGGGGGGGGGGGGGGCGGGGTCGACAACGAGAACCCGCTCAGACTCGTATCATACATAACAAAGCAGCAAGCACAGAACGAGACAACAACAACACAAAAACATCGGCAAATAATGTAACAACAAAGAAACGGGCGATAAAGTCAACAGCAAAACACACAACGCGGGCACCCCACCCACCCCACTCCGGCCACGTTTCTTCTCGAAGCTAGGATACGCCACAGCCGCATGCATTATCAACACTTATATTACCTTCCCATCGGCGCCCGCTGACTGTCCCTGCCCCTGCACGCCCCCGGTCCCTTCTGGCGGCGGCGGCGGCGAAGCCACCGCCGCCGCCCCCACCCCTACCCCCGTCCCCGCCCCTGCCCCCGCTCGGGTTTCCACTTGAGGCTGCAGCAGCGCGGTCGCCGCCGGCGGCGGCGGCGAAGGTGCCGACTGGAACTCCTGAAAGTCCGACATGTGGTCGGCCGGGGGTGCAGAAGACGACCTAACCGCGGGAGGCGATGCCTGTGGCGGTGTCTGGGGTGGGGCCGGCTCCGAGAAGTCGAGCAGGTCGATCGTCGGGGCGGCAGCGGGGTTGGGTGCTGGTGCTGGTGCGGCGGCGGCGGCAGCGGACTTTGTTCCCGTGCCGGCTTTCTGGAGGGGGGGCACGGTCCTCGTGGTGGTGGCGGAGGAAGGGGAGGAGGAAGAAGTGGAGCGTCCGTTTGTGTTCTTTGATGATTTTCTCGTTGCTGATGGCGATGGCGATGCTCGGTCTTTCTCCCTCGTCGCTCGGTTAGAGGTTTTCTTCGAGGAAGACTTGGAGTCCCCTTCGCCTCCTTTTCTGCTTGCGGGTGTGTGCCAAGAGATAGAGGGCAGCGGGGGGGGGGCGGGGTCGTGGCAATGGGGAATGTTGGTGATGCAGGGGCATGGCGGAAGGGTGGGGGGGGGGGAGATACGCAAGCAGGCAAGCAAGCCAAAAACGCAAGCCAGAAAAGCAAGCAAGGCAAGTAAGCCAGACAAGGAAAGGCGAGGCAAGCAAGGAAAACAAGGCAGGCAAAGCAAGGCAAGGTGCGCCAAAGCAAGCAATGCGAATGCAAGCAAAAGCGAGCAAAATCGCCCCCCGCCCTCCACAAGCCCCTTCTCCTTCCTTCCTCGCCCTCACAAGCTCCCCCTGCCCCCCCCCCCCGCCCCCCCCCCCCCCAGCCCCCGCACAAGCCCTCCCCCCCCGCTCCTCCCTTCTTTTCCTGCTTCCCCCACGCCTCCCCCCTTCACCCCTCACCTAGACCGGGAGGGCTCCTCTTCCGCCTTCTTCTGCGCCGCGCGGGGGGCCGTCGACACGAACCGCCTATGCTCGTACTTGTCGCGAATCCACTTCTCCCTTTCGCGAACACTCGCGTGCTCCCGCGGCACGGGGTAGCCGGCCGGCACCTCTGCCTCGAAGTGCTCCTTCGCGCGCGCGTTCCCCATCTCTTCCATCCCCTGTCGCGGTTGCGGTTCGCGTGTCGTGTCGGGCATATGCGGTCGTTTCCGGAAGTCGGTTGCAATGGGCCGTCGGTCGGTCGATGGGTCGCACGCATGTCGTCAGAATTTTGCAGCATGTCGTCGGACCATATCGTAGTTCACGCTATCAAAAGAGGACAGGCACTACTGCTGTAAATCAGAAAAACAAAACCAGCACGTACGGATGATGCGTACACGCGAAATACCTCTGCCGCAACGCGGTGGCGGAGCTGGCAGGCGGACAACGACAACGACAACAGCAGCAACAACGAAACGACCACACATATGCAGATGGCTACACTTTGACCTGCGCTGGCTTCTTCCAGGTGTCAGAAAGGGTTGAAGCGGTGGACAGCCATACCGACGAGTCTCCAATATGCCTTCATGGACTGCCATTATAAAAGTGCAGGCGGCCGTAAGCCAACCTGCTGACATGGGGTGCGCGTGATTTACACATCCCTGGAAATCCGGGATACTCGCAAAAAGGCAAGTACTCGAGGAGGATTGAATACCTTCTCAAGCAACGGCTGGGGCAGGCATCGTCGACATCTGAGACTCCAACTTCAACTCCGACGACTACACCGACCGACTTGATATCTACCTTGACTTGGGCCGGCTTCCAGGTGTCAAGGTTGACGCTGCGGACGAAGGAGATGTGCACGCCGAGGTTACGGTGGACCCCGGAGCAGTCGAGGCAGATGAACAGGCCCAGGTTCACCGAGGCCCAGCGAGGCTCTTTAGCGCACCCGCCCCCGAGTCGTTCCAGCACAAAAACAGAACACAAGAAACATTGGCGCAGCGAGAAACAAGCAGCAGAAAGAGAAGAAAAGCCTCTTGTAACCAAGGAAACCCACGCAATCGGATGGTTGGCACCGCTGCAACTATAGCCATATTACCTGAGCCAACCAGTAGCCGGCGCGCGGTTTTTAGGCGACCAACTCACAGCGTTATCAATTATTGCTGTGGTCACCGCTGCTGCTGCTGCTGCTCCACCTATACTTCATTTAAGCGACAACGAACAACGACGAAAGTGCGGGCCTGAGGACACTACTGTGACGACTTTCCCCCCCAGGCAGCTTCAATGTGTGTGTGTGTTCTTCGCATTAACCCTTTTTGAACTGCAGTCTCATTTTGGGGACAATCCACTCAAATTTCAAGTAGTTTGTCCCCAAATCGGGACTGCGGTTCTAAAAGGGTTAAACCGTTCTTCCTACCCGTCGACATCCAGCACAACCAGTGTCCGTGCCGATTCTTCAATCAATCCTATTAATGGAGAGATACAAGTTATGTGGCCATAAAACTACGCCACATGTAGAGATACCACGTTGCCACGTACCAGGGTATGCAGCAAGCGCAGCAGTGGACAATGCAATGCCATGTCATCATACTGGATACGAGAGGCACGACACCCACATTATTTTGAATAGAGAAAGCGGTGAGGCAGCCGATGCCCTGTACCTACCACAGCGTTAGTACTGCTCTGCTGCACCTTGGTACACACCACAAGCAGCATCAAGCATGCTTTTGAGCCACGGACGGTGGCTGCCGGCACCTGCGTTGAACTGCGTGTCACGGATGGAATGGCAAATGGGCGCCCACCAACAACCTACGGGTACTCACGCGAGTACTACAGGAGGGTGGGTGCGCAGCTTTCCGTTCGTTCGTACCTGGTACCAGGTACCATGGGCTGCGAGGGTGGCACCCAGCAGTATTAATACCTGGTACCTGGTACGTATTAATATTATAGTACACACTGCTGCTGCTGGCGATGGCAAGAAGAAAGTCATCTGTGATCCGAGAACATGCCATAATTTTCCGTCCTTGTTGCTTGGTCCTGATGCTGATTTTTATTGGTTGATCACAGCAGTACATTACAGCAGAAGGCATGCTTTGAGTGCTTCCTTCAACATCATGTATAAGCCGATGATACAGCAGTAGTAATATCGACGGCAAATGGAATGGTTTGGCCTGGTTTGGCAAACAGTTGTTTTTTTTTTTTTTTTTTTTTTTTTTTTTTTTTTTTTTTCATCCCATTCATTATCTTCGCACATCTTCTTCTCTCTCTCCTTCCAACTCGTAACTCAGATCCGGGGTCACATAGCAGGCTCTTCTCCCCCCTTCCCGCTGCGGTACGTGCCTTCATTTTTATCGCGAGAAGATTTCAGCCTTTTCTTCCCTCGTCGACTCGCATCGAATTGTGCCTACCCACGCTGCAAGGCGCTCTCAACAATTGAATCCCTTTTTTTATTTTTGCAAATAAAGTCAAAGTCCGACCCACCTGGGGCTCGAACCCAGGACTCAAACAAGTAGAATTCGAGGTTAACCACTTGAACCACCGGGGCGACCGGCTGGAATATTGGGTTTTGTGGGCACTCTTATTTAGGTACGTATACTCGTGCTTTTCCGGAGGAGGCCGCGGTGCCCGCAGCGCCCAACCGAAATCCGAACATAATGAGAAAAACGAGAAGCACCAGCACAAGAAGCGAGCAAAAGCAGGCTCGCCGTGGGACTCGAGTGGGGGTGTATCCGGTGCTCCTCCTCGCAGCCCTTGCCGTATGCATTATAGCAGTATGGTACCGCAGTGTTGTTCGGGACAGAACGATGGGACAGGGGAGAGATGATGGGTTATAGACTATTAGGCCGCACCTCGCTTGCCGCAGTCGGCGCAGAAGCGATTGTCGCCCGTCTTTACCAGGGCGTCGAGGCGCTTCTTATAGACAGGGTCCGTCATGACGAGAACAGAAGCAGTACACCTGGCGAGAGGGAACGGTATCGACGGCGGGGGGGGGTGAATATGTCAGTGCACCTTATCTCTAGCAGGAACAGGGCAAATACGGCATGCCGGCTGCGCCGACTGCGCTGGTCGGGCCGAGAGTGGTTTGGCCGGGAGCAGAAATTCGTCGTCGCGTGCTTTTTTATAGTGGTTTTTAGAGACAAAAGGAAGAAAGTCCTGGCGACCAACACAACACCAATAGGAAGGACAGGACGTAAAGGGCCACCAGGACCAGCACCAGAACCGGAAAAAACCCGAATGCCATGCCCATCTGGTGACGAGTTCACCGTAGCCACTTACCTTTACGATGCGTCGCGAGGTGCGGTCCCAAAAAGCCCTGCTTTTCTTGTGGCTTTGGCTGCTGTGATGATGATGATGATTGGAAGCGTGATGAATTTCGGTTCGCGGGGTTTCTACCTCAAGAGGCGTTTGTTTCTCGAACAGGACCAAATGCGTTATTGACTACCGGTATTAATAGTAGGGCGTGAGGTTGAAGGTTGGTCGTGAACATCAGTATCTCGGGCCTAGAAAGAAATCGACGAGGGGAACCGGGCCCTGATCTTTGAGCCCGGCCCGGATCATCTCGCAGAGGCGCCCGGCGCCGTGTTTCGCTGCATTCGAGAAGGCAAAAAGCACGAAACATATTTGTCCGCCTGGGTCTTTGGTGACTCGTTTACCTTATCCGAGTTTTTTTGTACTCGTGCAGCCGTGTCTCCTAGTGCAGGTCTCGTGCCGCCTGAACCTCCACTCTGTGGCACAGCCGCTGGTGCTTCCCGTAACCATGGCGGAGGAGGACGAGGGTGACACATGGGCGTGCGAGGTGAGGTTTCGAGACGTCCTGTCTGCTTTTTTTGGTCCCAGAATCCTCTCGCTTGTGCTGTGTTATTTTCGTGTGTCCGGTCTCTTGGGCATTACCAGGTACCTGGTATTTTATACCGGACCTCCCCCCGCTACATTGTGTTGTTGCATACCAGGTTTATCGTTGTTTATTGTTGCCGCTTTCACCCTCACCACCTCGATGACCTCGATGCCTCGCACGCTGGGTGGGCATATCCAGAGTACCTCCCAACCCTCCTCTATGTCCTCGCCAAGCCCATCGAACTGGAGATCCTCTAAATTCAGCGACCCCGGCCTCTCTCTAGCGCCCGTTGCTGTCATGGTGCAGCGGCAGCGGGAGCAAAACACGACTTACGATATCAAACTGACTACGTTGTGATGTATGTTTTCGTACGCAAATGCATTGCTTGCTTTCCCGTACGCGGTACCTTGAAATATGTATGCGGGCACATTTTCAGCGTTCCTGCCCGGCTTTGCTTGCTCTCTTGGGCCTGCCTGTATTGTTATGCAAGACCTTGGTCGATGGGTGTGTCCATATATATACACGCTCTTTGCCAATACAATTATTAATAGGTCAACATGCACCAGTTTTATTTTTTCCTTCTCCATACCCTGGTACCAAGTGCATACCTATGCTGGCACCTAATCATGGTGTATGCCCGATGTGTCCTCCTCCTCCTCCTCTCCCCCCTCCTCCCCCTCCCCGGTGCTCCCTCCTCCCCTATATAGGCGTGCACCTTTCACAATCGGAACGGGGCTTCGTCGTGCGAGATGTGCGGCACTCGAAACGCTAATGCCGGAAGCGGCGGAGGAGCGGGAACCGGCGGCGGAGCTGGCGACGACGACAGCTCGGCGGCCTACTGGTCGTGCCAGGTGACCAGTACTTTTTTTTTGGGGGGGGGGGTTATTTTTTACGCCTGGATATGAATACGTGGTACTGGTATAATATACACACAACTGCTGTGCGTAGTACGTACCTGGTACAGTTGGTAGAAAAGCACCAGTGAACATTACTGTCAAGTTACGTACTGCTGCTGTGTTTCATCCCATCGCTGCCTGGTGTGTACATGTGTACCTGGTACATTCTCCTGCTGCTGCTGCTTTAATGCTATCAGTGTATGATATAATCCGACAGCTATCGTATGCGATCAATCATAGTTGTACAAGGTTTCCCTTCGGGATGTGGTTGGCTTGAACGTGAATTACCGGGGGTGTCGCAAGTTGAATAGGGGTAACACAGGCGTTCCAATGTACCAATATAATGTTGTTTACCGTGTACCACGTACCTGGTATATATGTACTTCGACTTGACCGCTTATGTCACGTTCGCTGGTGTTTTACCGCTTCTGCATTTTTTATTTTTTATTTTGTACAGCTGCTGTATTGTGTGTTGGAGTCGTCGAATTGGGCTCAGAATTTACGCGCACACATACGCACACACAGAAGCACCGTTCGAAGCTGTCACAAAAAATAGGACCTTGATGTACGGCTGTTGTGTTGTTGCAACATAGGGTCATGGCTACCTCAGCAGCGTCAAAAGCTCAAGCTTGCGATGTGAAACGTACCAGGTACACAGCAGCAGACAGCAAGACAGGACAGCAAAAAAGACACAAAAAAAGCTAAAATATGAAATTGTGCCTTTCTTGTTGAGACTGCGTTCCTGATTCCTACTGCTATAGGGTTCTAGGATGACACACACGCACGCTCACGGACACACGTACGTGGCTGCTTTTTTTTTCGTGGCTGCCGCCTTTTGAGGGCTGCTGTCGTACTTCAGAAACATCAGCACGGAACGAAACAATGACGATGAAAACAGTTTGGGGTTTCCATAGACCTGCTTGGCTCTGCGGAAAGCGATCCCTCAAAAAGAGCCAGCTCCCTGCGACTTTGAACGCTCGGAAGCACGCGCCACGGAACCCGGGCGGGGCCCAATCTTGCTCCGTAGTGTACGCGCGCCCTCCCCTCGCATGCCCCGCAGCCTAGAGCGCGAGAAAGACGGTATGTGAACACCCGTACAGGTTCAAAGGCAGTAAGTAGGTACCGGTAAGCTACTGCTTCCGGCATGTATTTAGTAGCCTGTATCGGACTGTTGGTTGGACCAACGGTATGATTACTGGTTGCCCGTAAGAGATACTTCTGTACCTCGTACCGGTATGATATCATGGGTAAGAGAAGGAATGCTGCCGCGCTGTCACTGCTGGGCTGCTCGCATGGAATGAATCCCAGGTCCCAGGTCCTCGATTCCCCGGAGGGAGAACCGAACCGAACCGAACCGAACCGAATCGAACCGAACCGAACCGAACCGACCATTCTCACACAATTCGATGCGAGTCGACGAGGGAAGAAAAGGCTGAAATCTTCTCGCGAAAAAAATGAAGGCACGTACCGTAGCGGGAAGGGGGGAGAAGAGCCTGCTATGTGACCCCGGATCTGAGTTACGAGTTGGAAGGAGAGAGAGAAGAAGATGTGCGAAGATAATGAATGGGATGGAAAAAAAAAAAAAAAAAAAAAACTCCCTTGTTGTGGAAGAAATTGTAACGTCAGCCGTCGACGTAACGCCAACTGTAATAGCCGACGGTTATTCTCCGGACCACCCTTTTGCTTATGGCTTCGATTTAAGGGCCCGTCTTGACGAGAAACCTTTTTCATGATAATCGAATAGGAAAAAATGAAATTGATTTGATTTTAATTTTCATGATAATTGAATACCTGGTAGGAAAAAATGAGTTTGATTTGATTTTAATTTTCATGATAATTGAATGGGAAAAAATGAATTTTGATTTGATTTGAATAGAATTTCGCGAAATTATACCCGGTATGCCTTTGGGTCCTATCGAGGAATAGCTTATTTGAAAAAAATCGAATAACGCACAAGGGCCAACGAACACCCGAGGGCAACCAACGAGGCGAGCGACGGCCCGCGTCCTCCCCGGGGCGCCGCGGTCAGCGGCCGATTGTTTCTGCCGGCACCGTCGAAGAACCTATCGCCCTTGGGGCGTCTTGGGTTGCTGGAGCAGCCCCGAAGCCCCACGCAGACAGCAGCGACGGGGATACAGCGATCGGTTTTCTTAGCGAAGTCGTGACCTGGTCGGTGCTCGTGTGGTTCGCGAGGCAAGGAGGGATGAAAAACTCGGTTAGCGACGGCCTCCTAAATTTCTGAGGCGCCGCGGATGGTCTACTCTTTGCTAGGGGTGGTCGGACCTCGCGCTGCGGCTGCTTCGATGGCCCTGTCTCTCGGGAATGGTGGATCTCACCTGTGAAGCAGTCGACGACAAGGCTCACGTTTGCGTGGCTTGCTTCGGTTTCAGGAACATGCCACGTCGAGTTGGACAAGCTCCCCAATTTAAATAACACGAAAGAGCGAAATAAGCCTCAAAAGCCTTGTCGAATTCGTTTTTATTCGTTTGTTTCGAATCACATGTCAAAATGCCTGCTTGGTGATTCACTTTTCGACCAATCAGGTGCACATCAGATCAAACGAAGAAACATATTGGCGGAGTATGAATACCATAAAAATAGTTTCTCGTTAAGATGGGCCCTATGAAAACCTATTTTTCGTGATTTAGTTTCTACGTACGGAGTGTTTTTAGTGTGCTTGGGTGCCGTCTGGCCTCATCTTCATTGATCACCTATCAATCAGTCAACCCCCCTTGCTTGGGGCTTCGCACGAAGATTGTTTTTACGAATTTACTGTAATTACGTTTTTTTTAGTGTTTTGGGTGCCGTCTGCCCTGATCGTCATCAATCATAAATCAACCAATCCCTCTTCCTTTCTCGGGGCTTTGTACTAACGAATGTTACGAATTTGTGTATAATAATACCTGGTACCTCTTTTTTTACTACGGTAGTTTTGGGTGCCGTCTGCCCTCATCGTCATCAATCATGAATCGATGAATCGATCAATCAACGAACGCCTTTTTTTTCTGCGATACACGCATGTGTTTCGTGTTTCGCACGGCTGTCTCCTAGCGGTAGAGGGCGGACTCTCCGTGGAGCCCATCGTCACCAATCAGTCAACCAACACCCTTTTTTTTTCTGCGATGCACCCACGCGTTTCGTGTTTCGCACGGCTGTCTCCTAGTGGTAAGAGGGCGGACCCTACGTGGAGATGTACTATTCTCTCTGGCATGTGAATATTTACAGAAGCATGGGAACAATTAGACCGGTGACTGGTGATGTACTGATCTCCTCGTGCACCGGTGTCGGTACGGTACGCCAAAAGCAATATCATGGGCTGCAATACTCGTATGGTACGATCGAATGATAGAACAGCTCACGCTGGTTTTGGCAGCAGCAGAGCAGTAGGTAGAGGCATCGAGACAGGGACGAGCAAGCCCGCCGGGTGGAGTGATAGTCACGACCCCCAGGTGCCTAGTAGGCGATATTTCCAGAATTTGCGGCTACGGGGACATTCCTAAGCCAGCCCCGGGTTTCAGGTTTTTGTTTCGTATGTTCCCGCCGCACTCGTCCTCTTCGGCACACCAGCCATCTGCCATAGACCGGCGTGCAACGACAGCGAAAGGGCGTCTCTTGTACACGGCGTACGTCACGTCAAATCCCGTCGCTTCAGCTTTCCAGCTCTCTAGACCGGCGCCTATAACCCTAGCCCCAACCCTAAACGCAAAGGCCAGAAATCCGGGGATGGCTCCTAAATTTGCCCGTACTCGTGATTTTACATCTCGCATATACGCAGTCGTGATATTGTAGTTTCCAGCCGCCGGGATACGCGTGTCACCTCTGAGGATGATACCTGCCGTTCTGCGAAAAACGTGAAAACACGACGGGAAAGCGCCAACGAGCTACCGGTAAATGAGGTACCTGTTTTCCTGTCGTGGTACCTCTTGTGTACTTGTATACTGGTAGATGAGTAGGGCAGAGGTGTAAGGAATACCAGTTACTTATATTATGCGTCGTCCTGTATGCTGCAATGGGATGTACCACCGCCACCACCTTACTCTGTATTGATGTTGATGTTGATATTTATAGCGTTACTTGCTACTTGAGCCTTGGGCGGGGTGCCACGTGCCACGCTCGGCTCTGCTTGGGTGCCCCTGGCTCCGGGAGGGCGTGTCAGGTGTGTGCTTTGTGCTTTCCTAGAGGGCACGCGCCGGTCGGTCCCTGCAGGGTCCTGTCCCCCAGTCAAGGTCAGCCAACGCCTTGGTGACGCGCTCGAGGCAGTAGTCTGATTCGTGCCAGGTACCCGGTATCTGTTACCAGGTGCCTGATAAGCACAGAGAATGCCATGTAAACCCTCCCGGTACCAGGTTGTTGAACCCCCCCCCCAAGCCCATGTCACCACGTCACATACCACAAGAGCGAAACGCGACGGGTACGATTGAGTTTCAGCATGTGTGCCAGGTACGTGTTGAGCACGTTTGTATAATGTGTATGATGTGTATCATGTTTGCAGTGGGGCACAGTAGTACGACAATAAGAGGGAGGGAAGGAGTAGCGCAACGCCAAAAGTGCAACAGAGTTCCTCTGATCCTGCTGTTACATGCAGTAGTCATTTCCCGGGGTTCCGGCAAACATAAAATTTCTCGCGCTTCCGCCACATAATAGAGCACACAGCGCACGTAAACAGCCAGCAGCAACAGTAGCAGCAGCAGCAGCAACGCGGCAAAATAAAGCAGAAGCGTATTCACCCAGTACAGAGAGCAGCATGTATTAATGTTAATATTTTAAAATAGTACGAAGCAGTACACTGCCTGTGGACCCCGTACCCTGCAGCATTGGTTCTCGTCTGTGCTCGTCATGTCCCGCCGCACCGAGGCGTCTATAGGCAGATCGGCAGGACACGCCAACACAGCCCAAAGTGCTATTTTTTTGTACGTACCGGGTAGTGTACTCCTGTGCCAGTGGACGTACGCGGAAGTGCGTGTATTCGTGGTGTCTAATGTTCTGGCGATCATATTCTACGCGTACGGCACAGCTTATAAGAGCTGCTACAGCTGCTGCTGCTGCTGCCGCTGCTGCTGCTGCTGCTTGTAGGATACTCTGTACACACTGGAGCTGGTCTGATACTAGCCACGTGGCACCTTTCTGTGCTCAGAACGCAAGGTTCTTGATCTGTGCTTCCAGCTTGTCATCCCCAAGCAACCTTTTAAGGGCGAAGGACTGTTGTGAAGGGCTATATATATATATATGCATCGTAGAGGCATGCTTGTTTTTTTGTGTCCGTTCGTGTTTTTTTTTTTTTTCATTGTTTATTCTACTTTTGCGATTTTGGTGCTGAGTTGAAAAGGCGACCCTATTAATACGAAACAAGAAGAAACATATTAATGCGAGACTTTGGTACCTGGTGTACTCAAGTATATAATACGTAAGAGTACGAGAACGTATTTTTGCGTACAGAGCGTGGGGATTTTAGCGTCCTGGGATATTTCTGTGGGTGATCGGTTACACGGGAAGCGAAAAAATCGGTGCGTTCGTCAAGTGACGCCAAACCAAACCATCCGATGGGCTGAATCAGGACACCAGCCGGATTTTTTCTCCCGATGGTCATTGCACACTCGGGATGACGCTGGTGCAAAAAAAAGGGGCATCAATGTGGGGGAACGTGGTAAAACAGCGACACCCTTGTCACGCTCACAGTCAAAGCGTCACCGCGGATGTCAGCTTCTAGAACCACTGCATGGCGCCGGTTTCAGCGCCATGCCCTTCCCACACACCATATACTTACGGACGCGGCCGTTGCAACGGCGAGAGCTGCAGCGTCCATTCCGCGATCTGGCCGCTGCCGTGGGATGGAGCCGTCGCGGCATTCTTAAGGACCACGCCTGCATTTTGACGTCCCGCGAAACAGCGCTCTGCCGGTCATAACTCCTGCTACACGAGCCCGTTCAAGCACGCGGAGCGCGCGATCTCCATGGCATCACTGAGCCTACGCGATCAACCTACGTATTTTGGCTTGGCGTGGCATGTCGATCGCGCCGAGTTCTCTCGAAAATACCCCCCTGTATTCTGGAGATAGGAGACTGGGCCAAAACTTGGCTCGTCGAACTCGAATCTAGCGATGATCATTTTTTTTCTTCTCTTTTAGGATAACACAGGCCGCGGAAAAGCACAAAACGTTCACAGCGGTCGTACGTAAGGACGCTCATCACACTCGTACCAGATACTTTCCATCGCTGCCATGGTGGTGTAGGGCAAGGCCGCCAGAGGTCATCTTCTCGGCTCAACTACGTACCACGTGTGTGTGATCTGGTTGCGACCGGTGCAATTTTTTTGAGCTGAAGAGAAAAACGATGAAGATGTTGTACCCCCCGACCTGAATTGCAGCCGGCTGAGGCTTCGTGTACCGATCGGTCCCCGTGATGGGGTATTGCTGGTCTTAGTAAACCTCTCAATTATTGGGGTCGGCAGAGAGAGGCGGTCGCGCCAATTCGCCGCTTGTTTCGGTGGCCTTTCGGTGACCTTTTTTTTTTCTTTCTTTTTTTTTTTTTTTTTTTTTCCCCCCCCAAAATCCGGGCCTGCCCGTGTTCTGTCCCGTCCGTGCGTCCTGGGGGCGTGGAGAGAGAAGAGAGGGATGCGAGCAAACAGCTCTAATAAGACTCGTACTGTTGTCAGGTGCTACTCGTACTGCTTGCGGCCTTGCCGCTTGCTGTCCTGTGCCGGTATCTGCTGCTATGCAATGCGAGGATTACCCTCGGCGTTAATATAAGGAGCGTTTAGATATGATTATGAAGAACCAACGGTCCTTATATTGCCGTCCATATTTAGTCGGGCGCGCGCGTGACGCGACAGAAGAAGCAGGCTTGCCCTTCCTCTCGAGCGCCCTTGATGCTGCGGTTACGTAGCCGGTTGCCTGCGGCCCGCGTTTATTGCCCGCGTGCCTGGCTGATGAAGTTTTTTTTTACTGCTCGGTATGTGGGCGGTAAGGTATCTTGTATTAATCGGTGAGTTTCGAGGATTTTTTTCGATTTCACAGCTGACATGTTTTTTTTTTTGTTCCTTTTTCTTTTTAACTAATAATACTTCGAAGCATATGTTCTGTGGGTAGTGAGGTACCCTGGGTACTCACGTGTATGTGCTGGTATCATGTGCACCTTCTTTTTTTTTTTTTTTTTTTTTTTCATTCCGTTCATTATCTTCGCACATCTTCTTCTCTCTCTCCTTCCAACTCGTAACTCAGATCCGGGGTCACATAGCAGGCTCTTCTCCCCCCTTCCCGCTACGGTACGTGCCTTCATTTTTATCGCGAGAAGATTCCAGCATTTTCTTCCCTCGTCGACTCGCATCGAATTGTGCCTACATATGCACCTGCTGTACCTAGCTAGCTGTACGTTGGTACCTTCTCATATTGTTGTATGTTATTACCTCTGGTACAGTAATTTGGTATATTTGAGTAACGATTTCGGCATATCTCAACAAACACGCCCTCGGCCGTGTGCACCTCTCGCAGGTCGTGCTGGTACCGTTTATCCTATCTTGTCGCTGAAGTTCGATTTTTTCGGGTATTATTTTTCTTGTGCACGTAGCGCCCGCAGCAGTTTGTTGTTACGTTGTTTTGTTTGCTGTTTGTTGTTGTGGCAAGCTTTTCTTTACCCGCCGGCGGCTCTTTAATCCTTCGGTAGATCTTTTCGGAATCACGCTTCATGGCGCGTTGCGTGATTTATCTGTAGTACGTGGTACAGCCAGTACTCGGGAGTATTTTCCCAACGTCTGCATTATTTCTCTTTTACTGCAGTAGTACTATGAATAGTGCTGTAAAGAGCTGTAGTACTGCCTGGTACCTGGTGCCGCTCTAGTGCTGTACCACAATGGTGCCTGTAGTACCATTGACCGGGTAGATACCGGCATATTTTCCGACTCTGTTGTCTGCCGTCTGTACTGATCGCTGAACACCTACTGCCATTGTTGTTGCTGTGCTTTCCGGCGGGAGGGGGGGGGGGGGAGGGGGAAGGCGGTTGGCGAAACGTGCTGGCTGGCTTGTGTATATACCATGTGTCACGATGTGTTTGTGTCTTTACGGTTGGCGAAACGTGCTGGCTGGCTTGTGTATATACCATGTGTCACGATGTGTTTGTGTCTTTATATGTGGGTGTTGTGTTGCACATGTCACATTTGGATCAACCGTTCTTTCTGTTAAGTACTCATCGAAGGCATACAGCACGCCCCAGTCCCGGACTGATAATGTTGTAACACTTAACCAGGTATGTGCCAAGTTCCGTCGCCACCAACGACGGAGCACAGGAACGTACGCGTATGCGCACCTCGGGCAGATCATGATCTATCTATCTATCCATCGTTTAGTTCCTCACCCGCCGTTGTGAGAGGTTGTGCAGGATCTGTGCCTAGTACAGATCCAACCCAGGAAACATGTGCTACTGCAGTAGTAGAGTCGTGCAGACTATGCGGCTCTCACCCGGCAGTGTGGGCTAGACAGATCATACAGATCATACAGCTCACAGGGATGTATCTGCCTTGGAGAATGTAGATAGATCATGAGCCGTGGAATCAATGAGCTGCCTCGAGGTGCAACGCTTAAACCCCTCTCGGAGCGCACCCCCCCCCCCCCCCCTTTTTTTCAGGGGGAAATACTCGGACTTTAGACCTATGCCAATGGTACAGCGAAGTTCAAAAGTTTTTTTTCAAATATATGGCTTTAAAAAAACAGCCGAAAATTTTCTCGTACCGCCGCTGTGGGAAAAAAAGAGAAAAAAGTTTTATTTTTTATTTTTTTTCCCCCCAACGGCTGCAGGCGGCGCAATTATTTTTTTCTGGTTGCAAATTGTCAACACGATGATAGAAACCAGCTCGTGCGACGATCGACGCTCGATCTCGACATAGACTCAGCCCACGGCCAACCCGCTCGGGATCTGGCAAGGCCAACGAATATTGATGACGGCCTCGAAGATATCAGGTGGACCCATGGTCTAGGGAGCGAGAGCTTGCCGGCGGCGTCCTACGGTATCCTCCCAAACCTGAAAAAAAGTCTATTTTTTGCCATTCGAGACGGATGGAGAAGTTTTGTCTTCTATTTTGTGCAAACCAGCGACCAAATGTTTTTTTATCATACGCCTGGTCAGCTCCCGCCACGTGACACCGGCCATGGTGTGAAGACATTGACCCTAGGGTGGGTCGGAGCCCCTAACGAGCGCACTCCGTTCAGAATTCATGACGCAATCGTTGGTTTTGTTGATCGATGTCTGTCGAGGACTCGGAATCTCGCCGCTTCGAACCAAAGATCGGTCTGAGTTTTTCTCAAGCCGATGTTGGGCCAACATTGGCCCAAGATTTGCTTTTTCCGGGCTTTTCCAAAAGTTAGGAACCTTTTTTTTTTTTTACGTGGCCCATAGGAAGCGTGTTCTGATTTTTTTTGGCGGGTATCTTTGAAATTCTAACTTTTTATTGAAACTGCGCTGTACCATTGGCATAGGTCTAGTACGGCGTAACTTTCGAATCCCCATGAATGGGGCGAGTTCGACTTGACCCCTTTAGAACCGCAGTCCCGTTTTGGGGACAAAGTACTTGAAGTTTGACTGGTGTGTCCCAACAGCGGGGCTGCGGTTCTAAAAGGGTTCAAACCGTTCTTGCGACCCTAACTAAACCTGACACGTCCCTACTGGCTCCTCGTTCGTGTATCAACAGTAGTAGTAAACATGCCTCCACCGTGAGGATGCCTGTCACACGCATATTCGTGCAAAGTGTACACTACTGCTGCTGTATGTGAGTTGGTAGTATTAATGTTAAAAGTTGGAATGGAGAGATAATGCTGTTAACCCTTTTAGAACCGCAGTCCCGTTTTGGGGACAAACTACTTGGAATTTGACTTGTTTGTCCCCAAAACGGGACTGCGGTCCTAAAAGGGTCAAGGGGACAGTATTCATAGCACCCTCACTGAGGAATGCGCCAAGCACCTGCGCGAAGGCGTTTCGGCAACATGATACGTACGACTTGGAACTAGAGTGAGGGATTTGCATCCACGATCCGATCCGCATTTTCGAAGTTTTGGACTGATTGATGCAAATATACAATAATCCTGAACTTTTTGGCCCTTTTTTGCCCTTTTTTTCGGGCCCAATAGCTTACTATTAATACCAATCGTTAGGGCTTAGTATTGCCTCCCGTAGCATCTTCGACGACGACTCGAAAATAGATACATCATCCGCCTGAAGAACAGCAATTTTGTAGTGACGGGCAATTTCTTCATCGGTGGGGTAGCGTTAGCCCCTGTCCTATGATCCCGCACGGGCAATCAAACATTTTTCCGTTTTCTCGAGATTTTTGTGCTGCTCGCTCGCAACACGGAGTACGCACGGAAACACCTCGTGAGTCGTTTCTGGCTTCCTGCGACTGCCGTCGGGTGCGCACCCGACGCCCTCACACCCCCCATCAGGGAGCATCCCTCGATTTCGCGGGCCGTGGTTTGCTGTGAGGAGCTGTAGCTGTCCGCAAGTGAAGTAGGTGCATACGTTCAATTCGGGGTTGCTTTTTTGTCTCAATATTCGTGCGCCCCAATTTTTTGACCAATTTCGACCGCTCTAGCGCTTTTAAGTCGAGGTGTAGGCCTCCGTTGAGAGAACCTGGGGGAGAGCAATGTCGAGAGGAACACAAGGTGCTGTGAGGAAACTTCGTGGAGTCACGGTCGCTCTTCGGTAAGCACGAACCAGCCGAAGTTCTAAACGAAGCGTGTTAAAAAACAGCGATGTTATTTTCCGTTCCCGTCAAAACATCTAGAGATTAGAGTGACCGGAAACCCGGGGACCAGGAGGCGCTTGGGTGTCAGCGTGGCCTCAATATTTCAGCCGGTAGTTGTAATTGTGCAAGTGTGCCCACCCCTCACCCCCACCCCCACTGCCACCCCCACCCCCACTCCTTGCGCGCCAGGCATGCACTATGCAAAACCCTTCGGTGACATTCACTTGCCACGTCTGCGGCACGGTGGACGAAGGGCAGCGCGCAAAGGCGAAGGAAGCCGGGGATGGAGCGGCCGAAGACGGGGTGTCGCCGGCGCTGCTGGCAAAGCTGTCCAGGGACGGTCACTTTTCCCTCCAAAACTACCTCGTAAGCTCGGTGGAAGAGAGGGCAGGAGGAGAGAGGGGGGGGCGGGGGGGGGGGGGATAGCTGTCTCGTAAGCTCGTGGAGAGGGAGGGAGAGGCCGGGGGGATGGGGGGTGAGGGGTAGCCCGTCCTCCGAAGCAGCTAGGCTTTCGTGAGTGTACCTGCGGGGGGGGATACTAGACGAAGGCAGACGGGGGGAAGGGGGGGGTGGGGAGGAGGGAAGGGGGGAGAAAGGTAGGTATAGGTAGGTTTCAGAAAGAGAGATAGGATGGTGTTGATCTAATATAGAAGAGAGAGACAGCGAGGGGAGAGGGATGATATGTTGCATTAACGTCGCGTACCCACTGTTTTGCGTCTGGTTTCCTGGGCATTCTAACTTTGTCTGCCTGTTTTTCTTGTGTGCCTGTCTGTCTGTGTGCCCGTCTGTCTGTCTGTCTGTCTGTCTGTCTGTCTGTCTGTCTGTCTGTCTGTCTGTCTGTCTGTGTGCCGGTCTGTCTGTCTGTCTGCCTGTTTGACTTGTGTGCCTGTCTGTCTGTGTGCCCGTCTGTCTGCCTGTCTGTCTGCCTGTCTGTCTGCCTGTCTGTCTGCCTGTCTGTCTGTCTGTCTGCCTGTCTGTCTCTCTGTCTGTCCTTCTGTCTGTCTGTCCGCCGGCCTGCCTGCCTGCCTGCCTACCCCCCTCCCGCTATATCCCGGTTGTGGTGATACTGCTGGCGGCGATGCTATTGGGCAACAAAACACTCCGCGATTTTTAAGACCAAGCTGTGCCACACGCTGGCCCTGGCCGCGGCGGAGGCGGAAACGGGGCTGACGCGCACCAACATCGACCGCGATTTCATCCCGGTTTTGCTAGACCTCATGTCGGACCCCGGTAGCCGAAGAGGGCCGGACGTTCCTCTCCAGGCCTGCCGCGCCCTCAACTACTTCCTTCAGGTGCGGGGGTGGGGTAGGGGCAGGGGGCGAGGCGGGGGATTACTAGTGGAGGGAGGGAGGAGGGGTGGGGGGTGAGGGGTGGGGCGGGAAAAGAGGGAAGGAGGGAGGGACGGGCGGGGGAAGGGGTAGAGAAGGGGAGGAAAGGAGGTGGGGGGGGGGGGGGGTATCAGCGGAGGAAGAGAGAAAGGGAAGGAGAGAGGAACGAACCGCGGGCCTCCTACCCTTTTAGGCGGGGGCGGCGTTGTTTCCCCTGGTATTTTTGTTGGTTTTGATGTTCGTTGATGTATCTCTTTTACCGACCGCTCCACCGATGCTGCTCGTTTTCCGTCTCTCTCTCACCAGATCGGGGCCACGGGGGACGTCGAGGTGCAACGGGGCGTGAGGACGTACGCGCTGTGCATCACGTGCGCCGCGACGGCGGGCACCGCCGAGTATCAGGTGAGGCTCGGCTTTTTTTTGCCGAATCCTCCAATAACCGACCGATTTGACCGAATCGGTAGAATTTACCGATTTAACTGAATCGGTAGAATTGGCCGAATAGGCAAGCCGATGCTGTTACCAGGTATTTTATTTACGTGTTTTTATTTTTGTTCACGAGAATGTAACATCAGAGCCTGTGAGAAAGGATAGACGTATTTTTTTACGTACGGGGTTTTTGTTTCGGAGGCATTCGGACTCGGGGCGACGCAAAGTAGAATGCGGTGACGTTTTGTGCAGAGGAAAAAATCGGAAGGCCCACCGGTCGTTGCAGTTTTGAAGTCTACCGCCCGAAAACCGAAAGACATGCGCAGCGTCCAGCGAAAAGAAATCGGAAATCGGTATACCAGGTATCTGTCTATTTCTAAGTGCTACCAGTAAAAGTGTCTATTTATTTATTTTTCTGTGCATCGCCAGGCTGGCTGTAGGTGCGTATAAGCGCGTCCCTCTACTCCTTTCTGCTGTTGATTTAGTCTTTATAATGTCAGCATGAACATCACAGCTTCGTCGCTGACGACATTTGTGGCATACATGCCGACGTGTCGCGCATCTTGCAAAGCTTGAGTATCTGTGTCGACTATTTTACAACGAATCGGTCGAGCTCGCAGCTGACGTACATACTTTACACCGGTATGTTTGTAACATTTCATGTTCGTTTGATTTTCCAGGAGCTGGGCCAGGAGGCTGTGTCTGGGGTGGACCTTCTCTGTCGCACCTCGCGGGAGTTCCGGAGAGAGTTGGCGGAGACCGACATCGGCGGGGGTGGGGGAAGGGTGCTAGCGTCATTCATCAACGGGGTGTACCGCGCGCCGGGGGGAAGGTGAGCGAGCGCGGGGGGTGTAACGGGTTGGCCATGCGGCAGCGATTGGGGGGGGGGGGGGGGTACTCATGTATTGCTTGCCTCAGTCCTTTGACCATTGCCCACGCATCCCTTCGAGACGGGGCACCGTTCCTACTCCTATTAATAGTATTACGGGGGACCATAGTTAATAGGACCTGTGGTATTCATAAAAACCTATATATTTAACAGTTTTTTACTAAGAATATTTGGTCGTATTATCTATGATCCCCCGTAATAGAGACACCTTAACAGTTGGGCGCTCATTACGTTTACTCCATACATAACATATGACACTTCTGCATGTCTTGTCCACTTCCTGGTGGGCGGGAGGGGGGGGTAGAAGCGGCGGGGGGGGTGTACTCGATAGGACAGATGTACTCGATCTCATGCTTGGCCGTCGTCGTATGACCATAGACCCTCGTCTCCCTACAATGCCGGGACGGAGCATGTCGGGTTTTCACCGACCAGGCAAACATTGCTTGCACCAAGCGCGAAGCGCCGTCAGGTGTTGGGCGAGTCGCATGAAGGGTGAGCTGCATCCTACTAAGAATCGCTTGTGAGGCGGACTTGCATACAGACGACAGCTTCAATGAGTTGATTTAATTTCCGGCGTAGGCATTTCCAGAGACAGCAATAGGAGTACTATGTAACTGCCTCTTGGGTGCCTTACCTTGAACACTACGTGATACGATCATTCCCACTTGTGCGGAGTAAAGGTTATTTACCTCACACAAGTGATCTAACTCGACAACCAGCTGTGGGCGACCGCCAAAGAAAAAAAAAAAAAAAAACGGTACCCTGGTTGTCTAGCTCACGTAGTGAGCGGTATGTTTTACAGTGTCGTTGCCAATCGACACCAACCCAACCTATATAAAATAGGGGGGGTGCAGCCCTTTGTATGTGTTTTGTGTTTGTTTTTGCGCTTGGCTTGTCGTCAGCGTCAGTCCTGTTTTTTTTTTCACGAGAACGTAGTGTACTTTTTTATTTTTTTTTTACTTGCTTGTTACACCATAGTTTAGAGAGGGTTTACACAAAGTCCGAGGAAATCCCATGGAAACCTCTGTTTTTTTGCGCAGCATTTGTTGTGTAGTGGCCGCCCTTCCCCGTACAGCTTTACCGCAATTCCTACACGCAATATATATTGAACGTAGAGAAAAATATCGTCCCTGACATCCATTGAGAGGTTGACGACGTTATCGTTACCCTCGCCGATACCTTTACCCGTGCCGTTACGGTTAGCCTTACCCTTGCCCTTACCCTTTCGCTCACCCTTGCACCCATACCCGTACCCGTACCCGTACCCGTACCCGTACCCGTACCCGTACCCGTACCCTTACCCTTACCCTTACCCTTACCCTTACCCTTGCCCTTGCCCTTACCCTTACCCTTACCCTTACCCTTATCCTTACCCTTATCCTTACCCTTATCCTTATCCTTATCCTTATCCTTATCCTTATCCTTATCCTTATCCTTATTCTTACCCTTGCCCGTACCCGTACCCTTACCCTTACCCTTTTCCTTACCCTTACCCTTGCCCTTACCCTTTCGCTCACCCTTGCACCCATACCCGTACCCGTACCCGTACCCCTACCCTTACCCTTACCCTTATCCTTACCCTTACCCGTACCCGTACCCTTACCTTTGCTCTTACCCTTACCCTTATCCTTACCCTTGCCCTTACCCTCATCCTCACACGTGCCCCCCCACACACGCTTGCCCTTTCCCTCGCGTTCTACCTTACCCTCGCCCGGCGCGCGGGCCATGCTTCATCTGCACACACCGCTCTCCCTCGTGTCGCCTTTTTGGCCTGTAGCCGCCGGGGAAGCATTTCAACGTCCCCGGGCACGCACTCTCCGGAAGGCCCCACCCAGGCGGACGACCGCCGGGTAAGTAGCACCAGCAACCGCGCGGGGGCGGGGGCCGGCGCGGGCGCGGAGGCCGCCGTCGCTAAGGCACTAGCGCTCCTGCCCCAGCTTCTCGAGCTCCGCCCGCGGCCGGCGGGGGCGGTGGCGCCTGTGAAACAGCCGCCTGTCGCTGCTGACGCGGTGGCGGCATCGGGAGGGGCGGCCTCAGGAGGCGTCGGGGGGAAAGGAGGCGGCGGTGGCGGTGGCGTTGGCGGCGGCTTTGGATCTGTTGTTGCCGCCGCGGACGGTGCGCGTACGGGACGTAGTGGAAGCGGGGGCGGTAGCGGCGGCGGCGGCGGTGGCAGCAGCGGCGGCGATGACGAGCTGGAGGCGGTCCTCGGCGCGCTGCTCGCTGTGCTCAGGAGGGGCTCGGCGTCAAACCGCGAGGCTGCGCTGTCGGCCCTGGGGTCGAAGGTGCTGCCGCGGCTTGGGGGCGCGGAGGCGGCGGGGCGGGAGTGGCTGGGGGAGCTGATCGACGACGAGGAGCTCTTGGTGGCGGCCATCCGAGACCGGTCCCCCCCGCGGCGCGGGGTGCCACCAGCGCGCCCTGGGGCTGACGTATCATCTGCTGGCGTCCTCCCCGGAGCTAATGTCGCTGGCGCTCGAGCCCGGGTGTCCCCTCCTCCCGGCCGTGCTTGACGCGCTCGGAGATGGCAGCGGCGGCACTAGTAGCGTTGGCGGTGGCGTTGGTGGCATTGGTGGCGGCGGCGGCGGTGAGGTGGGGGATAATACCCCGGGGTCGAGGGTTGGTGGTGGTGGTAGTGGTGGTGGGGGTGGCGGTGTTGGCGACGCTCCGGGGACGCCGAGGTCGGCGCCGCGAACGCCGCGGCTCTCTGGTATGTCGGGCGACCGTCGGGGCGGCCGGGCGGTGGGGGTGGCGGAAGGGGAGGCGGCCGGCCGGAGCGGGCTGGCGGTTCTGCGCATCGTGGGACTGGTACGTCATGATCTGAACCCCCCCCCCCCCCCCCCCCACTCCAATCCCTCCTTCTCTCCTTTCCTCCCTCCCTCCCTTCCTCCCGTCGATTTCCGCATTTTTTTTTTTTCTCTCGGACTAGCTTGGACTGCTACTTTTTGTCCGGATCGTTCCGTTCTTTCTGTCCACGTGTGGGTTGGGATGGGAACTTTCAGTGTGGGGGTGCGGATGTGGGATCATGGGCATGAGCATGGGCGTGAGTAATATATAGTTTTGAGCTCGTTTCTCTCCTCTTTTTTTTTTTTTTGTGTGAGAGGTGACTGAAGCAACCGTCCGCTTGATTCCTCTTCGCCCTCTGTTCCATCCAGGGTTGGTGCGGCCCTTCCGCGGGTCACGGCATGTATCCCCCTCCGCCCTCGTCTGCGGTCGGGGTGGTGGTGGTTTCGGTCTTTGCGCCGGTATTGTCCGTCTGCCTGTCGACCTGTCGCGCTCTCTCTCGGTGTCGCCGCCCCCGCCACCCGCCCGTCCGTGCCTCTCTCTTGCGCCGCGTTACCGCTACGGTTACCGTTACCGCTACGGTTAGCGTTACCGGTACCGTCACCTTTTGCGCTACCCCTATCACACTACCGTTACCGTTGCCGCCGCTGTTACCGCTATACCATTGACATACACCGCTACCGGTACGGTTGCTGTTGCCGCTACCCCCGCTACCATCGCTGTTACCTCCATCAATCCCGCTGCCATTTATCGCTACTTTCACCGTCACCGCTCACGCGCGACCATCACCATTTACCGCTCCCGTTTTGCGTTACCGTTACTGTTACCGCTACTATTACCGTCACCGTTACCGCTGCGAACCGTTTCCAGGACCGTTCCGTTCATTTTCATCGCTCCGCTTTCTTTTTACGGGTGATCGTGTTTTCCATGTGCCGATGCAGGTGGCCACCGCTTTCGTTGACGGCCGCCTGCCCAAGCCGTCGTCGCTCCTGCTCGGCAGCGGTGGGGGCAGCAGCAGGGGACACGGTTACACGCCCGGGCCGGCGGTGATGGTTCAGGTACGTTCTCCTTCAGGCGGGGGATGGGGGGAGGGAGCGGTATGGAGGCGGATGCCTGTGCCGGTTGTGTAACGGGAGCCAGAGGGGCGGAAGACAGGCGGGGGATGGGGGGAGGGAGCGGTATGGAGGCGGATGCCTGTGCCGGTTGTGTAACGGGAGCCAGAGGGGCGGAAGAGCGGGGGGGGGGAGAGGCAGGCGACGGGGGTTACGGGTGAGGGGGGGGGGGGGGGTGGAGGCAGATGGCGTCCATTTTTGTTTTTGTCCGCGTGTATGCGGTGGAATCCGCCTGTAAAGAGCATCGATACGATACGATACGATATCATGCGATACAATAAGATGACACGATATGATATGATCAGATGCGCCGGACGCCTGTCCTACCCCCGTCGTCTCCGCGTAATAATTTGGTGCTCAGTATAGCGCGATTTTCATTGTCGAGTGGTTTGACGCGCGCTGCCTCTTTTTTCCCGTACCAATAGAACAAGGGACAATCTGCGTCTTCCCCCCCCCCCCCCCCCCCCCCTCCCCCCGAGAGCTTCGGACTGCGTACACCAGAGCTGCTGTACTCTCGCTTCTTGCGTCATCGATGATGGTACATGATATTTGATACCGGTGCCTGCTTGGTACCTGACACCGGATACTGCTGGGTAATGGTACCCGGATATCTGATATCAGGTACCAGGTATCTGATATATACCGTACCTGATACCAGGTACCTGATACGTACTGATACCAGGTACCGGATACTGGTACTGGTATGGCTGCAGTTATGATATGCCAGGTATACCAACTTTTCATTATATGATACAGCAGCACTGGTTTCTATTTTTCACTTGACATAGTACCGGTACCTGATACCTGGTACCCGGAACGTGATATCTGATACGGGTGCTACTTTACCTGGTATCTGATACCCGATACCTTACTGCCCGATGACGAGCCTGATACTTGCTGCGTGACGCCTGATACGTGGCACCCGGCACTTGGCTCCGGAACGACGCCCGCAGGTGCAACCCGAGAGCCACCCCGCGGGTGATGCGGACGGCGGGGTCCTCTGTTGTAGCGGCGGCGGGATCGGAATCGGCGGCGGAGCCGCCGCAGCCGCAGCCGCCGCTACATCCGCCGCAGCAACCGCGGCGCCCGCCAGTGCTAGTGAGACCAGCTTCGTCACCGCCGGGGCCGCCGCATCGGTAGCAGCAACAGCAGCAGCAGCAGCAGCAGCAGCAGCAGCGGGGGGGAAAGGTACCCAGAACTCGACAGTGGCTGTTGTCAACGGCCCTGTCCGGCGCGGCGGGGGCGGGGGCGGGGGTGGGGGCATGGGGGGCCCAAAGGAGAACCATGAGCGACGCGCAAAGCTCCTGGCCGATTTGGGAGACGGTACCGTCTTGGTGTCCTGGGCGAACACAGATGTTGAGGAGGTGAGAGTCCCGACCCGACCTGACCCCGGTAGACGGTGGTCTTGCTTTCGTTTGTCATGATCGGTTGGATTGGGTTGGGTTGGGTTGGGTTGGGTGATATTTGGCTGGGCTGGCTGGGCTGGGGTGGGTTCCGTTCCGTTCGGTTCCGTTCGGTTCGGTTCGGTTCGGTTCCGTTCGGTTCGGTTTCGGTTGGGCCGGGCTGGGCTGGGCTGGGCCGGGCTTGAATGGATTCGGGTAGGCTGAGTTAGGTTAAGTTGCGTTGGGTTGGATTCTGTTCTGTTCTGTTCTGTTTTTTCTTTTTGGTTCACGTAGGGTTAATGGAGCGGCCCTCCTGACCCCCGCCGCCGTCGCCGTATGAGGAGTGTTCGGGTGGCATTGTGGCGGTGTATACTGCACGATTGCATTTTCCATTGGATTTGCGATTGCGATGGCACTCTGCAAGAGCGGCGCGATGTAATTTTTTCCCTGACAAGTTCGGGTCGAGTCGCATGTGGCAAGCGGGCGGGCGGGCGGGTCGTTGGACGTTGGTTGCGCGGCAGGTAGTACCCTCCCACTCCACGCTACGTCGGTGGAGAGGAAAGGAAAATGAATTGCGGACGCGGAGGCCGATCTAGCCTCGCAGCCGCTCCTGCGGGTCAGTTTTTTTGTTCTCGCCGACTCTGCGCTGTGCACGCGCGCGGATCGACCTTGGAATAGCTCGGCTGCGACTGGGGGAAGTCGTGCACTCTACGCTATACTTGCCTTGGTTGCGTCAGCCCTCCCGTAGTTTCAATCTCCACGAAGTCCTCACTCCCTTCCTCCCTCCCTCCTTTCCTCCCTCCCTCCTTTCCTCCCTCCCTCCTTTCCTCTCTGGATAACCTCTTCTGGGCACGCCTGGTGTCTTTACCGGCCAAAGCACAACAACCCCCCCCCCCCCCCCCCCCGCTGCCCCTCCACCACCCACCTGACTCTCCCGCCCATCCTACGCCTCCCCCCCCGCCCCCCTCCCCCCTCTCCCCTCCCCTTGCCCCCGTAGGTGATATCCTCGCGGCGAGTTCTTTTGTCTTCGTCTAATTCCCTCACGTCGAGGGCTAGGCGCTCGCTGGCCCGTAACTCCATTTTCCGGACGATGCTGTCCCTGGGGGGTGACCCGGGTAGCGGCGACAGCGATAGTAACGGGGACGGGGGGTTGGGTATCGACGACGACCCCATGGCGAGCTTTAGCCTCAGCGCTCTCAGCATGCTGGGGGCACTGGGGGGCGTTAGTATCGGAGGAGGAGGGGTCGGGGGGGGGATGGGGTTGGCAGGGAGGGGGAGGGGTGGCGGTGGCGGTGGTGGTGGTGGTGGCGCGGGAGCGAAAGAGGAGCGGTCTATCTTGAACGATATTCAGTCGGGCAACGCCACCACGGTGAGGAAACCTTTCTCGTTCCCAGTCCCCAGCCCTCCCTCCCTTTTTTTCCCGTTGTTCCCTTTTTTTCCCTTTGTTCCCTTTTTTTTTACTTCCTGTTGTTGGTGTTTCGGTCACTGCAAAATAATGTCATGGACAGGGGTGCGTTCGTGAGCGGGGAATACGGGAGGGGAGGGGCGGGGCAGGGGTAAAAGGGCGGGTGGGGTGCAACCCTCTGCCCGTAAGAGCAGCAGCAGCAGACCATATGTCGTGATGGCGCCCCCAGTGCACCCACCCACCGGGTGAAAAACTGCCAAGACACAATGTACCTGGCGTTGTACCGTTAATGCGTTCTACCCCCCCCTCCCCCCCCAACCCCCACTCCCACGCTGATCCAGCCAACCTCCCTCCCCCAACACCCTCTCCCACTCTCAACCCCACCCCCGACCCCCGGCCCCCAACCCCCGGCCCCACCCGTATCCCCGCCTGTACCCCGTACCCCCACCTCCCCCCCAACCCTCACTTGATCCCCAACCCCAGCCCCCCCCCCCCCACCCCACCCACCCAAACACCCACCCACCCACCCATCCATCGAACGATCCCCGAACCAAAAAAAAAGAAAAGTGTACGCGTGTATATCAGAAGTACAGCAAAAACGTTCAAGAGTATCGTCAGAACGTTTTATTCCCGTCTAACCCCCCCCCCTACCTTCCCCTGCTAACGCTCTTCCTACTCAGCCCTCTAACAACTCCACCACGTCCCCTATGTCTTTCCTCCTCCCCCCCCCCCGCCCCCGCCCCCTCCATCCTTGCATTCGTACACGTTCAGCTTCGACACGTCCTAGCGGGAGGCGCGGACTCGAACCGCTTGATTAGGCCCGGTCTGTCTCCGCTCATGGCGGCCGCGGCTCACGCGGGAGGCTCCGATAAGGCCTCGGAGATGACGCGCATTTTACTGGACGCCGGGGCCGACGTCTCGTTCGTTGGGCCCGAGGGGTCTGCGCTCCATGCGGCGGCGTCTCTGGGGAGGGGGGAGGTTGTCTCAGCCCTGATCGACGTGAGTAGTTTGTACTTTTTGTCTCGTCTTGTCTTGTCTTGCGTGCAAATGTTTCATGTTGTTTTCGTGTGTGTTGTTTGTGTGTTTTCCCTCGTCTGGTGTGTGTGTGTGTTTTTTTCTTTGTGTGTTTTTTGTGTGTGTGTGTTTTTTTTTTCTGGCGGGCCCGCCTACAGAGCTGTTTGACACGTAAGAGTGAGAATTGAAGGAGTGAAGAAGTGAAGAGATGAGGTGTGTGTTGCGTCGAAAGACTCACGGTGGAGTGTATTGTGTTTTTATTGAGGTGGGGGAAGGTGCACCGTTTTCAGCAGGTTGGTTTACTGTTTTCTGGGTGCCTTTGGTATTTTATTGACATGTTTTCATATCTGCTGTATCATCATACCTTTGGTATTAATAGGTGTTTTTAGTTTTTTTGTGTTATTAATAGTTCAAGCATAGGGCCGATGAGCCGCCCGTGTGCTTGGGGGCGCCTCGGTGATTTGGGGCCGGAATGGGTTTGCCGATGGCGCTGGCTCTTTGTTTCGTCCACGTGCGCTTTTCAGTTCGATGCTGTTCCCATCGATTTTAAGTTTATACGAAGTACATGCTGTTGCCGCTCCCGCTGCTGCTGCTGCTGCTGCTGCTGCTGCTGCTGCTGCTGCTGCTGTTGCTGTTGTTATTTCTGTGAGTGTAGTTGATGTTGATATCGTTGATGCTGTTGTTGCTGCTCCCCTGTTCGTTACGCTTTCCCCGCGCAGGCCGGAGCGGACCTAGACGCCAGGGACAAAGACGGCTGCTCGCCCGTCGAGGTCTGCACGGACGAGCTGGTGATGCTGCTCCTCACTCAAGCCTTAGAGGACGCCGACGAAGCTGATGGAGCGGACGGCATTGACGTCGACGTCGGCACCGTGTACAGCGGCGAACAGGAGAAGAAGGAGGCCCGACGGATCGACGCGGGAAGGGCAGCAGCGGCGGCTAAATCGGCGGCTAAATCGGCGGCCAAATCGGCGACGGCGGGGGCGGGGGCGGTGGCTGCCGCGGCGGGGGTAGGGTCCGCGAAGAAGAAGAAGCAGACGGCGGCGGCGGCGGCGGCGGCGGCGGCGGTAGCTGCGGCGGCGGCAGCGGGTGCTACCGCTTCTGCGAGCGCCCGTCGGAAAGGTCGTAAGAAGGACGCCGACTCGGTTGCGGTGGCAGCGGGGGTGGCACCGGGTGGCGGCAACGGTGGAGGCAACGGTAAGGGCAAGGGCAAGGGTAAAGGTCACGGTAAATGTAAGGTTGGGGGCGGTGCTGCTGCGGGAAAGCCTTCCGCTGCCGCCGCCGCCGGCGCGTCGTCGTCGTCGCCGTCCTCGGCGTTGTCCCCGGCGTCGTCCCTGCCGTCGTCGCTGTCGTCGTCGCCGCTGCCGTCGCCCCTGCCTTCGCCCTCGCCGCGCCCGCCGCCTGGCTCCTTCGCCACCGCTTCTGCTGCCAATGCGGCCTCGACCGCCGCCCTTGCTGCTGCTTCTGCTGCTGTTCCCGCGGTGGCGGCAGCGGGGGGGGCGAGGGCGGCGGCGACGGCTCCGCCGAGGACGGCGTCGAAGGATGGGGCCGATGCGATGGTGCTGGCCGTGTCGGCTTCGCCCTGGGTACCGGGCGGTGGGCGTTCGGAGGCCGCGGCGGCGGAAACGGCGGCAGCGGCGGTGGGACCCTGCAGCCCGCTGGAGGCAAAGGCGCTTGATCTTCCGGAGGACCGCGGAGGCATGGTGAGAGCACGACGAGAAAACGTAATTTGAAGATTGTGACCGACTTATTGCCGCTGTTGCTATTGCTGCTGCTGTTGCCGCTGCCGTCGTCGCTGCCCCTTCTCCCTCTCTCCCTTGCGTGCAAAGGCTGCGGAAGAAGGGGGGCTTGCTTTCCTGTCTGCCTTGTTTTTGTGGCGTGTTGTTGGTGGTGGTGGTGGTGGTTGTGTGCTGATCGGCGTGGTGATGGGTGAACGGGCTCGTCGAACACCCATGTCGCGGCAGTGCTAGATAAAGTGGCGCGATCTCCGTTCCTCCCCCACGCCTATCCCTCTACAACTCCCTCCCTTTCTCCCTCCCTCCCTCCCTTCCCCAATCCCATCCCCCGGCCTACAACTCCCTCCATCCGCTGCAGGTGTGCATCCTCCTGCAGACGCTCGGCCAGAGCTTTATGGCGAACGCCGCTGCCGCTCAGGGCCTCTCCGCCGCGCTAGCCCCCCCCGCCCCCGCCGGCCGCACCGGCATGGCCGCTAGCGTGAGAGGGGGGGGCGGGGGTGGGGGCAGCGCGGGCGGCTCGGGCCCCTCCAGGGATAACACGTCGCAGCACACGGTGTCCGTGTCTCTCGGCAAGGCGTGGCTGGAAATTCTCGTCAAGCTGCTGCGGCGCGCCAGCGCAAGCCCGGGCGCAAGCGGAGCCAGAGCAGGCGGCGGCGATAACGGTGGCGGTGGTGGTGGCGAAGGAGGAGGGGAAGGAGGAGACGGCGCGCCCGTCTCTACAGCTGCTGCGGTGAATGATGCCCTAGAAGACGTTGCGACCCGAGACGCGCTTTTGGTGCTCTTCGAGCGCACCGCGGCTGGCATTGCTGCGGCGTCAGCGGCGGCGGCGTCGGCGGCAGCGGTGGCGGCGGCGGCGGCGGGTGCCGGTGCTGGTGCTGGTGCCGGCGCGGGCGCGGTACCCACGGCTAGGATGCCCTCCTTGAACTCTCCTGGAACGACTTCCTCCTCGAGTTTGGAGTCGCCCGCTAGGAGTCGTGGCGGCGGTGGCGGAGGCGGCGGAGGGGGTAAGGCTCCTGTGTGGGCGGACCCGGCGCTGGTTCTGCGGTCGCTGGTGCTGCTGCAGGAGGTGCTGATACGCGTGCCGGACGCGTACGTGGTGCCGCTACGACGGCGCGGAGTTTTGCACAGGTGTGTGAGCCAATCGAGGCAGGGGTGGCCTGGGCGACATGGGCTGGGCTAGGCTGGCTGGAGTGGACTGGGCCCGGTTGGGTTGGTATGGGGTGGAGCAGGCTGGGGTGGAATGGGGTGGACTGACTGTTTTGTTGCTGTTTTATTCTGTGCCTTATGTCCACCGTTGTTCTCCCGTCTATCTGTCTGTCCTCACTGTCTTTCTTGTCTCCATATCCGCTACTACCCCCCCCACTACTTCTTTCGTGACCTTTGTTGGATACCTGCACTCCAAGCCGACGACGAGACCCGCCGCCTTCCCCCCGCCTCCCCATCCCCGTTTCACTCCGTGTCCCGCAGCATCCGCAACGTTTTGGAGACATCGACAGCGGTGACAGTCGCGGCAGGGCCGGCAGCGGCGGCACCTCCGCTGTTGGCGGGCGCACAGCTATCTTCCCCTCGGCCCTTGGGCGCCGCCATCCCCGCGGCCATTAGGGAGATCGTCAGCCTGTGCGACGCTCACCAGAGCCTGAGGGCCGCGCGGAGTCTCAGCATGGGCGAGGGCGGCGGTAGCGGCGGTGTTGGTGGAGGCGGCGCGGAAGCAGGCGTTGAGGCTGTAGACCGGCTGACGGCGACGGCTTCGACGCTGAGGGAGGCGGTCGGGGTCTTGCGGAGCCGCGCGCGGAGCGGAGAGGGGGGTGCGCCGCTTCTTGACGAGGGGGAGGCAGTGGCGGTGGCGGAGGCGCGGCGACGGGCGCTGTCGGCGGTGGAGGAGCTGGCAGGCTTGCTTTCTAGCGAGGTGAGGCGTATGTGTTTATACACCTGGTATATGTAAATACTCTTACTACTGTGGCTATCTCTCTTTCTCACGCTCTCTCTTTTGTTTTCTCTCTTTTCTCTCTGGGTGCCTCCCCCGTCTCACTCCCCACACATCTGTCACGTTCCTGCCCATCTGCCTCACCGTCCAACTGCCCAACTCTTACGGGCGCTGCTTTTGTTCTTGGTTTTTATTTCCTTCGTGGCTTCGTTGTGTGTTGCCTTCGTTCCTTTCTTATCGTTTTTTTTTTTTTTCTCGTTTTTTTCCTGTTATCGATTTACTCGTAAATACGCACCTACCAGGTACCAGGTATGAAGAGTAGTTATTTCCCTTTCTCTTTGTTTTGTCCTGCTTTCTTCTCTCTCCTTTTTTGTTGTTGGTAAGAGTGTCGTGTATTCCTTTCTTTTTGTTCATCTAAGAAAGGACGGAAGGAAGGAAAACAGCAAAATAACAATAGCGAATATCCGTTTCATACATAGCCTCTCGCCCGCCCGCCCGCCGGCCTGCCTGCTTGCCTGCCTGCCTGCCTGCCTTCCTGCCTGCCTGCCTTCCTGCCTGCCTGCCTGCCTTGCCTGCCTGCTCGCCTGCTTGTCCTGCCGTACCTGCCTACAGGACGGCATCACTGCCTTCGAGGCGCTGGAGTCGGGAGTCTTGCACTCCCTTCGTGAGCTGCTGGGGTGGCTCGAGGAGGCCGCGGCCACCACGGCCGCCCGACCCCTCCTCCTCCCGGGCGCCGCCACCGCCGTCGCCGCCGCGGAGGCGACTAGTTGCGGGGCGGCGGTGGAACTCGAGCGTGACACCGTTAATGCGCTCGCCTTGGTTCCGGCGGCGGTGCTGATGGGGGGGGGGGGGGGAGCAGAAGGGCGGGAGCCAGGCCGTGCTCGAGGTGGGGGGCCCGACCTGTTTAGGGGAGGGGGGGTAGAGGGCTATAGGGGGGGGCGGCCGCGGTGCCTGGTACGTTTGAATTGTGGGAGTTTTAGTTGTTAGGTTTTGGTTTTGGTTCCGGTTGCGGCTGTGGTTTGCCTCAAGTGCTGTGTTGGATTGGTCTTGGTTCTGTCTTTGGTTTGGTTTGTGGTGGGGTTGCGTTTTACCAGGTAGTCGGTTTTTGCTTGTTTTTGCTTGGTTTTGCCTCCTGCTTGCCTGCCTCCCCCTGTGCCTGCTTGCCTGCCGGCATGCCTGCTTGCCTGCCTGCTTGCCTGCCTGCCTGCCTGCCTGCCTGCCTGCTTGCCTGCTTGCCTGCTTGCCTGCTTGCCTGCTTGCCTGCTTGCCTGCTTGCCTGCTTGCCTGCTTGCCTGCTTGCCTGCTTGCCTGCTTGCCTGCTTGCCTGCTTGCCTGCTTGCCTGCTTGCCTGCTTGCCTGCTTGCCTGCTTGCCTGCTTGCCTGCTTGCCTGCTTGCCTGCTTGCCTGCTTGCCTGCTTGCCTGCTTGCCTGCTTGCCTGCTTGCCTGCTTGCCTGCTTGCCTGCTTGCCTGCTTGCCTGCCTGCCTCCCTGCCTTTGCTCCTTTCGTCCGTTCCTCTTGCTCTCTTGACTGTCTCTTCTCTCTCGTTCTCATTTTCTCTTGTATCAACCATGGCCCCTCGCCTCCCCCCCTCCCTCCCTCCCTCCCTCTCTCGCTCCTTCGCCCACTTCTGTCGTTTTGTCAAAACCCGAACCTGAATCCCAAATCCGGAAAATCTGCGCTGCCATGTGGAAACCCCGCAACCCCACACCGAACCGAAAACAAAACAAACAAAACAAACAAACAAAACAAACGGAAACATGCCAACAAACGAAAAAACCGCGCAGCTCCTACGGCTGATACACGACGTCATCGGAGTGGAGGTCCTTCAAGTGGAGGGCCCCGACTCCCGACACCCCCCCACCGGGGGCGGCCGGGGCGGAAGCGGGGGTGGGCGTGGGGGACACGGTATTTTCGGCGGTGCGCGGGGCATCTTCGGTGCCGGCGGTGGCGGCGGTGGTCATGGAAACGGGGGAGGCGGGGAGGGGGGCGCGGGGCTTGACGCGCTCTCGGCCCCCATGACGCTGCAGCTGCGACCGTCGAAGGCCGGTCTGTGCAGGGTGCGGTCGAAGGGTGGCGGGGATGACGTCTTGGAGGCGTCACTGTCGTCGCTCACGCACGTCGGCGGGGGGGTGGGGGGTGGGGGCGGGGGCGGGGGCGGGGGGGGTGCGGGTTCCCTTGGGGACGCGCAGAACATTACGGCGTCTGTGCAATCGCTGACGAAGCTGTCCCATCTGAGGTGTGTGTTTAGCTGCTCCCTGTGTTGCTGCGGTTGGGGGTCATGATCTGCGTAGTCGGACGCGGCGGTGTGTGTTTGTATACTTCGTATATATCAGTATATGTTTTTTTGTTATACATGTATATATGTATTTTTAACTTTTTTTGCTTTCCGTCCGACTCGGCGTGCCTTGTGTATACGAGTGGCTTTTGTACTCTGTTTTTTTACTTCCTGCTTTGTTAAGTACTGCTGTACCAGGTATGTACTATCGGACGATGTGTGTGTGCACGTTTTTTTTGTTTTTTTTTCCCTTCATCCTCCGGCGGACTGGTAAAAATAATAGTTTAAGCTCACCCTACTTCACCACACTTCCACCTTCAAAATATCTTCCACGTTCAAAAAAACGTTCCGTGTGTCAATTTAACCCATAGCTCTCGTTGCAACATGAGCACAGGCTGCTGTTGCTACTGGCGCTTGGGCACGAAGCGATTTATTTTTGCCACGCATGCAGTTTTTTTTAATAAAATCAAGGAACAAGCACTAGGCCGAGAGACCGAAGCCAACGCCCGAAGTCAAAACCGCCGCCGAGACCAACTTCACAACCGGAATCAAAAGCCAGTAACCAAACCAACCAACCCAATCCTCGAACCTGCAACGATACGGTGTCGTTCGTTCGTTCGTCAGGGAGTACGTGCTTCGATCTGTCCACGTGACCAATCCGGCGTACCTTGCATACTGCCGTGACCTTACCGGGGCGATGGTGTGCATAAAGCCTCCAGAAGGAACTCAGGCCGGGGGCAGCGGCAGCTTGCTGGAGCAGGTGAGAGGGAGGGGGGGGGGGGTGTACTCGATAGGAGAGATGTACTCGATCTCATTCATGGCCGTGGTCGTATGATGGCTTAGCCTCTGCGTAGCGAGATCGTTATGCTCGAAACACGGACTGGAGCTGGCGGGTGCGGTATCTGGCGGTGGTGACGGTGTGTGCCGGTGAACCCGAGGGCTCAAAATCTTCATGCTTCGGTTTGTTGGTTTCTTATGCTATGTTCCTTGCGTATTGTAGCAGTGCTATCCCCCCCCCCCCCCCTGCCCGGCCTCGCCCCGCCGCCGCCGCCGCCGCCACCGCCACCGCCGCCACCGCAACCGCCGCCACTGTCTTTGTGGAAACCAGGTGGGGATACTTGTCGAGTGTCGAGCGAACCCGGCACCCTCCCTCAACCTGCTGCGTAGTACTCTCGCGGTTCTGATTATCCTTCCTCCCTGCCTGCTTGCATGCCCCCCCCCCTCCCAGCTTGTTCAATGCGATTGTTTTTGTTTTTGTGTTTCGCTTGCCTTTGATTCTCGTGCTTACGTTGAATTGTCTACGCTCGCATTCGTCTTCGCCTACTTGCTTGTTGCCTACATGCCTTTGCCTCTGCCTTTGCCTCTGCCTTTGCCTTGGCCTTGGCTTGCCTTGGCTTGCCTTGGCTTGCCTTGCCTTGCCTTGCCTTGCGTTTCCTTTCCTTTCCTCACCTTTCCTTGCCTTGCCTCTCCTTGATATTTGCCTTCCACTCCCTCGCGTTTACCTCGGCTTGTTTTTTGTCTCGCCTGCTTTCCCGCCGCTCGTCTACCTACGCTTTTTTGCTCGCCCTACCTGTCTCTTTAACGTACTTAGGGGTTCGGCGGCGGTCTTTCCGTGGGCCGCCGCAGGGCGCCCTGGGAGGGCGTGGAGCAGGGGCGCGACTCCGGGCAAGGGCGGCTGTTTCGAGTGGTGGGGTGGGACGAGCAGACGGGCACTCACCTGCTGTTGTCGGTGCCTGGAGTGGAGGAAGACACCCCGTGGGAGCAGTACGTGCAGGTGTGTCAGGAGTAACTACCCACCGCTGCGGTATCGTCTGGTGTATTTATTACGGGGGACCATAGTGAATAGGACCCCATAGTGTTAGTTAAAATAGGGAAACATATACCTGGTAGGCTTTTGTGTATACCGTAGGTCCTAGTTACTATGGCTCCCCGTAAACGTTGGTAGTATATAGATTCTGCCTGGTATTTACCTGGTGGACGTTTTGCACTCGAGAGTTTTAGAAAGCAGTCAGCTCGACGTGATTTGGGGGTGGATACGTAGGAACGTTCGCAAGCTCTGCCGCGGTATGATGGTATGATGGTATGATACCTGCTGTACGTCCGTCGCTGGAGTTCCGCATGCGTGACGGATATCGTTGTGTTTGTTGCTTTTGTTTCTTGGATTGGTTTTATTTGGGGGGGGGTCGGGGGGAGTTGTCTCTTGATTTTTTTTCGGGGGGGGGGGGGATTTTGTTGTGTTCTCTTTTTGTGGAGTTTGTGTAGTTTTTGTTTTGGTGCTTTGTTTGTTTATGACTTTTGTTCGATTTTTTTGTTCATGTTTTTGTTTTCGACAACATTTGTTAGTGCATGTCTTGGTGGGCGGGCGGGCGGGCGGGCGGGTGGGCGGGCGCGATGAGTGAGCTGATGCTCGGCGTGTGAGCTTGTCGCACGTGCGCTCTTGTATTAAGCGGTGCGCCACCGCGAACGGTCGATCAAGCGCCGTCTGTACCGTTGGGGATTTCGAGTTTTCCGGGCAGTGATGTCTCTGGCGGGCCCTCGTCTGAAGCTCTTGTGCTCATGTCTGTCTCTACCTCTTGACCCTGCCAGGGTCTCGGCCTGGGTGTCTGTGTGTGTTTTTTTTTCTTGTCTCAGGCCGTGTATTTCTGTGTCCGCATCTGTGTGTGCCTGTCGTGTCTGTTGTGCCTATATCTGTATTATTTGTGTCTGTCCGTGTCTGTATGTCTGTCCATGTCTGTATGTGTCCGTATCTGTGTCAGTGGTTATGTGTCTGTCGTCGTTACCTTATACGTGCGACTAACATGTGACTAGCGTGTGACCAACGTATCTGTGTCTGTATTTTTGTATCTGTGTCTACATCTATATCGGTGTGCACCTGTGTCTATATCCGTGCCTTTGTCTATGTATCTCTGTGTTTGCCTCTGCCTCTGGCTGTGTGTGGCTTTCTCTCGCTCTTGGTCAGCACACTTCTCCGTTCGGCCTGCGCCGCTGCTTGTCCTTACCGCAGTGCCCCTCCCTCCCCCTCGTCCCCGCCCGCTCCTTTCCGTCGCCCTTACTGTGCCCTTGTCGCGGTGCCACCGCCGCTGCCGCCCCCAACGCCGTTGCGCAAATAAACCCCAGGTGGTGCTGGCGGAGATGTCCTACCGAATTCTCCTACCGGAAAAGACGGCCGCGGGTGGTACCGCGAGCCTAGGGGGGCAGCAGACTCCCATCGGCGCTCTCGAAGCTGCCGGTGCCGCGGGAGTAAGCGATGCGTTCTGCGCGCAGTCGCCGCAGCCAGCGGGGGGAGCGGGGGGGTTGTCGGCTGCTGCCGCTACTACTGGGACGGAGGAAGCCACGGCGGCGCCTTGCGCTGGTGTCTGGGGCGGTATTGAGGTGGGCCCTTTTTTCTGTTGACCCGTTTTATGTCACGTGGGTATGTCGCGGTTCAAAGGGGCGTGCTCATTTGTTGCTTTCCTTATTCGTTTGACCATCGACAAGGAGACGGGGGTGTGGGGGGATCAGGGGGTTGGCTTGGGTGTGGCCGAATCTGAGGGTAGCAGTGATGCGCCCGTTGAGAGGGGTGGAGTCCGCGAACGAGAACAAAATTGGAAGTATGCTGCTGCTGCTTGTGTATCTCGGGAGAAAAAAACAGTTACATCCGGTAAGGGTGAAGGCCGGGTGGTTTGGTTTACTGGGAGGGGGAAAAGGTGGCGTTTTGGTACCGGGTACCCGCCTCGGCGGTGTGCCCCCTCTGCTTATCGTCCTGTATCGGCGGCGGCTGTCGCATGGCGGTGGTGGTTGTCTGTCTCTTTGTTTGGTTTCGTTCCTGGCGCTGCTTGCAGCACAACCTCTTGACCTTTTTTTGCTCACTCTGCGTCGTTGCCGATCACCGCGTCCCGCCCTGCCCCGCCTGCCTGACCTGACCTGGCCTGGCCTGGCCTGGGCTTGAACCGGACGGACGGGACCGCTTTTTTACTACAGAGGGAGGCGGGAACGGCCCCGATGCCGGACAGCTCGGTGGTGAAGCCGTCGCCGCTGCTGATAGCGCTCGGAGGGCCCTTTCCTTTCGGGCAGGTACTGCCTGTAAAATAACTGTATGTAGTGTGGTATGCCGCTGCTGTGCCGGTGTGTATTTGCTGGTGATATATATGGGATGATGACAACGACTTATATTACAAGGATGTTTCACATCGCTTGGGTGATGTGAACACATGATTCGTAGCCCACGCTTACCACCTGACGCCTAAGCTTAGCTCACGCCTACGCTTGCGCCTACGCTTGGAATTTCTTGCTCACCGTGCAACACTATCGCGCTGGGGTGATGAAGATAACACACCCCCTCGGACGTTATTCAACATCTGAGCTGCTACACAATGGGGGGGGGGGGGGGCGTACTGAATACGACCAGCGATGCGTCAACATGCAACCTTCTCGACGAAATATTTTCCAAAGCCACTGTAGTCGTTGTGCGTGCCCCCCCCCCCCCCCCCCCCTTAAGGCACGTTTTGGAGGAAACCGGGTCTGAAATTCGTCCGAGTGGGGGGTGTGCTATCTTAAGTGTTGTTGGACGGTACGCTTTATGATGCTTTCGCTGATTGTGCACATGCTCGTGATCACGCTTTGCGCTCGTGGTCTCGCTTATCCCCTACTTGTGCGTAAACCTTGTGCTTGTGGTTTTTCCGGTCAGGAGGACGAGGACAGGGATAGCGTGGACATGGAGCTGGAAGAGTTTGCCCTCGGCGAGAGCGCGGTGGGCGGCTCGAGAGGGGAGGGCGGCGGCGGCGGCGGCGGAGGCGGTAGCGGCGGCGCGAGGGGGCTGAAGGCCGCGGCTTCGACGGCGGCGTCCAACCTGAGGCGCAACGTGCGTAGCATGCTGACGACGCATCCGCACCACCAGCACCGACAGGTAACCTGCACGTTTTAACCCTTTACGGACTGCAGTCCCGTTTTCGGGACAAATCAATCAAATTCCAGGGAGTTCTGTCCCCAAAACGGGACTACAGTTCTAAAAGGGTTTAATGTTGCACACTACAGTAGTATACTAGCACCCTGTCCGGAAATTTAAGCGCCGTCTTGATAATTCATGTTAAAATGCCCAAACAGTCCGTGCGTTTCCAAACACGACCAGGACTATATGTACAGCGTGACGGGTATTGTTTCCTTGTGGGTTTGTTTCGTTTTGTACCTTGATTTCTATTCTGTTAACATAGTCGTACGTACCTGGTACGAGTACTGTAGAGTACGTTTTCCCCCCCATTTTTTTGCTTTTGTTTTCGATTTCGTTTTTTTTTTCTTTTTCCTTCCTCTTTTTTTATTCGTTTTTTGGTTCGTTTATTTCCACGGATCAATATACGCATGCAGATGCCGCTACACACCGTTAATATATATATATATATATGTATGTTTGTACGCGCACACACAGGACGGTGGCCGTGGCGCCTGGGCCGCCGGCCACTCCGCTGCCTCCGCTGCTGCCGGCCTATCCCCCTATACCGCTGCTGGCGCCGATTCTAGCGGCGCCTCGAGCGGAGCGTCGCCTTTTCCCCTGCCGAGCGCCATGCGAGCTTCCGCCGGCTCGAAGGCGGCGATGGCGGCGGCAGCCGCGGCGACCGGGGAGGGAGAGAGTGGACGCTCTCTAGCCGGAGAGGAACACTTGGTAGCGGGTGGCGCCGGACGCAACTGGGTCTCTCAGTTCTGCGCCGCCGCTGGCGCGAGGGACGGAGCAACTGCGGGGGGAGGAGCGACGGCGGTGACGGTCGGCGATGGCAACATTAACAGTAGCGGCGGCGGCGGCGATGCTGACCCTCTCCAAGGTGAAGATGTCACGGCGGTGTCCCCCCCGGAAGCCCTTCCTGGATTCGGGGAGTTCCCGCCGCTGCCTGGTGTTGGCGCGGGAACGGCTGGGTCGAACGCGGCATCGATGAAGACGGTGGGGGTGGAGGCCGGACCCGGGGCTGCTGCTGGTGCGGCCCGTAGGGCGGGGGGGTTAAGCGGAGGGGCGGCGGCGGCGGTGGCGGATAAGGCCAGCGCGAGGGTGACCGCACCCCCGACGCCGCTTCCCCCCGCTGCCGCTGCTGCTGCCGTTGCCGCCGCCGCGGTCACCGCGAGCGGAGGGGGAGTATCGCTACCGTTGTCGCCGGCGGGGACCCTGAAAGAAGGGGACTCGGTGGAGGCCCAGTTTTTGCTGGTGGAGCAGGCGGTCTGGACGACGAGCTGGTACAGGGGGAAGGTTTCACACGTGACGCGTGCCCCAACCGGTGGCGGGGGCAGCGGCGGTGGGGGGGGCGCCGGTGGAGTTACCTATGGTGTGGCGTTCGCGGATGGGGATCGGCTGGAAGAGGTGCCGGAGTCGCGCATCCGCCTGTTCCGAGGGCTGCGGGTGGGCAGCGTGGTGTCGGTGGAGTGGCCGAGCAAGGGAGGCCAGCCGTTCAAGGGGTGCCTGACCAAGGTTACCTACGGGAGCGGCGGAGGCCCACCGACCGTGAGCGTCATATTTGAAGACGCCGACACTGAGGTATGTTTTTTGTTTGTTGTTGTTGTGGTGGTTTGTGTTTATTGTTCTTGTTTTTTCGTTGTTAATATTTTCGTTGTTTCTGTTGTCAATGTCGTTGTTGATGTCGTAGTTGATGTCGTTGTTGCTGTTTTTGTCCTCGATCTTGCGCTCTTGTTCGTGTGGTGCCGCTGCCGGTGCTGCTGTTGTTGCTGTCATTCCCTTCCATGTTGATGTTTTTGTTGCTGCTTTGTGCTCGTTCTCGTTGGCTGCTGCGGCTGCTGCTGCTGCTGCTGCTGCTGCTGCTGCTGCTGCTTTTGTGTTTAGTTTGCTGTTCTCACGCCAAATCCCCCCCACCCGTCGCACCCCCGCCCCGCCCCCCGCGGAACAGGACAATGTGCCCGTGGAGCGTCTGCGCCTGGCGGAGGATGAATTCTTAGCCCCACCCTCACCCCCCCTTGCCTCCGCGGCGGAGCCAGCGGATGCAGCGGTGGAAGCCGCGGCGGCAGCGGCAGCAGCGGCAGTAACGTCGCCGCTCCCAAGAGTGGAGCCTGTGATGGCTCCGAGCACGCCGGGATCGAGCGCATCGTTGTCCGTCCAGGCGTCGCTGTCTCCGGCGTCCACGTGCACTTCGACCACGGCGGCTCCGGCTTCGCCGTCCCCGGCCTCGCCGTCCGCACCCTCGGCGGTGGTGGCGGCAGCGGTAACTGCGGCGGCGATGGAGTCGAGGACGCGATCGACGGCGGGAGGGGAACAGGGCGGCAAGAATGGGTCCGTGCCTGGCTCTGCCTCCGTGTCTGGTGCTTCCCCTTCTTGTTTGGCTGCTGCTGCTGCCGCGAGCAACGCTAAGAGCCCCAAAAAAGGGTCGACGCAGCGCAGCCCGTCTCGACGAGCGAGCAACAACAACAGTGCCAACATCAAGAGCAAGATCAGCAACAAACACAGCAGTACTAGCAACAACGCTAACGCTAACAATAGTAACGCTCCGTCATCTCCGTCGACCTCGTCGTCGTCCTCATCGATGATGACCATGATGTCCGGCGGTGGCGGCGGTGGCGGCGGCTCCGGCGGTAGACACGACAAAGCCAGACTCTCCGGAAAGTCCGGGCGAAACTCCTCAGGCAGCGGCGCGGCGGGCAAAGCTGCCGCGGCCGCGCGGGGTCACCTCCTTCACGCATCATCGTCGGACGCAAGCTCTCGCCGCGGAGGCGGCGGCGGCGGCAGCAGCAGCGGAGGGACGGGTAAGGCCGGGGGCGGGATGTGGACCGGAAGCGGAGCGGGCGCCTGTGGTGGTGGTGGCGGCGGCGGGTGCGCGGTCGGGACGCGGCGTGTGTGGGTCCTGGACCGCGGGGACACGATGAAGTGGCGCCCGGGCTGCCTGGTGACGGAGGACGAGGGATCCTTCGCGGCGGCTTCGGGGGGCGGAGGGAGTGTAGGAGGTGGAGGAAGTGTCGGAGGTGGAGGTGGCGGCGGAGGTGGAGGCGATGCTACGGGGAGGTTCTTGGCGCGCCTTGACGATGGAAGCGTGCAGGTGCGATGCCGCACCGCTCCGGGCCTGCGTTGGTTCTGGAGTTGATTTGGTTGTGGGCGGAATCGGGGGGGGGGGGGGGGAGGTTTTTCCTATTTTGTTCACATGTCCGGTTTTTTTTTTGTTTTTGTTTTTTTCCTCGCAGCATACAAAACTTTTTCAGTGGTACTTTCTACCGCTCCTCCACCTCCCCGTTTCGTCCCGTCCTCCCGCCTCCGCCATCTCTCCTCTCGCGCCCGCCTCCCACCTCCCATCGTACTCCCCCCTCCCCTCACCCACCTCCCGTCTCTGTCGTGCAGGTTCCTCGACCAGACGGACTGATGGATTTCCCGACTGCGAGAGGGGAAGCGGCGGCGGCGGCGGAGGCCGCCGTAGTGGCAGGCCTCTCGAGCGTGGGGCGGGGTGGACGGACCGCGAAGCTCTCTTCCATCACGAGTGCCCTGCGGCGACACAGCCGCAACGCCGGACTTGGCGGCGGTGGTGGCGGCGCCGGTGGCGGTATCGGAGGTAGCGAGGAAGATGGTAGCGGCGGGGGCGGCGGCGGCGGCGGTGGCGGCGGCGGCGGTGGCGCTGCCGCGTTCTGCAAGGAGCCTGCCACGCCCCATCCTTGGCTGTGCAGCCGGCAGCCGCGCACCCCGCTGGGCTTCCTGCCTCGGTTCGGCAAGGGAAGCGGCACTGTCGGCGGTAGGGGCAGCGGCGGAGGGAGGAGCGGCGCGGGAGGCGGAGGCAGCAGTCGGGGCAGCGGCGGCAAGGACGGCGCCGATAAAATGAACCTTCGGCGACACTTCACCGTCAGTGGATCAGATGCTGCGGGAGCGGCGACGACGGCGGGGGCGGGTACGGCGGCGGGGGCGGCGGCGGCGGCGCATTCAGTGGACGGAGGAAAAGGACGGATTGGTGGTAGAGCCGGTGGCCGAAACGGTGGCGGCGGTGGCGGCGGCGGGGGCGGTGGAGGGAGCGGGAGTGGTAGCGGCAGCGGGAGGGGAAGCGGGAACACGCGAAAGTCTTCCGGGGTGTCGGCCGCAGCTGCGGCCTTGGCGACCGCTCAGGATGGATCATCTGGAGCGAGAGAAGGGAGGGCCTCAGTGGGCGGTGACTCGAGACACGGGGGTCGCGGGGGCAAGAAGTCGCTCTTCTCCGGGTTCGGGTACTCCAAGGGCGGAGGAAAGGCCCGGCCGCGGCATGCGGTGAGCGAGCAGGAGGCCGCGGCTGCCGCGGCGGCGGCGGCGGCGGCATCGGCTGCAGCGGCGGCGGCGGCGGCAGGAGTCGGAGCCGGTGCGGCGGGAGAGGAGTCTGGGAGGGCTGTACCGCCGCAGACGGAAGACGAAGTGCTTTTAGAGGTTAGTGGGGGCGATGGGTGGGGTCGGAGTATTCCGATTCCCACCGGAGGGCGAGGTGCGGAGAGAGGGTGGGATTGAAAGGCGGGTGGGGCAGGGGGGGGGGGTTAGGGGGCGATTCTGTATTCAGTGTTTAGTCTATTTTTAGTTATCGTAGTCTTTTTTTGTGGGTGCTGTGGGTGGTTAGGGGGGAACCCGGCGCGCAGTTCACTTCCGCACGAAAGGCAGCAGAGACGAATGGAAGTGGTTGGTGTTGTTTTTCACGATTTGTCTCTCTCGAAAATGCTCCCCCCCCCTCGCCGTCCCCATCCCCTCCGTCTCCGCGAACGTTGGCCTAACATTTCGCCCTCTTTTCATGCCTTCGCGTTTACCTTTGGTTATTTCCCATGCCTCTTTTTGCTTGTGCTTGTTTTTCCAGGAGGAAGGGTGGGTGTATCCTCCACGAGTCCAATTTCTGCTCGCCGTATCCGTTGACCCCGAGGAGGACAGCAGGTAATTTTGTACCAGTAAGGTTTTGTAAGGGTTTTTATAAAACTATTAATAGTATCCGGGATATTGCTTGGTTTTGTTGTTGCGAAGAGCCTGGCTCAGCCAAGTGCTGGCCAACTACTACTCGCTCACTCACTATCGACGTACGACGTACGACGTACGCCGGTGCGTGATATGTATACAGTGTCAGGACGTAGTGTGTACGATTTTTTGTTGCCGGCAGATGCCTGGCCTACGTAGCAGCTGCCGGGTCAGCTACCGCTGATGGTAGCCGCACTGAGTACAGCAGTAGTTGTCTGCTGGCGTGTTTTTGAGTATCGTATCGGCCTGCCAGCATCGTCCCGTGCTGTGCCCGCTCGGTATTGCCGCTCACGGTACGTAGCCCAAAGCGATGCCATGTTCCTGGTGTCAAGGTCAATTCTCCAACCCCGAGAGCATGAACCAAAACGCTTCTTTGGTACCAGGTGTAGATGTTAATTCTACAGCTGTAGTAGAATCCTCCTCTCACAGGAAAACCTCTTGTAATCCCGGAGTATTCTCGGTGCGGCAAAACGAGCCGAACAAAACAAACCAACAGATCATATAAAACATACCCGATTCCCCGTGTGCACAACAACCTTTTTCTTCCTTCCTTTCGTTGGTCGTTCTTCTTTTAATTTTTAATTCATCGTTATCATAATACCTGGTAATAATTATCATTGTTGTTATTATTATTATTATTGTTGTTGTTGTTGTTGTTGTTGTTGTTATTATTATTATTATTATTATTATTATTATTATTATTATTATTATTATTATTATTATTATTATTATTGTTATTATTCTTGTTGTTGTTGCTGCTGTTGTTATATTATTATTATTATTATTATTATTATTATTATTATTATTATTATTATTATTATTATTATTATTATTATTATTATTATTATTATTATTATTATTATTATTATTATTATTGTTCGCCTTCCCGTACGGTGGTGGTGGTGGCGGTGATGGCGTTGGTTCATCCTCTCTCCATTTTTTGTATGTGTGTGTTTGTGCTCGTTTGTTTTGGCCTCCCATGATGATGGCGGCTGTGGCTGCGGCTGTGGGTGTGGCGGTGATGCGTTGCGACAGGGCCGATTGGGTGGAGCTAGAAGAAGACGACACGATATTCAAGTGCGTCTCGGTCCTGCAGGCTAGGGCGCCGCCGGCAGGATCGGCATCTGGCGGGGGCGCTCAGTCGACACAAGGCGCAGCGGGTTCGTTGCGCGGGCACAGCTTCCGGCAGGGCTTGATGGGACTGAAGAGGTCAGGCGGTGCCGGGGGGGGAGGGGGGGGGGGGGGTACTTATGTGCTCATTGCCGTAGTCATTTGACCATTGACCAAGCATCCCTTTCGAGACGGAGCAGGGGAGGGACTGGCGGGGGAGAGGGGGGGGGGGGGTGACGGTAGGCTGGTGGTTGATGTGAGAGTATTGGAAAGGAGACGGGGGGGGTATTTTTTTTTTTTTTTTTTTTTGCTCATCCCTTTCATTATCTTCGCACATCTTCTTCTCTCTCTCCTTCCAACTCGTAACTCAGATCCGGGGTCACTTAGCAGGCTCTTCTCTCCCCTTCCCGCTACGGTACGTGCCTTCATTTTTTATCGCGAGAAGATTTCAGCCTTTTCTTCCCTCGTCGACTCGCATCGAATTGTGCCTACCCACGCTGCAAGGCGCTCTCAGCAATTGAATCCTTTTTTTTTTTTTTTTTTTTGCAAATTAAGTCAAGGTCCGACCCACCTGGGGCTCGAACCCAGGACTCAAACAAGTAGAATTCGAGGTTAACCACTTGAACCACCGGGGCGACCGGCCTTTAGGGAAGGCCGGCGGATGGTGCGAGATACTCGGGCAACAGAGGGGTGGGTTGCGAAGGGAGGGGCGGGGGTAGTGTGGAGGTGTTGTCATTGCGTGTGTGCTCTGTCACTGCTGGCGCATCCCAAGCTCGGCGTTGTACTCAGCGGTGTAGGGCCACTATTTGGGGGTGCTTTTGGTGTGTGCTGGTGTGGTGTGTTCGTGCGTCCTTGCAAGCTTACTGCTACTGTGGACACCAGGGGACACGGCTTGAGCGTTTGAGGGTCGAATCTCTCGAACAGCATGAGGGCTTTTGGGGGGCCCGTTCGTTTGATATGCGGTGTATTGCATGAACGCGCTGAGCGCGCCTGACGGAGTGTGCCAGTAGCCGTAACCGCGGAGGCTACTATCAGCTGTTCTTCTTTCGACTCCGAGTTTTGCTCCGCGTTCTCTTTTGCCCCCCCCCCCCCCCCCCCCCCCCCCCCCCCTCCTACGGCCTTGCGTGACATGAGCACACACCCTCCTCTCGCTCGCTCAATTCGGCTGTAAATGACACCCGCACACTTCAATCCAGCGAATCATCGGACTCATCAAAAGCTACCGACTAACTCATCGATTGTTCAACCCATCAATCAAACCGTCAACTCATCAGACCATCTACCCGTAGCAAGCCTCACACCATCCATCCACCAGACTCTTCATAATCCGTGAAACTATCAAATGATCAATCCACCACCCAACCGATCAACTCAGCAAACCATCGAAAACCGTCAATCCATTAAAAAAAGGTCATTCGGGCGAGGGCGTGGCGCCGAGGACATATATTTCTTCAAGGCGCACGTCGCTGGAGGGCCCACCAGCGTGGCGGAGGGAAAGAAGGCTTACACCGGAGCCAGGTGACACGCCTTTCGGTTGTTGTGTCGGTGGTGATGTTTTTGTTGATTTTTGCCTCCCTCTTCAGAGACTCTTGGGGGCGGGGGAGGGGGGGGTACCCTTAAGGAAGTGTTTTTATTTATATTCTTTACGTATATACCAACAACTCTGTCTCTATATGTCAGGAACGCTTTGTTTATTAAAATTCAGTCCAAACTGTCCATACATCCGGGTTTTTTTTTTACATGTACAATATCACGTAATGCTATGGGTATTGAGTTTTCAATATATATATATATATATATATTATATAGGTATATATTATGTTTTCTGATCAATGTTTTTGTTTTTAAACCGGGTGGGTGGATGTTTTAAACCGGGTGGGTGGATGTTTTAAACCGGGTGATGCGTGCCAGGTGTGTCTGTGTCTCGCCGGCAGACTGTCGAGATTTGTTGATGGGCGAGTTGAGGTGATTTGTGGTGAGGGACACCGCAGTTGTCCGATGTTTTTCGCCCGATGTTTCGTTGGCCCTCCCCATCCTCCCTCCCCCCCTCCCTCCCTCCCTCCATCCCTCCCTCCCTCCCTTCCTCCCTCACTCACTCTCGCGCTTTTGCCTTGCGGTTACGTCGGAAAAAAACAAAAACAAAAAAAAACAGGGTGCCGTCGGAGGGCGACATTCGCAGCCTTTCTCCCTCGCTGGCGGACGCCTTGTTGCTAGCGCGCTCCGTTCGCAACCTTTGCGCGCGGCATCGGGCGGAGTTAGCCGTGCCCTTGGGGCAGGGTGTGACGGACTTCGGCGCCAGCGCTGACCACGAGGAGGAGGCGGCGAACGCGCGGCTGTGGGTCAACGATCAGCTTTCGAATGTAAGAGGGTTTGCAGACGCTGCGATAGGTGTTAGGAGAGAGGGGAAGGGGAAGTTGGGGGGCGGGGGGGAGGCGGGGGGGCGTACTCATGTGCTGCTTGATCTCGTAGTCATTCGGCCTTTGCTCACGCATCCCTTTCGAAACGGGACGGGGGGGGGGGAGGGGGTTCTTGATATCATGCATGGCGGTAGACATATTATCATAGAACGGGGGGGGGGGGGTTGCACTCGGTAGGAGAGATGTGCTCGATCTCATGCATGGCCGTTGTCGTATGGCCATAGATCCCCGCATCCCTACAATGCCGGGACGGAGCATGTCGGGTTTTGCCGACCTGGCAGACATTGCTTGCACCAAGCGCGAAGCGCCGTGAGGTGTCCGGCGAGTCGCATGAAGGGTGAGCTGCGTCCTCTAAGAACCGCTTGTGAGGCGGGCTTGCATGTGGATGACATCTTCAATGAGTTAATTTAATTTCCGGTGCAGCCACTTCCAGAGATAGCAATGGGAGTACTATGCAACTGCCTCTTGGGTACCTTACCATGAACACCACGTGATACGATATATTCCCTTGTGCGGAGTAGAGGCTCTTTACCTCGCACAAATGATCTAACTCGACCACCAGCTGTGGGCGACCGCAAAAATAAATAAATATATAAAAAAACGGTGCCCTGGTTGTCATAGCTCACGTAGTGAACGGGGTGTTTTACTGTTGCGTCGTTGCCAACCGACGCCAACCCAACCTCTATAAAATAGGGGGAGGGCGGTTGAGAGGTTGTCGAATGTGAAGGGTGTTCAGGGGTTGGGGTGGGCATAGAGAAAAGGGAGGGCGAGGGTGACTGATCGTTTGTTGAATTTTCGGGGTTTGCAGGCGCGTAGTTGGGCATAGCGAGGGAGAGGGGGGGGGGGGGGGGGGGGGGGGGAAGGGGCATGAGAGTATGTGCTCCGCTGTGTAGGTATCAAACGACCCTTTGTTGAGGGAATAGGGGGGTTACAGGCGTAAGGGAGGGGGAAAAGCTAGCAGGGGTGAGGGGGGGGGAGTGGTTCTGTGGCATTTGTCGTCTTTGCTGCTAACTGTGCCGCCACGGTGGCTCGGCGTGGTTTGTACAGTAGGGCCGTGTTTTTGAGACGTGGGAAAACGCGTGCGACTTGCATGCACACGGTTGACGCCGAGGCGCACGGCGCGTGCTGCTTGCCTCGCGGCATGCTTGGCCTGGAGCTTTTAGCTGCCCGTCCTCACCGCCCCCCCCTCCTTCCCCCTCACTCTCCCACCTCGTTTCTGCCTTTCTCTCTTTCCTCGCCCCCCCTCCCTCCCTCCCTCTTCTTGCCTCCCGCCTCGGCTCCCCTCTTCCCCTTTCCCGTCGCTTTGATACATCGAACAAACAAACAACAATTAACAACACCGACACCAATAACAACGGCAACGCCTACGCCAACACCAACACCAGTCCGTCCGGGAGGCGTTGTCCGATATCCTAGCCGTGGCGGCCGGGTTCCTCCCCCCCTGGGTGGACGCGCTCCTCTCCGGCTTCCCGTTCCTCCTCCCGCTGGACCTCCGCCTCCGCTACTTCCGCTCTCTCGCTTTCGGAGTCACCCGCACCGTAGCCTACCTGCAGCAGGACAGCGCTGGGGGTGACGGGGGAGGCGGTGGCGGTGGCGGAGGCGGTGGCGGAGGGGGGGGACGCGCCGGGGGTGCGAGGAGAGCGGGAGGGAGGGCAGGAGGGGGCCGGGCGGGGGGCGCGAGGGGTAGCGGCAGCTTGGGTCCGGTGCGACGAGACGTCGTGCAGGTGAGTTTCCAGTATTGCGGGGGACCATAGTAAATAGGACCCAATATTGTTCGTTAAAATATCGAAATATGTGAGTTTCTGTGTGTACCGTAGGTCCTATTTAATATGGTTCCCCGTAACAGATGTATCTGGAGGTGTGGAGACGGACGGTGGTTGGTCAGTTCACCCGTTTTCCTTTTGGTCCCCTGTTTTAGTTGTTGTTTATTTGCTTCTCTCTTTTTTTTGTAACGGTGGAGGGGTTGTTTTCGGAAAATTTCGATATATATATATATATATTTTCCTCGCCACAGCAGTCACTTGCTTACGCAACCACATTTTTTTTAATTCATGTGCCTGCCGCGGGTGCGTCGCCCTAGTTTCATTATGGGGAAGCATGGATCCGTGACGTGTTCTCTCTTGCGGGGGTGGAGATATTTTCGTTGAAGCTCGCCTACCGTAACCATGCGAAGGTTCGCACCGGGTGCGATCGCGTTTTTAAATGGTTTTATGTTGTGTTTTTATCGCACCCCGGTGCTATCTCTCCGATGGGTGCGTTCTTTCCGATGGGGGTGCGGAAACACAATTAAATCATGCCGTTCTTCTATTTTGGCGCACCCCCGGTGCGATCTTTCCGATGGGCGCGCTGCTGAATCGAAATACACCGGGCCGTACTGGGGCAACGGTGCTGCGTACATGCACCCCGGTGCGATCTCTCCGATGGGTGCGATACCTAAAACGACTTGACCTACCATGCGTTGGTAAAGTACGTTTGAGAGGCGTGGCGCACTGGTGATATCTCATCGGAATATGAAATAAATGATAATATTACCTACTACAGACCCGCTGCGGTGGCCCTCAAATTTCTATTTACGATCGGAGAGATCGCACCGGGGTGCTATCTCTCCGATGGGGTTGCGAAAACACTATTAAATGCTTCTACCTTGTGTTTTTATCGCACCCCGTTGCCATCTCTCCGATGGGTGCCAACCTTTCGATGGGTGCGAACCTTCGCATGATTACGATACTACCCCCAATTCCACCTCCGCCCCCGCTCCGCCCCACCCCACCCCACTCCACCCCCCAGCTACATCGCCCAACACAACCTCAACCCTAATCCTGACCCCAATCCCAACCCCGAGTTGAGCCCTAACGCCAACCCCGGCAACCCCAACCCCATCCCTATCCATCTGCTCTCTGCTGCCGGCCCGCATATTTTCCGCAGGTGGCTCGCGACCAGGTTGTGCAGCACGCGGAGCAGGTGATGAACATATACACCACGTCGAAGTCCGTGCTGGAGTTCCGCTTCGCCGGCGAGAAGGGCCTGGGCGCCGGCGTGACGGCCAGCTTCTACTCGGCCGTGGCCGCCGAGCTTCAGCGGAGAGCCGCCAACATCGAGGTGAGCTTTCTTACCACCACCATCACCACCACCACCACCACCACCACCACCACTACCGAAAGCAACAGCGATAGAGAAAGCGTAAGATAGCGACAGCAGTAGCAATAGCAGTAGCAATAGCAGCAGCGATAGCAGTAGCAACAACAAATAGTAAGACGTAGCGATACGAATTAGCAGTACAATACGTAGCATGACCAATATGTGGCAGCAGATAAATTGCACTATAAATTGCACTATTATTACGGGGGACCATCGTTAATAGGACGAAATATTTTTAGTAAAAATGGTCAAATATATAGGTTCTCATGTATATACCATAGGTCCTACCAGTATTAACTATGGTCCCCCGTAATAGCAGTAACAGCAGTATACTTACACCACACCCGCTATCGCGCCGTTGTGCTGGTGGTGCAAATTGGACGATTGCTTTGCAGCAGTGCGAACGTACTCGTATTTGCTAGTATTGCTGTGGCGTTTTGTGTGTCGGTGTTATGTTTGCGAGGGCCACCTCGACCCGCCCCCCCCCCCCCCCCCCCCCCCCCCCCCCCTCCCCCCTCCCGCCTCCTCCCCACTTCCTAGTGTTGAAGCTGTAGCGGTTACCATTTTTAAGCCGAAACATTGCTCACTGACGAAGAAGAAGCTACTCGAACGAAAAGTCGCCACTCCGGCCGGTATTATTGTCCCCGTTCGGACTCTGATGCGAATAGGAAACGTGCCTTATATTCCCGATCATAGTGGTATCACTCTATTCATGTGTGTAAATGCACCATACCAACTGTCGTTGGGTCTGATGCATCTATTTTACGAGGGGGAAAAAAGGAGGAAGTAGGTGGCGTACGAACCCCCAGACGAGACGTTCAGTCTTTCTCGACGTCGGCTGTTGGGCGACTTTACTATTACGGGGGACCATAGTTAATAGGACCTATGGGATACATAAAAACCTATATATTTACCCATTTATACTAACAATATTTGGTCCTATTAACTATGGTCCCCCGTAATATTATGCTGGTAAATGGTGCAGAGCTCCTATCTTGATGGAGTCCCTTAGACAAACCAGATTGCAACGTATTTACTCCTGCTACCGTCGTGATCCAGCGGGCACGTTCGATTCGCCGCCTGTCGTGATCCGGCCGGCACGTTCGATTCGCCGCCTGTACTTTTTTTGCTCCTGTTTTTGTTTCCTTTTCCTTATTTTGTTGGAAAAAAAAATAAAATAAAAAATGTCTACTGCCTTTTTGTCTACGTACGAAGTACTTTGTATATGCGAAGTATGTACACTACTGTAGTACACTGAACTCACTTTGGTTTTAGTCTGCTCAGATTTCAAGGCGCGTGGCGTGTGCCTGTCTGCCTGCCTTGCCTGTGCCATGAAAACCCTTGAACTACCATGCGGTACCATGAAAGCCAGTGACACCGCCATGAAACCCGAGGAAACTGCCATCACAGCCCATGAAACTTCCATGAAAACTTCCATGAAACTTCCATGAATGTGCATGACCTGCCGTGAAAAGTGATTGAAGCTGCCATGAAATGAAAGCCGATGGCATTGTCATGAACGCCTATCAAACTGCCATGAACCCCCCATGAAACGGTCGTGAAAGCCCCGCCCTCACGCCTGCCTGCCTGCCTGCCTGCCTGCCTGCCTGCCCAGCTCCCGATGTGGGTGGACAATGACAGCACGGCCGACCCGCAGGGTTTCCTCTCGCCGCCCTCCGGCCTCTTCCCGGCGCCTCTGCCACCGCTCATGACGGTCGGTGGTGGTAGTGGTGGTGGTGGTGGAGGAGGAGGAGGAGGAGGAGGGGCCCTGGGAAAGGCGCTGGCGCAGCAGCACAGGCTATTGGTCGGCCGCTTCCGATTCCTGGGACGCCTGGCGGCGCGCTGCCTTATGGACGAACAGGTGCGTGAAAATACTGTAGGGTTACGAGTTTGTTTGTCAAGGTATCGGTTTACGGTTGCAGTTGATGTATTTACCGGTATTAGTATGTATTACGGGGGTCCATAGTAAATACCTGGTAGGACCTACGGTGTACACAAAAACCTATGTATTTCGCTGTTTCGACTTACAATATTTGGTCCTATTTACTATGGTCCCCCGTAATAGTTTGTTGCTAGAGTTGAGCTTGATGTTGGTGGCGAGGTTAGGGTCGAAGTTGAATCTTGCTGTAGGGTGACGTCAGGGTCGTGGTTGAGATTTGAAGTTGATGTTGATGTTGAGGGTAAGGGTTTGAGGTTAGGCGAAGGCTGAGGGTAGGGTTTGGGCTAAGGTTTCCGTTCATTTTGAGGTGTTGGTTCGGTTCGAAGGTAGGGTTGACGCTGAGGTTAGGTTGGGTTTGTAGTTAAGGTTGATGACACGTTCTACGATAGAGGTAGCACATTTCCGCTAAAATGTGTTCTGAATGACGGGGTTCCTCAAACCAACATCGTCGAGATGCCAACCTTGTTTCGAAAACGGGCGTTTTCGTGTACTTGAGCCATGAGTTATTCGTCGGGATGCAGTCTGAATTTTTGCAGATGTCAGTTTTCGTGCGAGGGTATGGAGCTCCTTAAGCCGGGAGCCTCATAAAAATTAGGGTGAAGGCTATATCGCAGAACGCCTCTGATGTTGAAGGATAGGTTAGGTTAACGTTAGGGTTGTAGCTTAGGCTGGAGTTTGAGGTTGAGACTGGGCTGAGGTAGGGGTTCAGGCCGAGGTCAGGGTTGACTCCGAGGTTTTGGTTGGGAGTTGATGTTAGGTTTGAGGCTGTGGTTAGGTCAGGGTTGCAGCTGGAGTTGATATGGAGGTCGCGATTTATGTTTCGGTTGTGGTTCGGGCTGAAGTTGAGGCTGAGGTCAGGCTGAGGCGGTGGCTGAAGTTGAGGTTCGGGTTGAGGCTTGGATTTAGGTTTACTTTGAGGTTACATGGTTGAAGGTAGGGTTAGGGTTAGGGTTAGGGTTGTCGTTGAGGTTGATGTTGAGGCCGAGTTCAACGTTACGGTTGCACAGTGGCTGAGGCTAGAGTTGAGGTCGAGGTTAGGGCTGATCTGAGGATAGGCTGAGGTTGAAGTCAGGGCTGAGGCTAACATTTAGGTTAAGCTTGAGGTTGTGGTTGGAGTCGAAGGCACGGCTGAGGCTGAGGTTAGGTTAGGTTTGTAGTGTGAGGTTCATCTTGGAAGTGGAGGTCTACGTTAGGGCTGTAGCTGAGGCTGAAGGGTTAGGGTTGAGGCGGGGAGATTGGGGTTGGGTTGTAGTCGATCTTGATGTTACGTTAACGTTAGGGCCGTTGGAGGCTGAGGTCATGGTTGAAGTTGAAGTTGAAATTAGGCTAAGGTTGGGTTTAATAGGTTGAGATTGGGGTTGGGGGGAAGGTTGGGGTTTAGATGTTTAGGCTGATGTTACCGTTGAGGCGTATTTTAAGGTTGGAGTTGTTGTTTAGGTTGGGAGGGATGGGCTGATGGGAGAGGGAGGGGGGGCAGCGAACCGGCGATTAAAAGGTGGGAGGAGGGGGGGGGGGGGGGGGGGGGGGGCGTACTGTTTTTTTTGCTTGCCTTAGTCTTTTGACCGTTGACCCCGCAGGGGCATTCTGGTCGTTGCGTAGTGGGCAAGCTACCATTGAGCGTTTGAAAAAAGCATTCTGGTCGCCGTCGTTGTTGTGTGAGCTGCTCTCTGAGTCGATGCGTTTTTTTACGTTGTATATTGTTTCAAGTTTTTTTTTTCCGTTCTGCACCTGGCTCTGATTTTCTCGGCGTGGTCACGGGGGGGGGACATATATGTGTGCCTTGTTTCGTGTTGCTGATAGTTTTGCCTTTGTTTGTTTTTTGCTTCTCCTTTCATTTTATGGGGGGGGGGGTTTTATCTGTTTCGTGTGTGTGTGTGTTTTTTTGTTTTGTTTTTTCCCCCCAGGTTCTTCCGCTGCCTTTGTCGATGGACTTCTTGCGCCTGGTGCTGGCGGTGGTGGACGACCAGGCGCGTTCCCAAGGCCAGACCAAGACACCCCCCCCCGCCACCTGCACCGCCGCGGTTAAAACGGCCGCAGGGGACGCCGCCGCGAGCGACTCTGTACAGGCAGCGGCGGCGGTGGGCGGAGGGGTCGGAGGGGCTGGAGGGGGTGTGCACGCCACGGCGAGTTGCTTCTTGTCCGTCGAGGATTTCCCGCGGCTATATAACAGACCTGGTGTCATTGTTCGGAGCCTTGTGAGGGCCTGCAAAGGGGATAAAGCTTCCGGCGAGGTGAAAAAGCCTTCTTGCGCGCGAGAGAGGGGGGGGGCGGGGGGAGGGCGAGAGGGGCGTCCTGTGCTCGGTATCATGCATGGCCGTAGTCGTATGACCGGGGGTGGTTAAGTAGGAGAGAGGGAGAGGGAAATGTTTTGCCTTTTTTCTGGTTTCGGGTTTCGGTCTGTTTTTTTTTTGTTTGCTTTTCTGCTTTCTGCGTTTTTACGTACGCAGTTTTGTCTTTTTTGTCTGATTGGCCACCACCTGTATTTTGTGCTTTCCTTTTTTCCCTGTGCTCTGATCTGAGTCGTAGGTTTGTTTTTGTTCATCTCGGGATATTTATATGCCTGGCATATATGCATGTCTTTCTCGGACAGGTGGACGGCTTGCCCCTTGAAGAGTTCCTCGAGCTTTCGTCGTTGGCCATGACCGATCCCATGTCGGGCGTGGCGCTGGTCCCTGGCGGAGACGAAATCGACGTTACTATGGACAACGTCGGCGACTTCGTCGAGGCGATAACGACAAGGTGGGGGTTTCGGACCGGGCGGAGGCCGTCCGCTCTATCGCTCTCAAGTCCTCTTAGCTGATTGTTCCGCCCTTGCCTGTTGCGTGCGGTAGGTACCACCGGCCAGCCGAAGTTGCTCGGGTGTCTCGACTGGGCTAGCTCTCGCTTGCTTACGTACGGTGCTCGTTTTTGTGTACCAGATTGCGAACTGCCCCTCCCCCCGCCCCCCCCCCCCGCCCACCATCACCAACAAACCGACGCACTCACCCACCCACGCAACCAAGTCTGTTGACGGGCGGACATATGCCGTGGGCCGACGTGGCGCGCATTTTTGCGTTCGCGCAAACGCTCATTGAGCCTCATCGTGATTGTCGGTGCTTATTTTTTATGTTTCCCATATGTTACCTCTTTCACACACATCGTCCTCTCTCTTTGTCTTCTTTGGCTCTCTCGCGTTCTTGTTTTTGGTCGTTTTTGTTCTGTTTGTTCGTTTGTTTGTTTGTTTGTTTGTTTGTTTGTTTATTTGTTCGTTGTTTTCGTTCATGTTGCTGCTGTCGACGTTGTCAGGTGGCTGCAGTCGGGGGTGATGCAGGCCGAGGCGTTCCGTGTGGGCTGCGCGGAAGTTTTCCCGGTGAGCCAGATATTGTCGCACTTTGGTGTCACAACACAAGGACCTACGGTATACACAAAATCCTACATATGCACCTATTTTTATTAACAATATTTGGTCCTATTTACTATGGTCCCCCGTCATGGTAGAAGGAGTAAGTATTAATAGTAGTAGCACTGTATGTGTCGACCCAAACACTGCTTCGCCATGGCGGGACAGCTACATCTCGACAGCCTCGACCCAAACACTCCGTCGGGAGCACAGCTAGCTCCAGCTGCGGCAACGGCAGCATCCCGCTGTTGCTAATTTTTTTTTTTTTCCCCAGGCGAGGTCGACTCTAGACTCCAAGATGATATCATACCCGCACTGTACGCACGTATGTGTAATAGCATGATGCACCAGCAGCAGCAGCAGCAGCAGCAGTGATGCTGCTGTTGTTTACTGTTACTACTCGTGGACGACACAGCAGTAACGTGTCTGAGCCTGATTCCTGATCCGGATGTCTTCTTTCTTGTGTGGTAGCACAGCAGTATCAGTACAGATAGTAGTAGCGTATTGGAGCTTGATCCGATGTCCTCTGTCTTAGTAACCGAACAACAACTACAACTGTTTTTACAGCGAAACGTATTTTGCAGTGCCGACGAGACGACGAGGTCGGCTACTGCCACGGGTCTACCACCCAGCAACGCGCACAAGTTGACGACAGTCCTACATAGTCCTGTTGCGCGGGTTCCCAGCGACAGCTATACTACCTTAGCAGCAGCAGCAGCAGCAGCAGCTGTTTCCGCCGCGTATTCCTTTCGGTGGTTTCACCGAAACACGCGGCCTCCTCGGCTCTGTGGAGACACAGAGGCTGCCTGCGCTTTTGTTTTACCCCAGGCATGACTAATTAAACGTGTGCCGGTGACCGTCGCCCCCGAAGCTGAGGTTCGGCGAACACGTATCACTTACTGCTGTAGTGCTTGCGGCAGATACACCATTAACATTTCCTCCCGAGAATGCCCAGTAGTCCTCTGGCCAGGAACCCAATCGCCGTTTGGAATCTAATACGAAACACATCAAACGCAGCTCATAGATATATATATATATATTATATATTTATATATATTATTATATGTGCGTGATTTACGTATCGTGGGCTCGCTGCTTTTCGTCTGCTGACTTGCGCTTTCGTTCCCGTCGTCGCTTTTTCGACCGCGAATTTTGTTGTGTGCCACGCACGTGTTGTGTGTGTATGTGTTCCATATTTTTCGGGGTGGGTTTGGGGGGGAGAGAAGGTGCACATGCTGCGCGCCATGTCGCCCGAAGAGCTGCGCGATCAGCTCTGCGGCGAGGAAGCTCTGGACTGGCCGTTGGAACACCTTCGGGAGGCGGTGGTGCCGGGGGCAGGGTACACGCGAAACAGCCAGGTGGGTGTGGGTGTGTGAGAGAGGGCGCATTTTGCTCGCGTCGTTCTTTTTTTGGGGGATAATATAACGGGGCGGATCTGGTGGTGTATGCGGTGCCCTTATTTAGCTATGCCGCGGTTGTTTCGCGCGATGGCCATCCAGCAGCAGCAGTAGCAGCAGTAGCAGCAGCAGCAGTAGCAGCAGAGCAAAAAAAAAGTGAGCATTGTGGAGCTTCCATAATCCTGCTTGGCTCTTATTAATAGCAGGTCGGAATGTCTCCCCGTAGTTTCGTGCGACGATTGTTAATAGTGACTTTGAAGGCCCTGAGCACGTGTCACGGTTCTCGGCCGGGGCTTGCGTTCGCGCCTCGGTTTAGTACACGCTGCCCCCCTGTGTGCCACGCAGCCAAGAGCGTGAGAGAGGACTCGTGGCCGGGAAAGAAAAATGTTGTTTGCTGCAAAACGAGTTTACTTCATACTGGTACATGTTTTAGACTTTTGTGTCCCCCCGAAATTTATACGCTAACCTCGCGTCCTCGTTCCCAACCTCGAACTTGACCTCTCGCCGTCGACGTCGACCTCCGCCTGGGATGGTGCACGGTGCGGTGCGGTGCGGTGCGGTATGGCTACAAAATACCGTGCGGATCGGGTTTGTTGCTTCGTCAGCCCTTCTGCAACTTTTTGACGTGCCTGGCCGGGATGACCCCTGCCGTGAAGAGGAGCTTCCTGCTGTTCGTGCTCGGCTGCCCGCACCTCCCGCCAGGAGGGCTCTGCGCGCTAACGCCTCCTCTCGAGGTGAGAACCCCCCCCATTCCCTTTATATAGGTTGGGTTGGCGTCGGTTGGCAACGACACTGTAAAACATGCCGCTCACTACGTAAGCTAGACAACCAGGGTACCGTTTTTTTTTTTTTTTTTCGGCGGTCGCCCACAGCTGGTTGTCGAGTTAGATCATTCGTGCGAGGTGAACAACCTTTACTTCGCACAATTGGGAATGATCGTATCACGTAGTGTTCAAGTTAAGGCACCCAAGAGTTACATAGTGCCCCCATTGCTGTCTCTGGAAATGCCTACACCGGAAATTAAATCAACTCATTGAAGCTGTCGTCCATATGCAAGTCCGCCTCAAAAGCGGTTCTTAGTAGGATGCAGCTCACCCTTCATGCGACTCGCCAGACACCTCACGGCGCTTCGCGCTTGGTGCAAGCAATGTCTGCCTGGTCGGTGAAAACCCGACATGCTCCGTCCCGGCATTGTAGGGATGCGAGGGTCTATGGTCATACGACTACGGCCATGCATGAGATCGAGTACATCTCTCCTATCGAGTACACCCCCCCCCCCCCCCCCCCCCCCCCCCCGCACCCTCCTCCCTTATAAGGATGCGAGGGTCTATGTTCATACGACTACGCCATGCATAATTTCGGGTACACCCCCCCCCCCCCCCCCCCCCCGCTCATCCCCTGTCCCCGGTGTGACGAGAATGGGACCACGCTGCGCCCGGCGCGTGTTGCTATATACGCCTTTCATCGGTTGCTTACTGCTGTGCTCCCGGACACGAGGGTTTTATCATTGCCTACCATACGCATGTACCTGGTACTTATATATATGAATATATAATATATATACCAGTATACCAGGTACCGTAAATAGTGTTGGAGTCGCCCAGGGGTGCAATCGCTTTTCGGCGCTCGGTTTTTCATCGTCTACCGTACGCATGTACCCGGTATAATATATGATTACGATTATATTTATATACCAGGTACATGTATACCTGGTAGTATTTACATGAAAACTTTTTTTTTTTATCCAGAACGGGAAGGTTGCTATTTTGCCGAAGCGACGAGGTGTTTTAGGAAAGAATTTCGGTAGAGAGCCTTCCGAATATACAGCTGTTCGACTTTGGGCAGCAAGCACCCCTTGCCGCTGTCGCAGGAGAAGACACGAGCGCTGAAAAAAAAAACGATCGCGCCCCTCTCTTTTAAAAATAAACTCAAACCCCTCTTCACGGTATGATATATATATATACCAGGTATATATATATATATAGCCAGAGAGCGGTAGATCGATTCTACATGCGTTTTGTCAAAAACGTATCCCCCCTCCCCCCCCCCCCCCCCCCTCCCCCTACTTTTGTTGTGGTTGTTGTTTTCTTCATTTAGTCCTTTTAAGGTCTCTTCGTGAATGGGCAGGAGGGGGAAATAAATCCAACTCTAGAACCGAGTAGAATGGTGCTTTATTCCGTGATGATATTTTTATTCCCCGAAACGCCGGTGCAAAAGCTGTACAGCAAACGAGTTGATTTCTACGGCGCCAGGCAGTGGGCAGGGGGGAGAGGAAGTGGGAAGGGAGGGGAAGAGGGAAGCCGGGGGTAGGCATATATGTAGGTGTCGCGTATCCTTGTCACGTTACGTTTTTCTGAAGTTTGTATGCTGTTCTTTTTCGTATGGGCGGGCCTGTTGGTTTTGCACGGGGCGCCCCCGCCTGGCCCGGACTGGCCCGGCCCGGCCCGGCCCGGTGCTGTGTATTTTTTTGGGTATTTTGTTTTGTTGGGCTTGCTTTTGCTGCTTTCTTGGGCGAGTCAAAAGCCGTTGAGCGCTGCCGCACCATGCCCTTGTCCCGTTCTCGTGGCCCCTTGCCCCAAGCGTTGGCGCGCCTTTTCCCGCATTTTTATCCGAATGAGCGACCGAATGAATGAACGAGCAATTGAATTAACGATCGATCGACCGACCCGAATTAACCCTTTTGAGAACCGCAGTCCCGTTTTGGGGACAAACTGCTTGAAATTTGAGTGGTTTGTCCCCCAAAACGGGACTGCGGCTCTAAAAGGGTTAACGACAGAGTGAACGAACAAGCGGACGAGCGGTCGATTGGCTGACCGAATGTGCTACCGAAGGATCGACGAACAAAATGAATGAGTGGTCGATCGAACGATCAAATATAGCACGGCCGAATCAACCAGTGGCCGATCGACCGAATCGCGAATCAGTAGATGAGTGGTCGATCGAAGATCCGAATAACGAACGAACAAATGGATGAGCGGTCGATCGAATGCATGATCGATCGAACAGCCGAACGAGTGAAAGAACGATCGAATGCTCACCCAAACGAGTGAACGACCGGCCGAACGAATGAACGGGTGGTGGAATGGTCGACCAAACGAACCAATTGAACGACCGAATGAACGACATAACGACCGAATGCACCAGGTGAGCCGCAAGCAGGGCGCGGGCGGAGCGTTCGCGCTGGAGGACGAAGTGGACAGAGAGCTCCCTTTCGCGCGTACTTGCACCCACACGGTGAGGGGAGCTATTTCTCGGTCTGTTCTGTGTCTCTTGACATCTCTCATTGTTTTTGTCCGGTTATGTCTCTGTTGCTCTACCTGCCTGTATTGCTGTCTCCGTCGTGTTCGGTTGTACAGTCTGTCTATGCCGCTTTCTGTCCCTCCCTCCCTGCCTTCCTTCCTCCCTCCCTCCCTTCCCCCCTCCCTCCCTTCCTCCCTCCCTCCTTCTCATCGGTTTGTTTTTCGAACGCTGCGCGTGTAGATGTTAGGAACGCGCGAAACGTGCTTCCTGTATTCAGTGCTTTCGTGGTAGTCACGCTGTACCTGCTCGTCGCCTGCTACCGAAGGCGGTTGTCTTGTGCTCGACAGGGCAAAGCGGCGGGATGGCTCAAGACAGTCGCTTTTGTTTGTCTCGTGAGCTTGAAACACTGGTCTCTACAACCCTCGCACCCCTCCTCCGCCCAAGCAGCGAGACCCTCCTGGTATTCGCATGTGTTTTGTCTCGAGCTTGAAACGCTGTCTCTACCCCCCCACCCCCCCCGCCCCCGTTGTTTTTGGCATTGGAGGCGTCCTTCCGCCCCCCCCCCCCCCCCCCAGCTTTGCCTCATCTCGATCCAGCATTGAACGCCTTATACTCGTGTGCAAAACCTAGTGGTAGCGTTCGGGATTGGCGTGTGCTGGCAATGGCGAGAGGGTGGAAACCCAGAGGATGCGGCGCAATGGGGCAAACGGCGGCTTATACATAGTACATAGTAGAGCGAAAAAAACGGCAGTGGCGTTTTTTTTGTTCAACATGGGGGTCTGAGTCTGAGACTGGCTCAGGATCACACAGCACGTACCCAATACCCAGATCGTACGGCACACACAGCAAGCACACAGAACACACAGCACCCAAGGAAAACACTGGACTCACAGCAGGCACACATAACACGGAAAATAGTTGAGGCTCCGATCCCATAACTGGGGAACGTTTCGTAAGGCATTCAATCAGTCGCCCGAAGCGCGATTTTGTTCGGGAAGGCTGCGAGGCATTTTGATACTGAATAAATAAATAAAACACCCGTCACTCATCCAGTATATCCACCCCCACCCCTCCCCCTGCGCCGTGAACGTAAGTCAGTGCATCTGCGTTTTGGAGGCGCACTTTCGCCGGGCTGTTATTTATGCCACCAATTTTCTATTGTCCGGTTGGTTGTTTCGCTCAAAAACATTCATTGTGGCTTCTTATCGCTCATCGCTGCCCAGGGCCTCTGAATTAACCGTTGACAGTCTCCCCTCCTTTTTATTTTTTATTTTTCGGTTTGTTTGTTTGTTTGTTTCGTTCGTTCGTTCGTGCGTGCGTGCGTGCGTTCGCTCGTTCATTTTTTCGCCCACAGCTGCACCTGCCGCCGTACTCTAAGTACGAAGTACTCAGCGAAAAGCTTAAGTACGCGATCGACAACAGCAGGGGCGTCATCGACAGGGATTGAAGGATACGCATCCCCCCCCCCCCTACTCCCGCCTCCAAAAGCGAGGATTCTGGTTTTGTCCAAAGTTTAAGCGGCGATCTCTGCGCTACTCGTTGCCTCTGGGTCCTTCGGCCATTAGGTCGTTCTATGAGTCGGTCATTCGACCATTCGGTCGTTTGGGCGTTCGGTTGGTTTTGGGCGTTCGATAGTTGTGTAGTTGGGTCGTTCGAGCACGCCATCGTCTCGATTATTCGGTCTTTCGGCCGTTCGATCGTTTCGTGATTCGATGGTTCGGGCGTTGGGTGGTTCAGTCGTTTCTGCGTTCTCGGTCGTCCGGCCATCCGGTCGTTCCGTGCTTCCGTAGCTCGGTCGTTCGGGCGTTCAGTCGGTCGCTCGATCGACCGTTCCGTTGTTCGGTCATTTTGGTCGTTCGGTCGTCTCGGGTCATTCGATCGTCCGGTCGTTGTGGTCTTCTCGGCGTTCGTGCATTCGGCCGTTCGGTCGGTTGGTCATCCGTTCAGTCTTTCGGTATTTCGGTCGGTCACACTCATTCACCCCCTCATGAAGGCAGTCTCGGGCGGGAAGAATGGAGAACCAAGAGGAAGGGGAGGGGGGCGGGGGATCATGGGCAGGTTTAGGTGTGTATCTCTCCCTCTGTTGGTTGGGACTCCGGGATCTTCCTTGACACTGCGCTGGGGTCGCGGACGTGGCAGGGGACCCTAGGCATCGCCAGTCTTTGTGTGTTGTCTATTAATTAGCGTTGATGAGAGGAAAAAGAAGGCGTTTGTGAAAAACATGGTGCACAAATTTTTGCGTATTTGTTTCTTCTCTCGGCTTGGCTTCGACTCGGGGGGGGGGGGGGGGGGGGGGCTGGCGAGAGTGGGATGTCGGCCACTACAGTATTACCGCCGCGGAGCGTCGCGTCGTTTTTGCCGTGTGCGTCAGTCCGTTATTCAGCCAGTCTGTCGGTCTGTCTGTCTGTCTGCCTGCCTGTTTGCCTGCCTGTTCGTCTGTCCGTGTGTCTCCCTGTCTCTTGTGCGTGTGCGTGTGTGTTTTTTCGATGAAAAGTTCGGCGCGCTCGGGAAGGCTGTCACCGTATAAGGAGCACTACTTGCGTAGTCTCACTCGTATATACTCGAAGTACATAAATAACCTGGTAAGTTTTTTGTTGTTGTGGCAGTGTCCTGCCCTCTCTTGCCGTACGTACACGTGCGGGGGGACTCGCGGGCACGGCGGCGGCTAGGCTATACGGCGGGCACAGGGCGATACGGGACTGGGCAAGGGAGAGGAAAGGGGGAGTCGGGTGTGTGCGCACCGTAAGGATCATTGCTTCCCGCGGAATCACGGCTCGGGTGGCTTCCTCTGTATTTTTTTTTTGGCTGACCCTGGAGTTGCTCTCCTGCCCCAGGGAACGCCCCCGCCCCCCCCCCCCCCCCCCCCCACACACACACAGGTCCGCGCTTCCAGCCTTTTTACGTGAATCCCGCCCTCCTGTCCTCCGCCTCCTCGGGAGCGGAAACCCCGACACGCGGTGGCGGGTCAACTTTTATTGTTTCGTTTTTCAACCCCATCATGTCAGGATCGACCGACCCGACTGACCAACCAACCAGCCTACAAACCAGCCGGCTGTTGTTGTGTGCAGGATGGTTGCGGCTTTTGTTTGGGGCTTGCGCGACGTGGCCTGGTGGGCTGTGTGGGTGGGTGTGCGGTGGCGGAGGCGGTGGCGGCAACGGTTGGCGGTTGGCGTCTCGCCATTGCGCGGCGCGGCGAGCAACATACGCTGGCCGGGCGTTAGGGGACTGGTTCCTCTTACGTTCGTTTTTTGTTTTGTTGGATTCTTTCGCCATCTCACACGGAGAGGCCACATATGGTTGGAGCGCAAGAAGACGTACGTACAGATGTAGAGGGGACGAGAGAGAGTAGGGGCGAGCGAGAGGGTATGGGGGGGGCAGGAGGAGGGGGACAGGGAGAGAGAGGGGCGCGGGACAGGGAGAGAACTTGAAACTATTGGTGTTTGTTTTCTATGCCGGTCTCATGTACGCTAAATACGGTGGACTAACATGTTATTATGAAGCTTATACGCGTCTGTTTGTTGTTAATGCTGCGAAGCTGAGGGTAACTGCAATAATTGTTAGAACTTCGCGTGGCAGGTCCATGGTGGGTCAGTCTTTTCGACGCCGCGGATAACGCCCGCGATCGGGCGAACGAAACAAAAAAAGCAGCCGACCGCACTCATCGTAAATCGCAAGTGCTCAGTCGATTGTTTATTGTTGCCTGCATGATGAATTGTCGCTTTTTTTTCCTATAGAATCGCTTGGTTGTTAATGGGAACGGTGGCCATTTTTTTTTGCAGCTTCAAAAACAAACGGGAACGACCGATGCCCAAAGGTATATAGCTAGCTGCTCCCAGAGCCGCAACAAGTTTTCGACGCGCCGGAAGCAACAATTTTCGACGATTATTATGTAGCACGAAGTGTGACTATTATATTAATAGCACAGGACCAAGGCCAGTCGTATTACGACGTCCCTCCCTGGTCACAACGAACGGTCGATGGCCCAGAAACATGTATTACGTACGTACCTAGTACCTGGTATTATACCAGATAGACCTATCGGTATTACTACAGCTATTAATAGCCGTAACGCCACTGTTATACACATACATGTCGTATGTACGGTGACCTGCCATCAACCATGGACTTGTTGTGCTGCAGAACTATTATTAGCGACCAAATACATACTGCTACCGCGAATTGGGGGTAAAATTTAAATATGTGTGCCTCGATCTTTCCCCGAAACCTACATACATGAAGAAAACCATTATTTTGCAGTATTATTAGTATTAGTATTAATAGTACACTGAAATTAGTACACTGTAGTAGGGCACACCCTGCCTTACGTACCAACTACAGCAGTAGTAGCAGGAAGTTATTTCTGAGCTAGATTGTTAAAGGTCCTCGAGTGCGCTCTCAGAACTAACTGGGTTTTTCGGCCGAATATACGCGATTTACTCGGCCGGAAAGCCAAAAACACCGATAGACTCCCCAAAATGCTCGCCGTAGTTTTTTGCGAGAGCTTTCAGGAACGAATTATTTTCCCGTTTCTCCGGAGTCCTATTAACATACGTACCAGGTAATAGTTTATTTTTTGGAGCAACAAATCAGTTTTCTCTGGAGACTCAGAAATAATAAGTCTGTTGGTTAGAACTGTGGCCAGAATACTGGGTCTTGGAACATTTTTTATGAAAAATCATGATGTCCTCAGAACTAACTGGAAATAAATACGCGTATGGACGAATAGTCCAACTACGACTCTGGAGAAACGGGGGAAAAAGTGCTCGAGAAAGCTCTCGGGAAACAAAATTGAGCATCCTTACTTACTTACTTAGTCTAGCGGTGTTTTTGACAGTCCAGTCGAGTACGAGTAAATCGCCGGTTTTCGGCAATAAAAAGCCAGTTCTGAGACCCCTAAAATTTCCCGTAAAAAAAGTTGATATTCCGGCAAAAAAGCCAGTTCTGAGACCCCTTCAAAAGTTTCCCTAATAATATGGTCTAAAAATAATCATGAAGCCTGGTATTTTACTTGATAATTAATTGAAGCCTGGCCGAAACTACCTTTACTTTATTCATTTGTTTGTGGTACGACCTGGTAATCTTTCCGGCAAATTCCCCCGCAAACAATCCGCATGAGATCACAGGCATTTTCACCGGCGGATACAAGAGGCAACAGGTATGCAACGGCAGCAGCAAGCACCAAAACAACAGCCAGCAGCGACAAACAGCATCATCATCATCTATCTATCTATCTATCTGCAGCCGCTACGGCAGCAGCAGCAGCAGCAGCAGCAGCAGCAGCAGCAGCGGCAGCAGAAGAAGCAGTGAGTGGCAGCGGCAAGGCTGTGGCTTCGACATCCTGTCTGTGCTGCTGTGACTGTGATCGTTTTCTCGTTTTCGCGTCATTCCTTTCACGTACCGGTAGCTCCGATCCACGATGATGATGGCCGCTGCTGCCGCCGAAGAAGAAGCTCCTCCAACTCTTCTTCCTGGCGTCATAAGCGACGTTCCCTTCTTCTCCAGTCTCCATGGCAGGGAGCGTCGCGCCCTCCGCGGGATCGACCGGCTCGACTTACAGGCGGCGGTCAAGCTTGGACAAAAGGAGTCGGGGTGGCCTGACCCCACCACGGGCGCCGCCAGATGGAAATACACGCATGCAGACATAGTCTACATAACGGACGCGTCATCCACGCGCGAGATTACGTCGTACGCCGTGCCCGTCGACATCCCGCACCCGCCCTTGACGCGGGCGTGCCGCTGGAGCCACGAGGCCGCCAAGAAGCGCCTCGAGAGGGACCCGTCCCTGTGCACGTCGCACACGGTTATCGTCGTCGACCAGTCCGGCTCCATGAAGACATCCGACGTCTTCGACTTTAGAAACCGCTCCCAGGCCGTTTTTGGGATGCTGGCCCTCGACTTCGTGGCCAAGCAGCGCGTAACCCGAGAGGGGTCCGACACAGACGTCGTGTCCCTCGTCCTCATGCGCGACTCGGCGGAGGTCGTCTTCGAGCGGGAGCCCATGGACCTGGTCCTGTACGACAAGTTCGTCGGCTTGCACGACGACGGCGAGCCGCGGTCGCACGGTCACTACCTGCCCGCCCTCGCCGTCGCAGAGGAGCTTCTCGCCGGGGGCACCAATGGCTGCTGTGCACTTGCTCTGCTGTTCCTCTCGGACGGTAAGCCGAGCGACCAGATCACATGTTACGACGGCGAGAGCTACCAGGATGTGGTCGACAGCATCACCGACAGGGTGCGCTCTCTGGCGGAGTTGCTCGGGCAGCAGCTCTGCGTGACGACCCTTGGGGTCGCCCGTCGGGACGGAGACTTCTCCGTCCTCCAGGCGATGGCCGAAGCCGCCCGGGACGCGGGGGCGCACGGCGAGTTTCACCGGCCGGAGCTGTCGTCCGAAGGCCTCAGCACCGCCATCGCCCGCAGCGTCTTGTCGTTGACGGCTACGAGGCGCAGGCTCACAACTCTCGCCGATCAAGGCGAAGAGCCTCGGAAGCTGCGGCAGGTGGAGAGAGAAGTTGCGGGGTGCTCGTGGGGCCACGCGCCTACCGCCGGCCTGACGGGAGGCGGCTGGGCGATATACACGCACGGGCTTCGGCGTGTGGAATACTCGTCCGACATCAAGCACAAGACCGGAAATCCGTGGGTTGCAGTCGGCCCTTTCTCCGAGGAGGCCAGCGGTATTGCCATTCGCACGAAGGCTTCGGGAGAGGGTGCGGAGCGTCTGGTCTACGGACTACAGGTAGGTGTGTACTCATGAATATGATGTACTTCGTATAATAATAGTGACTGCAGTAGTAAGTACACGAAACACCCAACCACACCCTGGGCACGGTTATTACGTAGTCTCTTCGGCAGAATCCAGCCTGAGTTTGTATTTCGACCGAGTTTATTAACAGCGGACGCCCTCCGTCATGCACTTTTAGTGAATGAATGTCGTCCCGTCCGCCCGAGGGCAACGGGCATGCATGTCAGTATAGTATACTCGGTATACTTTATATACCGGTAAATAAATGTCTTCCTGCAAGAAACACGACGTAGCGAATACCAGGTAGATCTGGCCATTGTTAAGGTCTTAGTCCGTTGGGCTAGAGGTAAAAGGTTAACCAATCGTCTACCCAATCTAAGGGCGTGTCTTAACTCCCACCGAAGGGCATGGGAACGAGCGGAACGGAACGAGGCCGTTCGTGGTCATTCGTTCCGTTCCTACCTAAAAAAACGTGTTTGGGTCCATGCAGAATCCTGGGCCTCGCCAGCCGAATCGGCACGAACGGTATCTTTTGCACGTACGTGCCAAAGGGGTGCAACGGTGCACAACGTGCAACACTTCTTCCTCTTCCTATATGTATACCTGGTACTGTTTTTCTCGGGTTGCACTGAATCTATTATTATTATTATTATTATTATTATTATTATTATTATTATTATTCCTCTTGCCATCTGACAATGTGCAGCATGATCTTCAACATGGATCACTCATAACTTTCCCGAAAGAAGAAAACCTCGGAAACAAAAAGAAACCCATGCACCAAGTCTACCTCCCTTCCGTGCCAACTTTTGGCTTGTCTACTCTATTTGCTGTATTTGCTCCTTCCTTCTCATTACGTTCTATCCTTAAATCCTAAACTGCATCCAAGCTCCATCCCCACGCCATCGGTGTGGGTCTGTCGTCCCTCCCTCCCCTGTTCCTTCTTCCTTCTTGGCGGTCCCTAAGCTGAAGCTTGAACCTCGACACCCTCCTCGAAATGGCGACCTGAGTGGTCATTATTATTATTATTATTATTATTATTATTATTATTATTATTATTATTATTATTATTATTATTATTATTATTTTGCTTGCCATCCGACAATGTGTAGTGTTGTTCTAATAAACGACTATAAATAACACAAAGTAAGTGAAGACTATTCGTTTCCCACAACCAATCAACACCAATTCATGCGGCAAATAATATTCCATTCGATTCGTTCCAATGCTCTCTGGGGGGGGTTAACGACACACCCTTAGGCCTCATAACACCCCCCCCGGAACGGACCGGATATATATACGGGTCGACGACGCGTGACACCAACACGCGGTTCCAATTTCTGGGGATCCAGAAGTATTTTTAAGATTCTTGACATACATGAGGAAACTCACTTAGCGATTTCATGGTGGACGTGAGATTCGAACTCACGACCAACATCCAACCCATGTGTTCTGCCGTCGTCTCCATTATTATTTATTTGTTACAGCATCGTGTTCTACGAACTATTTGTTACATGGAGCATATAGACCCCTCGGACACAGACTGGCGTCCTCAATTACGACCTGTCTGTCCGTACCTCGCAGTTCGTTTGATACTCGTGGTGTTTGAAAGTGCAGTACAGCAGTACCAGGTATGTAGTACGTAAAATACTATATACCTGGTACACCGTTTCTTCTTTCGGGCCGGATGATACCCCCGCTTCGGTCTCAACCAAAAACGATGTAGGGCTTGAGAGTCGTCACCGACTACTCGTACAGTGTCATAAGTCGGACTAATAGTCACAGTCGTGAAACGGAGGTGCCGACTTTCCGACTTATTGGGCTTCCTCGTTTCAGCTATTAGTAAGAAGAAGAAGAACGCGTTTTAGACGCAGGATGCAACCTTTCTACGCGAACCGCTGCTCGCTGCGGGCTATGGATATAGATACCCTCTTGGCCTGGGACACCTGCTGCGCACGGCGAGAGATCGACACGCACACACACGCACACAAGACAAAAAAAAAAAGTGAGAAGGCCCGCACCCGTAAACGGACACACAAGAAACAATGCGTCAACGAAAGCCATCGCCCATACCACCCGCAAGAGGGGTGTTGGGCGAGAGCGTATCGACGGGAACGCAAAAGGTTGGGATCAAAGATCATCCCATCCGGTGCCACAGTTAGTGCGAGTGTCAAGAAGAAAAGCAGCTTCATTCCTTTCGTGCACGGGGAGACCGAGAGACCAAGCTCGTGCCCTTCTGGAGAATCGCTGGTTTTCCATCTAAGATGCGCCTTCCAAGTACTACTAACAGGATCCCAGTGCCTGGACCCAGGAAATAACCCGGCTTTCAGCCTCATTCAAGGCAGTATCATAACGAGTAGGTTTAACAGTCTGGGAGAAGGGATCTTTAGGGATGTTTTATACTTGGAAAATGTGTAACGTGGTCTGCACTTCGGAATTGTCGTCCGCATCTGAGAATTTTCCTGGTTCGATGCAAACGCGGCGCAGCCGCGATTATGGCGAGTTTTGGCCCGTTTTGGCTGCGGTTTGGGGTTAGGGTCAGGGTTAGGGTTAGGGTTAGAGTCAGGGGTTGGGTTGGGTCTTCGCCCGTACCTTGATCCCAACAGGAACCAAAACATCCGAACAGCCTACCAACCTAAAGATCCCTTCTCCCAGATTATTAATGGTCCTCCAGCCGCGTTTGCGATGAGATTTTCGTGAAACGAAGAACAAAGCTTTTGACGAAGAATAGGCCGATATTGGCAGTTTTTCGTCATTTTGGAACGATTCTTTTTTTTGTTCAAAGATTTTCTGTCTGGTCACAAGTGATCACGGTCAACGTGCAGTCCTCAAGAAAAAAATAAGAAAAAATCGGGTCAATATTATTCGGGGAGATAAGTAAGTAGCCCAAGGGTCTAAGATCCTAACTAATGGCGTCTATCGGCAGGACATGGGTCTCGTTGGCCGTGAGTTCGAATCTCACGTCCACCGTGAAAATGCTTTTGGAAAAAAAAGAAGCGAGTTTCCTCATGTCAAGAATCTGATAAAACACTCTTTCCTGGGTCACCAGAGAACGTGAAGAACTGCGGACTACAGTAGTATGTGCCCGCCAACAAGAACACCTAATGTGAGCAAGCCTGAGGTTCTTATTGGGGCGCCATCTCCAAGCAACCGTGAGCGTAGGCTATTATATACGGGTAGGATTTAGTCTAGAGTTCACCACTGCGCCGTTTTTTTTTTAACCCAACTTTTTTTAGCATTCTCCAAAAAGTGAGCATTATGTTCTTATTGGGCACTTTTCTTATTGGCGGGGCTATACTGTAGGCACGAACAACCCCATACAAAGACAAGGACTACGCTGTTCCGAAGGGGGGGGAGAAGAGTGTTACACCAGGTAAGACTTACAGTAGATTGGGCAGTAGGCGATTGGTCAACCTTTCACCAGCAGCCCAACGGACCAAGACCTCAGCAACCCCCACCGCCGGGGATTATTGAAGTTACGAAAATCCTCCCGTTTTTCAGGTAACTTGCGGCGAGTGACATGGTTACCTGATTTCCGCATATTACCTACCTGGTATTGCATTATGCCCCCTTACCGTGCACTATTTCACGTAAGTATTGGATTGCATGAGGCACCGCCTTGAATAGGTACCCCCGCCCTGAGTGGACGCTTGGTTGGTGTAGTTAGCACCTGTAAATGATCTGGGTATACAAAAATGTTTAATGTGTTGTGTCACGTCTGCCAACCGCGGATCATTTCTTCAATGGAAGGATTGGATCGGATGAGGCCTCCCGCGGCGGGACGTGGTTCCGCCCATGCTTCAATGCGCCGTTGGATTTGTCTTCGTAGTTGACCGTTGATCAGGCGCAGAGTTTTGTATCACCCCGAAATTCCGCTTACTACACTGGATCAACCGTACCCCGCACACGCTTCGCTTGCTGTCGGTAGGGAGCATGCCCAACCACAGGTATCTGGCATCCCTGGTCTGTGCAGCATAGGCGACGCTACGCTCAGTTTTACGCGTTTGAAAATGTGTTGTGGTGCATCCTGGTTCGAATGAGGCTGAAAGCTCGGTAATTTCCTGGGTTCAGGTATCGGGGATCGCATTTGTAGTACTTGGGAGACGTATCTTAGAGGGGAAACTAGGGGGATTTTCCCAGAGAGGCACGAGCTTTGCTTGCAGTCTCCCCGCGCACGAAAGGAATAAAGCTGCTCTTCTTCTTATATCTCTAAGTAAACAACAAAGGTGAATTCCAACGAGTACTACAGTAGCTTAGTAAGCAAACCTGTCCAGGGATACAAAAGTGTCCCGACCCTTGATCTTGACAAGTGGCGTCGTCGGCTCAGGACTTTGTCGCCCTTTTTGTTGGTACGCGTTGCTTTTCGCTCGTTATTGACCGTTTGTTTCCCGACCTTGATCTTAACGCATCGATTTTTCAACGTTCGACCCTGTCTGTGTTGTTCACGCAACAATCACCACATTCCGTGCGGGCCCCTTTTTTTTTGTCTGTGTGAGACATTTTGACCGGTGTAAATGTTCCGGAAAAACTCAAAAGGGTAACCTTAACTCTCCTAAAACAACTGCGGCGAAAACAGAAAGGCCCGCACGGGACTTGTTTTTTCGCGCTACACACAAACACGTGGCTAAACTGCCACATCGAAATTCGCCAAAATTGAGCGCAACGTTGTATACCGGTAATGTAGTAAGATACCTTTTTGCGCTCGCTGCTACTTGTTTTAATCTAAGGGAATCGATTGTTTTTTTAGGTCATATTTTTTCGTTGGGTGGGTGACGAATTGAGGGATGGAACTGACACTGATCGTCTCCTTTCGCTTGCACGCCAAATTCCACCTTGATTCGGAAACGTCGAGTTTTGGGCCTCTGTCACGCGGGAATTATTGTCGAATAATCTACAAAAAAAATAGGTTCGAGTGTTTCTGAAATATATATCTCGGCAACATCGGAATTTCAAAGTCCAAGGACCATCACATACACAGTCGTGCCAGGGTCAGTGCTTTCAATTTTCAAGTTCTCAGTCGCAAAAGCCGTGGCGCTGCAGCCGGCGAACCATTCATTTTTTTCCGATCCGAGTCTGACCTAGCTCGTACAGCTTCTGTTCCGTGGGTGTAGGCCTTTTTTGTGTAGGGTTTTCGTTTATCGGCGATGTTTAAAACAAAAAAAAAAAACCTTCGTACGTGGAGCACGGCAAGGTCCCAAACCTAAGGGCCATTATTTTCGAAGTCTTGTTCCGCCTATTTTCCCGTTGTACTATTGCACTATTATTCCGACGATTCATGTAAAAGTGTTCGATTGGATGAGGCCTCCTGCCCGAAGCAGAGGTGCCTTGCCCAGGATACAGCCGCGGCGTTGAGTGCGCGTTCGACGCGCGACTATCCCTGCTCTTGTCCTGCCGACGACGCCACTTGCTAAGATCAAGGTCGGGACACTTTGTATCCCTGGACAGGTTTGCCGATTAAGCCGGTACTCGTTGGTACTCACGTGTGTTGTTTGCTTAGAGAAAGAAGAAGAACAGCATTATTCCTTTCACGCACGCGGAAACTGAGAGCCAAGCTCGTGCCTCGCTGGGAAAACCCCTGGTTTTCTCTCCAAGATACGCCTCCCAAGTACTACAAATACGATCCCAATACCTGAACCCAGGTAATTACCGGGCTTTCAGCTTCATTCGAAGCAGTACCATAACGCTAGACTGCTAGGGATGATCCCGTCTTCCAATACTTAATTTTTCACAGATGACCAACCCAAAAAATGCTAGGATTAGATTTGTTCCAAATATTGGATCCATGTTTCTTTGATCACGATGTTACCTCTTTTTCTTCAACGAAGTCACGAAAAACACGGCGAAAAACCTGAAATCAGGAAGTATGATAGAGGGGGCAAAACACACACAGGAGCGCTGAGTAGCCTGCCTCTTCCAGGATGGCCGCCGCATTGAGCATGCGCTAACACTAGGGTGGTTCGGGTGGGAAGCCTCTTCCAATCCTACACTCACATTGAATGATCGGCGGCAGCGTAAATGTAGTGACACACTACAGGAAACAAAATACCATGGTATGGAAAATCGGCGGGAAAAGTAGGACATAAAAAATCATAAATAAGAATTGATGCTAAATAACAGTCCTAAGGGCTGGTCCTAACGAAGACAAAAAAAAGGTAAACAAAAAACTAGATAAACGAAGAGATTTCGTTTCTCGTAAAAAACAGCGCGTTGAGTTCTAACGAGAAAAAAAACGAAGAAAATGAAAGAAAGACACAAAACAAGCCTAGGCGAATTCGTACGCGGTGTAATTTGTCAGAATGACTCAACCGCCACAGCACGTGATTCCCGGCTATGGCGCTCGACACCGGCGACGGATAGACTCAACTCGCACACGCGAGGCACCCTCCACAGAAGGCGGTTCTCGTGGTCCAACTCGCTCCCTCCGGAGAGCTCTAGAAGTTGTGTATCGGTCATCGCTGTTCGATGGCAGACGTTTGAATGTTGAGTGGCAATCACATTGAAAAATATACCGCCACAGGCCCTTTCGATCACCGCTTTCTTGCGAGGGCACCCCTTGGTGAAGCCCTACCCGTAAGTGCTCGCGCCGTCAGCAGACAAGCCGCGTGGCAGCCACATGTACCACCTCGGCCATCGTGCGCTTGCCAACCGGTCGTAGAGACTTTATCGGAACTTCATCCCAACGCTTCGAGCTCGTCCTATGTTCCTCTTCGACCCTGGGTAACCCATATTTTGTTTATTTCGTCTCCCCGAATTCGGAAACTAAATAATTACCTCTATTTCCAGTACGATTTTAGTTAATCACACTTTTTTTTTACCACATACTGATTTTTTTACGAAAATATAAGGATAGTTTTGTCATTACTTTAAATACATTTTTGTCTGATTTACGGAGAAAACATTTAGCACCCATTTCGTAAAAAGTAAGTCATCTGGGAATTAAAAAAAAACGAAATGTAAAAATGGAGGTATCGGGATCTCTTACCTGTTCTTTTTAATTTGATCAATAAAAACCACGTCATCTTTGGTTGTGCTCTTCGTTTTTTTTTCGTTTTTTTTCGTTTTTTTTTCGTTTTTTCCTCCTTAGGACCAGCCCTAACAGTCAGTATACTGGGATGAAACAAGCAAGGGGGGGACACATGTCGTTCCCCATTTCATACGCTTTATCCTATACGCTATTTCGATATTACCGTTGATGCGACTTCAGTCGGTAATAGGCCACACATTGTTAGATTATGATGAACGCGATAAATTGTATAATGCCCACAATTTTTCAGCGCAAGAAATTTCCGAGCCATTGCTATGTACCAGGTACACCTTGTACAACACCTTTGCGTATCTCAATAGTAGTTGCGTTTCCCTACGTACGAACGTACCACTTTTCGGTGACTGTTATTATACAGGAGATCGACTCCAGCGGCGGAACGACATGTTTCGTCGGTCCCAAGCTCGTCGCCAAGGAAAGCAGGCACGTCGGAGAGGAGTACCTCAAGATGGAATTCCACGAGTCGTTCGCCAAAACCCAGCTCAAGGCCAAGCGACTGGCTCTCAAGTTCAACGGCATTGTGCGGGACCGTCTCGAGCTTCGCGGGTCGCCCGCCACTCGGGTGTGGGGTGTGACCTTCGTGGACTGCTCTGTGTACGAGTTTTGCGAGGGCGGGTCATCCCTTCTACGCGGCGTGCTGGTCGAAAAGCTGCTGGAACCCGCCAAGGGCTACACCAAGTGGAACGGGAACAACGGGTACGTCCACGGCGAGGGCGCATTCACTGCGACCGATCCGCCCGTGCGGCCGCTGGTGCAGGCGCAGCAGACCTGTTTGGAGGGCAATCTAGACGCTGTCCTGGAGGGGGACGAGGAGGAGGAAGAGTCGGATAGCGACAGCGGCGATAGCGTCCAGAGCGCCAAGGGTGTTCCTGCCGAGCACGCTGCCGGTGGCACTGCCTGCGACACGCGTACGGCTGGCGACGAAGACAAAGCGGGCGAAGCCGGAAAGGCTGGCTACGCCTCTCGGTCTGCTTCTGGCGCCCGTGGACACGGGCGTGGAGGTGGAAGCGCCCGGACAAGCGGTAGCAACCCCCCGCGCGCCCCCACCCCCTTCGCCCCCACGGCGCAGAACTACGTCCAGGCGTTCTCGCACTTCACGTACCGCCACACCCGTCGCAAGATGCTGGTGTGCGACCTGCAGGGGGTCTTGAACAACACAGCTGCCGACGAGGGCTGTGCTGGCGTGTTCGAGCTGACCGACCCAGTCATCCACTACCGGTCCGACACCGGGCGCCAACAGGTCTACGGGAAGACAGATCTGGGTTCTTGCGGCATCAACGCATTCTTTGCGACGCACAAGTGCAACGACGTCTGCCGCCTGCTCGGACTCAGGCCGGGCGCCAAGTAGTGGAGATACTGAGCACTGCGCGACGGAATGTTGTGGGACCCCTTCGATCGACCTTGCCGCCCCGCCGCGGCAGGTGGTTCGACTCAGGGCACGGCCAGAGTTGTTCAAGGTCGAAAGATCGACGCGACCGATTTCGTAGCTCGGACCCTGCGGGACTAATATCTGCAGAAGGTACGCTTTTGCTCGAAGCGATGAGGGGGGCACACTGTATTCCAACTACCCTGATAGCTGATAGTCCATGTGTGAGTTTGTTTGGGCGGGCTGCGTGTCAGAGTTCTTGAAAGAGTTGAGGCGATACCGTGTGGGGACGCTCCTTGCGTCAAACAGATGGAGAAACTCGTCGTGAACGATGCGTTTCCCGCTCTGTTTGACGCAGCGAGGGTCTTCTTCGAGGATATGGGGGAGGGTTTCCCTTGAAAAGGAACCCCGAGCATAGCCTGCTTCCTGGAGTGAGAGTTCGCAGACAACAACCCGTGGTCACCCCCCCACACACACACACATACCCTCCTCTTCTTCCCTCAATCTACTAGGCACTTCGTCTTGAGTTTTTTCCGCGCGTGGTTCTTTCCCTTTTGCGGGGTATGGCGTAATCTCGGCATTCGTGAATTAGTGTACATTTCACACGTCATGGCCAGCGTTGCGACGGCATGACGTGCACGCGCGCGAGAATCGGCCCGAGAACGTCGGCTTGTGGTTTCTTGCTCCTCCCCCACTTCGTACCGTCGGGTAGCCCACCAACGAACGAACCAGCACTACCGATGCTCTTGGTGTAGACTCCCCCCGCCCCCCCCTCCTTCTTCGAGAGTGCTCGGTCGACCGAGTGATCGACCACTCGCAGCACATTCGACGGTACTTGTTGGAGCATAAAATAAATAGTCATGTATGGAGGGGAAGGCGACCGTGTGAAATAAGTAAGGGGGAGGTTGAGGTTCTTTGGGCGATTCTTGCTGACCGCAAATGAAATTATGCGCTCGGTCGCCTTTGGTGACGTTCGTATAGGATCACGACGCGAAAGGAAAGTACTGATGGAACGACTTTTTTTTTGTCTGCGGTATTGATTTTCGAATGTTTACGATACTATACTAAATGAGGCATGTTTTTGGTCGCCGTTTTGGTAAGGTTGCACCGAGTATACATTCGGAGGGTCGTACGGATACACCCGAGCAAGGTTTCTCCGCGATAATAGTGGTCACCGAGCATTTTATGTTTCATCTTTGATACGGTTGCTCCGCATGTCCGTACTAAAGGATTTTTAAAAGCATAATATTAGTCTGATGAAGCGACTTTTCTCGGCGATACTTTGACCGGTGGACACCGTACCAGGTGTTACAAGGGTAAGCTTTGTGGACGTTCCACACGATTGCACCGAGTATCGTGTCATACTTCGCGGTAGAAATCGGGAGATAGAGCGTTCTGTTTTCCGATAAACCTGCAATATCCGACAAGTTAACCTCGCGAGGCACGCTCGTGTCGGGTCTTATGTGGGCGGGCAAAAACGGTAAACCGGTGTTATGGTAAAAGCTTTTTCTCGCCGTTCTCTTGTATTTTACGGTATGCATTGGCCTCTTCGGCTGTTGGTGGGTAAAAATAGTGCAGTTTGTGCCGCATCGACCGAAAAATACGGTGGTTGATTTGTTCTTCGTCCTTGCCGCCGTGTCCGACGCCTTCGCGCTTCATTAAATCGTACAATAGTGGCCGAACGAGTTTTTTATGTGCGCTTCGTTGCTTCATCGCCGAAAATACCTGGTAGTGTTTTGGCAAAAGTTACTAATAGTCGAATGAATGCAGTCCGTGAGTACGGGACTACAAACAATTTTGAAGTCTCTACGAAGGGCCTTTAAGGTATGAGTAAGAGGCATGAGATAAATTGTAAACATATGATGGGTAGTGGTAAGGTACACCGTCTAGCAGGACAGCGAAGCGCAGCAGTAGTAGTAGTAGGTGCCGGAAGGTTTTCGTTTTTGCAGCGCGCAGGCATATTGTTGCCATTGGTTTCCGACGACCGACGACCCATGCGTGGGGGGCGGGTGTGAAAGTGCCCTCGGTGATTCGAATCGTAGTCAACGATGCGCCGAGGCGGAGTAACCGCCATTCACTCACCATGCAACGTTTTTGGTGGCAGATAAAACAGTTTATATAGTCTGCGGGCTGAGTGTGGTGCACGAAAACATGTGGTGTGAAGTGTCAACACGTACAATACGTGTCCAGTGCGGCTGGTCGTAACATTATTATGCGTGTCACCAGGTAGCTTATTTTGCTATCCTGCCAGGTACTGTAGTACGTATATATATCTTGACAGTGTTATACACGAAGAAGTTGGCGTAAAGTATCCACACGAAGTAGTAACATTGGAGGTCTTCAGCGAGGTTCGTCGTAGGTCTTTTTGTTTGTAATATACTTCGAAGTGGTATTCTACACCTGCTGTATACAGCAGAAATAGTACACGATATAGCAGCTGCGTCCGTCCGGGTGGAATAATTAATGCCTGGTACTATTTAATACTGGTGGTGTGGTACCTGCTACTTTTTTATAAGATTGGGACGGCTCAAAGCAGCCAGGTTGTTGTGTACGTATGACGAGTGAGTATGGTTGGCCACATCTACGACGTCGATCTCCACGGCACCATGTCCATTGTCGGCTTGGTTGGCGGGCGCGCAGTCATGGCATCTTGGCCCTGCTTGCGCAACGGCTGGTGAAAATATGACTATCTATGGGTGGCAGGCTCTGGACCCAACCGTCGCATGGACATCGTCCGACGTCGGTTCCGCCATTCGCCGAGGTCATAGATACTTTGTATAATTTTATTTTGATTATTTATGCTTGCCTTCCGACAATATAGCGTAGATGCCATTCCGATACTTTTACTGTAAACCGAATATCCTTCCGTAAATCAGCACTATCTCTCGTACGATATATACATTGTACGACTGTGGTCGTTCATATTCCAGGACTACTTGCTGTTGTCATCTCCACAATGTGTTGTTCCGCCCACAAGAAAATGTCTGACGAATTCCCAAGATCGTTCGTTGTTGACCTCTGGGGTCAGCCGTACCTGATCCCACACCCCATGCCTGGCTTAATCTCCACGCTATCCGACCCAGAGAGCAAAATGCCACTGGTGACTGTCGTCGAGTCGAAGCTGGAGTCTTCCCCTCATTGGCGTCGACTGATCACGCTCGAGCCTGCGGCTTTTGCATTTTTCGAAAAGTGTGCTGGGTTCTCCAGTATTTCACTTCCAAACATTTGGGGGGGTTGTGGTTGCCAGGCTCTCGACTCGACCGTCGCATGGAGATTGTCCCGGATCGTTTTCACCATTTGTCGAGGTCGTCGATATATATATCTGTATTTTTTTGTACGACTGTCGTGGTGCGTCTTCCAAAAATTACTTGTTGTGGTCGTCAGCTCCATACACGTGTTTGGTCCCGTGCTCAAGTAACGACTGACCGTATCCCATGATCCTTCGAATCCCAAGGCAAGGGTCACCCCCTCGTCACACTTCATCGTTCATAGTCGTTTTCTGGAATCAGCTGTAGCCGATCCTGTATACTACACCTGGCGCGTTATCTACGCTACCCACCAAAGATATCAAAATGACACTGCTGTAGCCGAGGGCCCTCCCCTCATATCCCGGGTGGGCTATGAAACGACGAGCACCTTTTTTTAGCTGAAAAATGCTTGCTCGCGGAACCTGCGTGGATACATAAAACATACATACATGATGATGATCCCGCACCGCCCTTTTGTTGGCAGGAACCTTATCCCCGCCTTCGGGGCGGCAGTCAAGGCGCGCATTCACTCTGTGCTTTACACTCAACATATACCACCAGGTACCAGGTAATCATTGTTAGGCGATGTAGGGGCTGCGATCTTACTTCCTAAGAGTGTTTTTCTTGTTTTTTTACGCGAGAGGTCGAGGAGGTGGGGGGAGGCAACAAGGAACGCTTGTACTGCTCGTGAATTCATGTATGAGGAGGAGCGAAGGGCCGGCATGCGATGCTCAAGGGGTAAGGAAGGAAGGAAGGAAGGAAGGAAGGAAGCTGATACCCCTAAAGACAAAAAATGATAAAAAGGCTGAGCACAGACCACAAAAAAACAGGAAGGAGCGCACCATCCTAATCAAGTGGAACATGTGTGTTTGTTTTTAATTGATACCAGGTACAGCAGTACCTTGTTTTTTTTGTCGTTGATCGTACGAAGAACCCGCACTCTGCAGAAAAACTTGTGCCGACCCGTCCCGCACATAGGGCGAGTCGCACTGCACGGCATGGCGTGGCGTTTTTGTTCGGGAGGGGCTGGCTGGTGTGACGCCCCGGGGTCCTAAAAAGTCGCTTTAAGGATATCGCCTTCAAATATCCGCTTCAAGATCTCCCCGTCAATTTCTATAGTAGTAGTGGTTTGAGATTTGCTCCACGGACGGAAAACGTACGAGTAAACTCTTAGGAACAGTCAGCCTACGTGTTTGAAAAATAATCATGGAAACTTCGGAAATATTGCTAAACGCAAAGAGAACGGTCACACGGATTATTTTGATTGAGGATGTTCAAATAAATGGCAGATCGGCATTGATGAAGCAGAGCACGACTAACTATCAGAGACCGAATCGATAAACAGAGCACCTGCTTTGTCCGGAGCTGCTAATCGACATGACCCTATACCTCCGAGTACACACGCCAGGCACCAAAAACGACGAGGCACAAGGAAGGCTTTACTTTGCAGAAGCACTTCACTATGGAGCCACGCCATATCCTCCGACGAAGGCGGCGGTGAGGCTGCACCAAAGTAATGAGCGAAGAAGGCGCGAAGGAAGAGGTCAATCTGCGTCTGGATCGGTTCATCGGCGAAGCATGCGATCTCGTATGTGAGAGAATATACAGTAGTTCGTCGATGAGCCGATCCAGTTGCAGGTTGACCGCTTCATTTACGGCTGCTTCGCTCATTACTCCCTGGCGTTTGCACTTCCTCACTGCCACCTTCGCCGGAAGACTTGCCGTGGCTCTCATCGCAAAGTGTTTCTCCTGAAAGGTAGAGCCTTCCTTATGCCTCGTCACCTACTGTAGGTGCCAGGCCATCTTGTGTTCACTCGATGTAGGGTGATGTCGATTGCGGCTCCAGACCATCTGATCGAGGTACTCCCTCTTTCGATGCGACCTCTGGCGTTGGTGTTCCACTTGATCGGTGTCGATCTGCCACCGCAGAAGAATGGAATACGGCAGGACGCCATTCGATGAAGCGTTAAAACACCAAACACCAGGGATTCCGCCGAACACCAGAGCTACACTAGCCTATAGTGTATCCCCAGAGAGGGGGGGATCGAGCGCCAAAGTTTCTGACGAAGAAAGAGTGGAACACAAGTCAGCGACCCTGTGCCGCACGTGGACAGACCATATATCCCATTCCATCCGCAGTGAAGCAACGGGGGGAAGGGGAGGAGGTCAGGGGTCAACACACATATGGGTGCACTGAACACGTTCGCGGCTTAGAGCGTCGCAAGTAAAGACTGGCCACAAGCCCCCGAGATGGCCGCAAACGAACTACTGTAGCCAGTCGGTCCCACCACCCATCGCTCATGGGGCGCGCGGCATGCCCCCGAGGATACCGCGCATTGTGGATGAGAAATCATCACGTGATGCCACATGGGTACAGCCTCGCGCGGGGTGAGTATCGGCAAGTCACCATGGGGTTTAATCCCCTAGAAAACTGCTGGGGACACTCCGAACATGTGTTTGCATAGACAATCACCTACCGGTAACACGAAGAAAAACAAAATACCAGGTATCTGGTAGGGCCCAATCGTAGCGATTAAATGTCTCGAACCGAGGATTTTCCCCTGTATCATTGGTTGTTTCATACCGTTATGGCACACTCCCGGTAGTGCACGGTACTTATATGTCGTCGATGCTCTGATACGCCAAGTCGAGCAGGGAGGACCGCGGCGGCCTTTTCCGTCTTCCCACCGCCGGCAGTGCCGACGCAACCGCCTCTTCAACACCGACCTTGCCCCCATCCACTTCACACACCGCGCCAGCACCACCAGTAGCGCCAATACCAACACCGATCGCCCCGCTTTTCCTAACCCTAACACCGCCCCTCTCACCACTGCGGTGGTCACCTTTACCGCTTGCACGATCGTCTCCGCCATCATCAGTGTCACCGCCCTCCGATTCGAAGCGGGACTCTAAGGTCTTAGGCGAAGGGTTGGCCGCAGTCGTCGTCGTCGTCGCAGGATCGGTGCTGAGCTCGGAACTACTGTTTCCTGAACGTTGATGCACGCCAGATCGCGAAAGAAAGCGTCGCCGGGAAAAATGTTCCGATACAACCCCGTCAGCGTCGCTCTTCGGCGAGTGCCTTGCGGACGCACCGCGGGCTTCGAGGCCGTCTTGTGCCGGCACAGCAGTCAAAACGACGGCGTCGCCCACCTTGCTCACGGGGCATGGGGGGCGAACACAAGAGCGCTCGCTGAGGTCTGAGGTCTGTGCCGCGGGACCTGCTTCCCCCGGAGCTAATCTCGCCGACGAAGTGGTGTCCCCACTAACCTTGCACAATATACCGTGTTTCGCTCCCGCTCCAACCGCATCGTCCGCTGGCACTGAGGGCGGCATTCGTCCTTCCCGCGTAGGGATACCCGAGCGACCGGCGATCGCAGTTTTCGCAGTCCCCCCCCCCCACCCACCCGAACGGGTCGAATCTTGTACGTCTTGGGCGTGCGTTTGTGATGCGGACTTCAATCGCTTGGTTCTGTTCATCGAGACGGCTACTGCTTTCGGTGGCGGCGACGGTGGCGGTAGGGGTGGTGGTGGTTCAATCGGCGCTGACTCCTGCAGGCACCGCGTAGCATCCACGGCATCGCTCTCTCCGTCAACGGCGAAAGCCGTCGCTGGTGGTAAGGGCACAGGCGACTCCAATGACGGCGGAGACGATGGTGAAGACGACGACGACGACGACCGTTCCTCGTCCCAATCGCTGAGGAACTGCTCGGCGCCCTCCCTCCCGAGGTAGTCCTGCACCAGCGTATCTCGTGGCCGAAAGCGCCGCGAGGGAAGGGTAGCATGATCATCACTCTGCCAATGAGAACACAAACGAGTAGCGGAAAGTGTGCGTGCGTTGGAATGCGATTCGAATAAAGCCACTAAGTCATGGGACGCTAGCATATCGCTCGGAACACCGGCGGCACGAGGATATGGAGGGTTCAACTCCCACACTACCTGAGTCGGGACAAGACAATACTAGACTCAGGTGCCTACATCCACGGAGTAGACCATACTTTGATGGCGGTCAGAGACAGGCCCGACTAAGATGGAAGAAATTAACCGGACACGAAAAGCTGAGGAAGAAATGTGGGCAGGGGTTTCCTCTCGCTCTCCGGCGCAACAAAAACAAAATGAAGGGGAGAGGGAGGGTGGCAAGGGACACGTCAGAACAAAATATTCGAGTAGTGTTCGTCGGAAGCGCTCTGGGGAGAGAGGCGGGGGTGGGTGCTCATGTTATACATGGCCGCAGTCGTATGACCATAGACCCCCCCGTTAAGGGGGGACGGGGGCGTGAAAGGCAAACGTCAGCGCCGAAACCGATATGAATCCCTCGTGAGCAGCGCCGTAGGACGAACACGAGGCCGGAAGGGGGCAAGGTTCTGCGACCAATTATTCACGAGAATAACCCAACCCTGGCCAAACGGGGAGCACGGCCCCATACACATCGACTCGCCTGGAAAAACGTGGCGCCGTCTTCACCATCGCTATCGGCAAGCTTCTCCGAAGGAGAGCGAACGCGATTATTTGGAGTCGCCGCCGCTTCGCCGGTTAGCCTGCATCTCGGTAAAAGCACGGCAGGGGCGGGTGCGACAAATGGGATCGTGCATGGTCCGGGAGAGCGAACGTAAACGAGAGTACCCAGGCGGAGCGTTACAAGCGGCGGGAAACTATGAGGGTATCACCCACACTAAAGGGAGCATATATATATATGTGGACGTTGCAGACAGACGTATGAAAGTTATACCTACCGAGCTATAGGGGTAAAACACCAATCGAATACCAAGCCCAGGATAATCCTTATGGCACCCGCCCCCCTCTCTGAACGGCGGGATCTTTGGGACGGCGGGTACCGTCTACCACCGTGCGTTGATCTACCCACTTCGTTTCAATTCCTGGTGAACCAGGGAGATATGTTTTTAGGGATGCACGCGCAATCGTTTTTACAAAAGAAGCGTTCGAAGTGAGATTCGAACCCGTGTCCTCGACGATGTCAACAGTGAGTGTGCTACCTACTGAGCTATACGGGTGAAAAACCGATTTGTTACCTAGCCCGGGGTAATCCTTATAACAGACGCGCTGCTGCTATGATCATTTGCGAGGGTATTTGAAGGAGAGGGCCAGCTCTGACGTCACGCGTACAATAAGCATGCCGCTTCAACGCCCCTCGTCACGGACCCTGACCCCGAGACCTTTCACGCTTCAACGAAAAACGAAAAAGAGTCTGTCGCGGCTCGCTCGACCACAGCCAGCCGGACGAGCGAGCCTACTCACTCCCATAGAACTTATCTCCCGTTTTTTTACACGGTGGCGATGGCGTGAAGAAGGCGGTTACCCGACAGTTGCAGCGCCAACACCGTACCGTAGCTCCGTATCATAGCTCGTATCAAAAGAAAAATGAATGACATGACACGCTGTTGACTCACGTGCTCAGCGCCGCCTCTGCCTCCTCTCGCCTCTCCTTTTCCTCGCGGAGACCAGCGCGGGCGACGGAGAGCTGTTCCAGCAAAGCGCGCTGGAGCGCAAGCTGTCGGGGGTGGTGAAGGGGCGGGGCGGGGGCGGAGGAAGCATGGAAATGCTAAGATTGTTTTGGTGACGCCTGTGCTTGCCGCGCTGACAACCCGGAAGCGAAAGCGCGCATCGCAGTACTATGCGCTGCCCCACATGTGCGTGACACAGAAGGCAGAAGACGCCGCATTCTCCAAAAAAATAAAGCACCGGCTTTAACGCGGTAGGACACGTAATAGCACAGAACAGTGACAACCGTAAGCGTGGAGTCCTTATCATTGCGTGTTCGCCACGCCGTCAATCGAAGTTGCTATCGATTTCTATCGACTTGTCGCAATCTGTGGTGTCATGTGCCCTGACAGCCCCAAGCACAGAGAGTGGAACCTTGGCTGGATTTCATCATCAAGCCCCCGCCCTTTTCCTCCTCTGCTACTGTAGCACTGAAGGTTCGCATGGCAGCGAGAAATATCGTCCACTAATGGAAAGCGCGTACCTTCCCCTCCCTCACGTCGACGCACTGAGCGCAAGCTTCTCGCTCTCGTTCCTCCGCTTTCTCCTTGACCTAACGGGAATTTGGTGGCCGAGACAAGCAGGTAGAGTTATCACGGCGGCACAGACAGACTGCTCGCCCATTCGAGACAAGGAGAATGACATCAACAAACCATTCAGGTGGGAAAAATGGTAACCTCGGCGTGGTTTGTGTCCTAGCAGGCAAAAACATGAGCCATCGAGGAGTAGGGTTTCACAGCTCACAGCAAGCAAGAGTCGTGCAGTTTTCCATCGCGCAACGCCTTGCAAGGTGTGAGGAACACCGATGTCTCGCGAAGCATCATAACAACCATTGAACGCGTCGAGAGGTTCTCTGCAGCAAATCTAAACAGGCGACATATGAGGGAGACTAAAAACACCACAGGCGCCCGGAATCAACCGAAGACGAGAACTTCGTCCGGTTGGTGGTTTTAGGCACTACACAGAAAAACAGGAGACACTCTGTGGTGCCCGTGGTCGACGTCTTCCGTGAAGAGCGGCAATGCTATTGTTGTGGGGGGCATGAGCACGAGCGGCGCTTACCAGCACCTCCTTGCCGCGAAGCTTCGCCTTCGGCCTTTTCACGCTTTTATGAACCGCACCCGCGTTTTAGGGTACAAAGCACTCGTAATGAAACTGGGATACACTTTTTAGAAGTGAAAGGGTTCATGTAAGCACCTCTCACAAAAGCTACATGCGATGACACCCGTGAGGTGCTCGGGGTCTGTTGCCTGCAGTTGACTAACCTCGGCAAGCTCGTCGTTGAAAACCTTCGCCTGCCGTAGGCCACGCACGAGCTTAGCTCTCTCTTCGAGCGCTTCGCGTAGCTCCTGATGACGGGAACGCCAAGGGGAAGGAGGGAAGCGAGGTTAGTCGGCGGGGGGAATAAATGGGTCTTCTTGAATGTGGGCGCTTGAAGCAAGGTCTCTAGCGAATGCCGAACAACGCAACGAAAAACAGGGCGTTGACGACTTGATCAAAAGACAAAACATTCGTTGAAATGTGACACAAGACAGGATGCAAGTCTTGCTAGCAACGTTACCCCATTGCTACCTTACGCTACGACTCTCCTCCGTGACTTCTTCTGCCTCGCGAAGGGCAGTGCCCTTGTCGGTTCCTACTATTAAAAAACATTTACCAGTGCATCACGAACGGCACCCAAAAAAGAGTTTTATACGCCGCCCCGTGTTTCCATTCGGAAGCCGACGTTGCGCGTTCAAAAGACATACTGACCTGTACCAATGGCTCTCTCAAATATACCCCCCACTTCGGATGGAAACTATACCCCCCACCGCTCCCGAAGCGGTCAAAGTTCGGCACAGTCAATATCCACACACGAAAAGTCTCCACACGTATGTGTTTCACCCCGAGCGACACCACCACGCACACACCTCTCTTGCGGCAGCCGCGTCCTCCCGCAAGGCGTTCTGCAACGCCCTCTCCTCCTGCAGAAGGTCAGCAAGGCGCCGCCCCTCAAGCTCGGCTCCCTCTAGCACCTCAAGCCTCTGCGCAACGAGCCGAGTACCCAGCACAGTCGGAACAACGACAATGGAGTCAGGGGATGAAGACTAACTGGAGCGCTGAAATAGCCTCAAGGGATGGGAACGGAACATGGAGTAAGTTCGAGGGATCTGCACGTGAACGATATTATATTTTCAGAGAGTGTATTCCAACCATTCTTCTTCAAACGCAATATTGGTTCAGAGAGCATGCCGTGTTGCGTAAGTTTTTTTCGAGAGAGTACGCCGTGCCGTGCGCTCAAAACGGTCTGGGACGATCGACCCTCGGGTATTGTGCAACAATGGGTCCATCCACACCGCTTTGGACCACATTCCATCTGCCACTCCCCCCCCGCTCATGACACCGCCCGCACCTGTCGGACAACCTGTGCATTTTCCTCGGAAGCGCGCAGTTTGGCCGATACTTCCTGATTTCGATCGTTCTCCAAGGCAAGAGCAGCTTCGCACCCCTATCATGAGTCGCAGCAAGGCGAAGCGGTAGCGCGGGAAAGGGAAGGGGGAAGGGGTACAGACGACGCGCAGAAAAGCTGCAGTGGCGCTGGAGGAGGAGGCGGCGGCGGCGACGGTTACAACACGGCGAACGCCACCGGGGATGCAATCGCTGTCTGCGGGGCCGAACGTCGCCCCCTGCTGCACCAACTTGGACCTCCTGCCAGAAGCTGCGAGTGCCCGCGGCAGTCGTTTTCGCGGATTACCGGCTAAGGTTCCGGCCCGCACTCGAAGGGACGCACCACTTAAAGACACACAGTTGTATTCGTTGCTCGCCTTAAGGTCTTCCCTCATCTCTTCCAATTCTGCAAACGTGGCCTCGCCCCGCTTCATCACCCCCGAGAGCGCCGCCAGCTCCCTCCCCAGGTTCCCGCAGCGGCTGCACACAAGAGCGGCGAAAGAAGAAATTGTTCGTGCGAGTGTAATATGCCCAGCGTTTTTATTCAGGCGTGTCACGATGCGTTGCATCGAATTTGAGACATTTGCCACGCGGAGTTTCTCAGACTGACAACGACGCTAAACTTGTGATGGGAGAAAAAGGAGGAGGAGGAGAGTGAGAAAGAGCAGGAGGATGACATATTACAAGGTGTGTGGGCGATGGGGTCATCTTCTCTACCGCTGCTATGCCGCAGATGGACACTGGTGACTCCGGTCAATGGGATGTGGGCCTTGCTCAGCGCAGTGTGTCACCTCCTTGTCGTGTCGACGTCCCCGAGGAGCTCCTTCTCCCTCGACTGCAACGCCTCCACGATCTCCCTAGCCTCCCTACCGTGCCCAAAACGAGCGATAGGGGCGAGTCCACAGTTCACATGCACGGGTGCGATATTGTGACAGGAGCAATGCAATGGAATCGGCAGACTGCGGGGCAGAGACGGGAATTCAGCAGACCTTCGGGTGCGCGTGCCCCATCGGTCGTAACTCAGCAATTAGGCCGACGCACGCAGACAAGTACGCACGATTCTCCCTAATTGTCCCTCAAAATTGAGGACGCTGGAAAGTTCCGGTAAGGACAAAGAAGCGCGCTGGTAGAGGGGGAGGGCGGGAGGGGGGCGGGAGCGGGAAGGGGTGTCTTGCTTATTAGCCTCGCCTGGTTGAGGTGTGTGCCTTCGACAACTCGACACGGTTCGCGTCTGCCGCTTTCTTCTGCTGGTCGAGCGCACCCTGAAGCGCTGCCATCCCAGCCTGACACTTCTTCGCCCTGTCCGCTTCTTGCAGCAGCCTTTTCTTCAATTCCTTTTTTGTCATACAACGCGACAAATAGTGGATAGGAGCGCGCATCCCTGACGATGACAATGTTGACGATGATGCTGATCTCGCATTAGCTCATTTCCCTGAAATACTGCCTGTGGTCACTAGACAGGCTGTAACAAAAATGCATCTGGATGGGAGATTACAAACAAGTACGAAATAGTGCGCACGGCAGTACCAGTACGTGAGGGAAACGGTACCAACGAGCTGTGGTATACCATCCCGTATCGCAACAATGCAACCAAATCGTTCCAGGAACACATCCGGGGCATATGATATGTACACCCGAACAAAAAGAAAAGAAAAGAGAAAAAAAGAGAAACACGAAGAGGGTATAAAAAAACAAAACAGATATTAACATACATTGCCATCCATCACCGTACTAGGCGAGCTTGTGTGGGGGGCGAGAACAGTTCGTGGGCTGGTGGTGGTGGCAATTATCGTGTTTTTTGCGTGTTGTGCCCTGGTGCTGGTCCACTGCAGTAAGAAATGAAACACAGGTGGCAATGATGCTTCCTTGCGGCTCACCACGCCCCCGGTCGTGTCACACCCAAGCGGGCACTTCATGTGGGCTTGTGCGCAGGTGCCAGCGGTCTCTGAGAGGTATGCACTCGATGTTGTTGTTGCCGCTGTACAGCGCAGGCCGTCGGCGTACGGTGGCCGCCTGCCATCTCTAGTGACACTGAAGTGTTGCTGCACAGAACATGACTGAAACTATCCTTACTCCCCTTGATAATAAGACCGAACTCAGCACCACCACCACTACCACTACCAACAATAACACCAACAACAGGATCGATGGTAGCAGCAACGACAAAGGGTGACGAAATAGTGCAGTTCCCCACCTCCTTGTCAGAAGCGAGCCCTCCCGACGTCTCGGACATGTAAGCCAGCTCCAAGGCTAGGTCGTGGTTCGCCAGTCTCGCCCTGCCAACCTCCAACAGCTCGCCGGCTGTCACGGACCTCTGCGATGCACAGAAGTCACGCCCGCAACCGCACGCACGTTGAGGAGGACCGAGGGATGAAAAAGATCGGAGACGGCGATCACATCAATGCTCGCTAGGGTAGCGCAACTCGTTATCGACCCTCCAGGGGCCTGTCTGCAGCACCCGCACAACGACAACGCTACCGTGAGCCACAGAAGTCACGCGCGGCGTGGTAGACTGTCCAGATTCTAAATTTTCCGGTGGTTGCAAGCGTTGCCGCTCACGACTCTAGACGTTTCCCAGCTCAAGATGCGCAGCGATGGTGCCAGGGTGCTACAACAGCAGTGCAGATGCATCGGTCTACTAAAGCTCATGTTTCTTTCGAAGGAAGGATTGGCGCCACAAAAGAAGTAGGCAGTGCACGGTTTGGAGCGAACCAGAGGAGCCGCGAAGGATAGGGAGAGGGGACCTAACACGTAGAAAGCTCGTCCGACCGACACGCCTACTGTCTGCCTACTGCCATGGATACCAAACGATAATTTGTAAGGCATGGACACCATAACTTCCGTGCGCGGCAACTCCGCTCGCAGGCTCACGTCGGTGCCGCCAGTGGGTATGCCCTCCGTTTTGATGTCAAGGGCGGTAGTCAGCGCTCGCAAATCTCTCCGCGCAATCTCGAGGTCAGCCGTTTTTGCGCTAAGCGCCAACGCCTGGTCGTTCGACTGGGGAAGGTCAGGGAAAGGGGGGCGGGGGGGGGGAGGGGGGGGGGCGAGGGGGGAGGGAAAGGCGGCGGGATGAGGGGTGCCGGGACAACGTCATTGTCACGTGGAGGGAAATGATTATTTCTCCGCGAAACGCAGGTGCAGCTTGTCGGGGTGCCGTCTTGTTTCGCGGTCGTTTCATTTATAGTCGGGGGTGAGACACTCGCTCCAGAAAAAGGGCAATAAGGGCCCACCCTGTCGCGCAAGAAACGAAGACGCGTGAAGTGGGGGGAAAGAGGGAGAGGGAGGGAGGGAGGGAGGGAGGGAGGGAGGGAGGGAGGGAGGGAGGGAGGGACGTGGAGTGGGGGGCTGCTCGTGCTTGCTGGTGCTGTCGGTTGCTAGGTGCACAAGTCCTCGCTAAGGTCAGCTAGGTGTTTCGCCGCTCCTACCTTAGAAAAAAACATAAGCCGGTAACCGTGTGAGCTCCGCGAGCCTGTTGGCGCATCGTGTCGATCGACTGGTCTACGAAACTGCTGCGCCTACGACAGTCGAGGGCGCCTCGTTCTAGGCCATCGTATATAGCTTGCTTCGACGAACCGTCTCCATCTCGGCACGGATATATTTATTGGCGCTACAGCGGTCTGACCATGGACGCGCAGCAAGCGACCGGCGGCTGTCCCCCTCCTGCTGATGGAGTTCGCAATGGCGCACGTTTTTGAGTCGCCACGGACACAACAGCGCGCGCATCGGTTTCCCATGCCCGCTCGCTCGGGATAACCACCGACCTTCGACCGGTTCGCTACTCTAGAAGCGTGCGACACATCTGCTAAAAAGGCACCTAGAGTCTCGCCGGGTACGTTTCAAGCGCTGAATTCATCCGTGGACTCAGCAAAGTAAACACACTACGCAATCAGACCGCCTGAAACAAGCGCCGCTCGGCACATCCGTCCGGCAACTCGCTGATCACCTTTTTCTGCAGCACATCCGCTGTCTGCTTGAGGCGGCGCGCTCGCTCGAGTAGGCGGGAGCTCGGCACCCCTTTGGACATCTGCGCCTGGAGGCTTTTCGTTTTCACCCCGGCGCGGGGGGGGGGAGATTCGGAACGAGGAGTGCGCCACAGACGCCGACCGGGGAGAGCCCGGGAAACAGTTTTATCGAGGCGATTAAGAGCGCGGAGGCTTGTAAAAACCTTATTAACAAGGGGACACGCACCGCCAACAGCGATGGTTGGCCTTTTGGCGTCTTGTAAGACGCAGGCTGCGAGAGCCTCGGCCTTCGCTTAAGCTGCTGGCTGCGGTAGAGTATTCCGTGATCTCTGATATTATTTCATATTTTGAATATCGGTGAAATCGAGAGCCAATCACTTGGAGCCAGCCATGGCGCAGACGCCGTTCCAATAGTTTGGGGTCCAAAACTACTAGTTGCAACAGGCGCACCTTAGATCACTGTCTTTTGACGCGCTAAAAAAGCCACAGGATCGAGGTTCTGAGGGAAAACACTGAGGATGTACGCCGTAAATAGTACCCGGTACCTGACAGAGCATGACGCCAGTGGCGACATGTTCCCACACGTCGAACAGATCATCTACAGATAGATCATGAGCTACAGTGCAGATCATATAAATTCTCAAAATCTGCCGCTCTGAGGTACTGTGCAGGACCTGCATAGTGCAGGTCCAAACTCAGGAAACATGTCCCCGATCACGCAGGTTTTATGGCTCCCACCAGGCAACGTGAGCTAGATCATACAGGATAAGGAATCTATCTACCCTGGCAAATGATATATAATCAAGTGGGAGTCGATGGCCTATCCGTGGTGTACGTGTTTCTACTCATCACGACTACGCACGAGTATAGCATCGGGTGTTCCGCACCTTGCGATGTTTTTTTTGTCCACGGTCGCCGCCTCTAGTAACCACTCTCTAACTCTCCGCAGCTCAGCCCCGGCTCTTCGCTCCGCCTCAAGCTCCTTCCGCGCAGCAGCGGCGCTCCTTCTTGATACGGACGCCTGGAAGCGATGTAAAAAATAAAACAAGCAAGAGCGACGCAGGGTTTTATCCACTATGATCATGAGAGCTCGCAGCGCCCTGATGTGGACCGCGGTATTCAAGGTTGCGCCTGAGCGCGCTTGACGAGCAAAGGCGAAGCGTGACTCGGCAGCTGGGTACGTCGACTTCATTCGGCGGTGTCACGCGGTAGCATCGAAAAGCGACGGGTCACCTCCGTCCTGGCGGAGTCCGCGGCGATTTTCAGCTCCAAGTTACTGTTGGAGAGACGCTGACACTGACACCTCAAGTCCCGTAATCCCCTGCTAAGCAAGCCACAGATAGAGAGAGGAAAACGAGGGAGTGGGAGTCGTGGGCTCGATATCACGAGAACCGGCGACACAAAATCGACAATAGTCGACGCAAAGAGTACCACTGGTAGCGCCAACAGGGACGATCGAGGCAATCCCGAAGCCTCGAGTGCCCCTGCTTGTAGGAAGACCAAGACACGATGGTTGTACGGCTATATACGGTGGCGGCGAGTCTCCGATCGGAAAAATCCACCAACTCCTGACTCGTGCAGTCATCAAATTCGACCTTTGGATTTTTGAGTCTGTGTATGTATGTACGTGCCGGCATGTACGTGCCCAAGAGGTCCATTTGTGTTCATACAAGGTCCATCTGCAATTTACACCAGGACACAGCAGAGGGTGCCCCGACTTAAGAGAGGGCACGCTACCAATAAGAGAAGTACAGAGTTAAGAGAGGCCACATCGGACGGATCCGCCTACTCTATAGCTATGTATTTCCCACTACTCCGGATAAGAGAGTAGTCTAGCTTTTACTCGGCCTGCATACCACACCTCTACTGTAGTCGGGATACAGTACCCACTGTATCGCAAATCGGTGTTGACCCCAGGAGCGTAAGGTTGCATCGCCCCTGCCAAGGAGGTTCCGCTGCCGCACGGGCGCCGGGGCTGCACATTGTATGCACAGTACGTACAGTGGTGGTGGCTCTATCCCGCTACGCATTCAAAACCCACCAGGCTATATGTTTATATACTAGAGACAAAAGCATGTTTTGACGCGTGTTGTGACCGCGTTTGAATATGAACGAAACTATAATATACAAGGCGCTTCGCTCCGCGGGCGGCCTACGCCGCCCGCTACGCTCGCTCTGGAAGGGAAAAAGTACATCAAATTATGCGAAGTGACAGAGGTCCACGATTGAGTTTAGGTCGTAATTGCAAACCGGCGACTTGATAATGCCAAGAGTCCCGCCGCCATGCTTCAGGAACAAACAGCTCCGACGCCAGCTCGAATGCCACATATGCGCTTCGCGTCGCGGATGTCGTACGTACGTACATACCCCAGGTAGGATACTGCTGTCTGTACTTATTTTCTTCTTTCGATATACTCTTATGTCTGTACTCGTATGTAGGAAGAAGGCGAAAGCACAGCACGGCACAGCAGCAAAAAAAATGAAAATGAAACCGAAAACTCGGAAAGGGGAAAAAATCCCCGTCCCCTCTCGTGTAATAATTTTCTGCCTGATTGGAACACCTTGCACCCGGTCAAAAAGAAGAAAAGAAAAAAACCGCACAGAAGAGCTTCTCTCTCAGCCTCGTACGCCGCCCGCCCCTCTCGCGACCACCTCGCTACCGATTCGGTCCGGGTAAAGCTTTTATCACTCTCTGCCACAATCAGCCCCGTCGCCCGCCTCGCGTGAAGCCCGGTGCTCACCGTGGCCGTCGTTCGCCAGCTCGATAACGTTGGTGTTCAAACTGCACACCTCCTTCTTTCAACTTCAGCGTGGTCGCAAAGATAAGCACCGCTTGAATAGAATCTTGCCCTCCTGAACGACCTTCATAAACTCGTACATACTCTTATCAACAATCGTAAATCGAAGCCAGACAAAGCCCGTTCATGCATCCCTCGTGTCTCGAGGCACACGCGACGCCTAGCACGAAAGCGGCGACCGCGCTCCTTGCAACCTCCCCTCTACCCGCCAGCACCCGCTGACACCCGCGACGGTGCCGGGTCCCCCCGCGATGCCGTGCTCGGAGAACACGCACGCACACGAAACGAAAGAAGAAAAAAGGAAGAAATGCCCGAGAAAACAAAGAACTGCTGGAAAGGTCCGGCAAGTAACGAAAGGAGGCGGTTTGGAAGTGGGAGCTCTGAAAGGCCAGGGATGCACCAACCGAGCACGCTCAGGGGTTGTGATCTAAGTATGTAGTTCTATATTAGTATATGCATTCCGCGCGGCGTGGACACCTACTGATAGTGTAAATATTTACGGAGGTTTTGGGTTTGGCGCCTAAAGCCGACCTTCCGACCCTGACCCTAATGTTACGGTATCCCCTCTCCCCTGTTGCGGCATTACAATTCGTAGCAAGCGTCCCCTGATAACGCCTGCGTTACTGATGAATGCCTCGCCCCTTCGTTCAGAAGACATCTGGCGAGGCAGGCAGCAACTAATGCAATACCAGGTATCCTATAACTTCTAACATCGTCCAAGCACCTTGTGTGAATGACCAGAGCAGAGCCAAAAGCACACCTGCTAGCAGTAGTAGTCGGTCCCTAGGTCCATACTGCCTTTACACTTAACACAAACCCCATGCCCAAGCCAGTGATCAGTGCTTGGATGCTGTGCTTGGTAAGACTCTACGACGGAACGAGGGCGTACTGTAGGTTAATTCGGCCAGCTTGGATGCTGACTCGTAGGTTGATTCGGCCCGCTCGAACTGCTGCGGCTTGGAAAAACTCTACTGCTGTTGCTGAGTCGCGTACAATATATCCCTTTGTGCGCAAAAAGCTACGCACAGCAGTACTGCTATTAATAGGAAGATTCACTATTAATATCATCAGCAGGCATCCACTACTTGACCCTTTTAGGACTGCAGTTCCGTTTTGGGGACAAACAACTCGATCTTCAAGTAGTTTATCCCCAAAGATGGGACTGAAGTCCCAAACGGTTAACTGCTGTTGTATTCCGCAAATTTCTTTCCAAATAACAATCAACGCAACTGCTGTCTGTGTGTTTGCACAGCCTTGAAACCTGAACGAGTACTGCAGCTGTACCAAACCTGGCACGAAAGAGATATCGAGCGTATGATGCACAATGCTCAATGCTGCTGTGTCGAGGCTGCCACCAATGATATGCACCGTTATATCCCAACTTGGATCTCGAGCTGAATCTTCACCCGCACCGCGGGTACAACCATCGTGCGTACCAATCATATACTACTAATGTCGGAAACATAAGAACCGTATGGATACTGAACTGATACGAAAAAGCTACTTACATTTCCGGACATATTGGTGTCGGTAGCACGTTACCTTCGACAGGAGGCATCGGCTTCGGCGAGGAGTGAGCTGTCGTGTTGCTGCGTCCTGGCTTTCATCTGGGAAGCAGGCACGTGCACAAGCCTAGGACTTTGAAGCGACAAGGAAACCTCTGAATGTGTGGCCACTCCCATGAATAGGCGTGGGGCTCTTGCGCGTGATCTTCATCGGCGTCGGCGTGGGATCAGAAAAATGGAAAACGCTCTCTGGGGTTTCATGTAGTGTCTGGAGTGTTTTCGTATCCAGGGACATTGTATTTTCTTCCCCGCCCGGGAATCTTTTCGCGACTTTGCTACCTGGTACGTACGTAGCACCAGGCAGGTACCGGTATATCCGAATGCTCGTGCGCGCGCTACCCTTCATTTATCGCGTCTGTTTTCCTACCTACCTGCTGCTTCCCTCGGCATGCTCATCGATGGAGATAAAGCGGAGGACACAAAGCGTGGTCTGCTTGCCCTATGCCCTTACCCCTATTCAATTGTTCAACGAAGAGGCGAGGAGGATCCAGGATCCAGGATCCAGAAGCTACTGCTGTACCAGGCATATACTTTTTGAACCTGGTACGTTGTACCAGGTACGTACTTCGGTTGCACTTAACCCCTTTAGCACCGCAGTCCCGATTTGGGGGCAAACCATTCTAATTCCAAGTGGTTCGTCCCCAAAACGGGACTGGGGTCCTAAAATTATTGTTGTAATTTTGGCGGTAATTTTTAAAGCAGCCTCTGCCAATCAGGGAAATTGCTCTCGCCTTGAGTACCGCCAGGTCGCCTCTCGTCACACGGTGAAGGTGCTGACCTCTTTGCAACACGCGGCAAAATTTGCCAGCTCTCTCGAGACGTAGACCGCAACTTTACTGCTGTTTGGCCACTTTGACAATTTTAATTGTGCGATACTGTTTTTTTTAGAAAACCCCTGCAGCCACCTCCTTTACATGCATAAATAAGAGTAAAATACGAGTATCTTGTATCTGGATCACAATTTCACCCCGATCACACCACCACCCATTTGACCGTTACTTTTTTCATGAGGAAGGGGTGTTTTCTACAGTACTTGAGTAGGTGTACTATAACACTATTATTCTTAAAAATACTGAAACCGACGTTGCTGCCGCTGCTACTCCTTATTACTACTGCTCTGTTGTTGTTGTTGCTGTAAGGATTGCTGTGGGCTGGGTAATCGATCCATATTTCACCCCTAGCTCAATTTAGTACCGCCTTCACGTTTGACGTCAATAGGGCACGGGTTCGAATCTCACTTCGAACGTTTCTGTTTTAGAAACGCGTGCGCGTGCGTCCCTCAAAACATATCTCCCTGGTTCCCCATGTACTGAAACAATGCGGGTAGGTTAACGTACGGCCTTGTACGATACCTACGCCCCAAAGATCCCGCCGTTCAGACGGGGGGGGGGGGTGTACTCGATAGGAGAGATGCACTCGATTTCATGCATGGCCGTAGTCGTATGACCATAAGCCCTCGCATCCCTACAATGCCGGGACGGAGCATGTCGGGTTTTCACCGATCAGGCAGACATTGCTTGCACCAAGCGTGAAGCGCCGTGAGGTGTCTGGCGAGTCGCATGAAGGGTGAGCTGCATCCTACAAGAATCGCTTGTGAGGAGGACTTGCATATGGATGACAGCTTCAAAAATGAGTTGATTTATTTTCCGGTGTAGGCCTTTCCACAGACAGCAATGGGAGTACTATGCAACTGCCTCTTGGGTGCCTTACCATAAACACTACGTGATCGATCATTTCCATTTGTGCGGAGTTCAGAGGGGGGGTGATATAAGGATTACCCTATGCTGGGTAATCAATCGACGTTTCACCCCTCCCTACAGTATAGCTCAGTAGGTAACACCTTCGCAGTGCTATGCGTGCCGTTCGTTGTCATTCTCTCGATACACTCCCTCTCCGCCCCCGCTATACGATGATGTTCATTGCGTACCAGGTAGATACCATTCCCGAGGCCGCCCAAACTTTGTACCCGAGAGTATAACGACACGAGGTTATTTAATTCCAGTGGTAATATGATGCGATACTACAGTATACTTGTATACGACGCGCGTAATTTTGTCGAGTACTACTGCTGTATACCAGGTATTGCGTACTATAGGGCTCGTACAATAACAAGGTTCTCCCTGCGAGACTCGCGCACGTGTCGGCGAGCCCCCCACGTACACCAAGAATGTTATAACCATGGCGCCCAGTTCCGGGCAAAGAGGAGAGCGATACGCTCGACAGCTACGGTAACACCCTTGTGGCGGAAACGATAACATAGCAGCGAATCTTGCCTTGTTTACCTATCTACTACACTAGTAGAGACCCCACCTGATACAGGGGGAACTCCAATTTTCATATCAGAACTGCTGGTCAAAACGCGAACATCTGTTGCTGTGGTCTGACCCTTCGCCGCCTATGACACGATCGCGCACCTTGCCCCACCTTCCAGTGCGACCCACCCCGGGGCGCCAAAGTCGGCGTCCTCCTCTCTTGTGCCGTTGCTACCACATCCTTGTCGCCACTGCTCTCTGTGGCGATGCTGCTACTTGAGGGGCTTCGCCCCCCTCTCCTGCCAACTTCTCCTACTGTCACTACACTGCAAGATGAACAAACCCCCAGGGGCCTCCCGAAGAGCGGAAGGCTGTGAACAGATACATAGAAAACTCCACTGCAAGAACGCCTCCATCTTCTCAGGCTCGGATCGCTGCACAGTTAAGTTGTGGTTAAGGTACAGAGGGAATCCAACGCCCGACCACGGCGATATCGTTCTCGCGCGCCCGCTCCATGCCTTTTGCAAGCCGCAGGTTTCGCAGGCGTTGTCTTTTTCTCGGGGACGAGATCAACTCATCGTCCGGTCCGACCCCCGTGTTGCCACCACCCTTGTGCTGTGCATCGACCCTTGGTTGTTCGTCGCCCTCGCTGGTGCCCTCACGGCAACCGCCACCGATGCTCTCGTCTGGGTCCCCTTCGGAGCTTCCCCGGTCAAGGAAAAAACCCCCACTGTTTGGCACTGAACCTTCGTCCGCCTGGTCCCGCCGCCGCCGCTGTCGCTGCGAAGCGCGCGTTTCCCCCTCTCTCTTACCCACCCGCATAGTCTCAGTCGCCTCCTGCCCCCCCTCCATCATGTCTTGGATGAGACGCTTGAGAATGATGAGAGCTGCGCGCTTATCAATAATCTGTTCGCGGTGGTTTTTTTTCCAGTATCAAAGCACAAGATACGGCATAAAGCACGGGACACAACGCGCAACAAGAGACAGGATCGTCGGTGTTCATTTTGCGTGGTCGAGATAGCGCAGGGTGAATCCGGGTGTCAATAACGGCGACATCTACATATATTTGTGGGAACCACTGTTCGTTGAAATCCAATCTGCCTCGACAAACGACTTTCTATCACGAATGTCGTGCAAGTCGAACAGAAAAACACGGGAAAAAAAAAAACGTTTCGTGACGCTGGTAGGGTCTATTGAAGCTCGAATGAAAAAAGTGATGTCAAGTGCCCCAGAGGCTTGATTATCGCGCAGCTATCGAATGTGCGGCACTTGCCGAGTTGTAACCGGTGCAGCCGTGGTCGTGGATGCATGCCAGGCACCCGTCAGGGCAAGGGCATCCCTCCACCAGTTCCAGAGCCTTGCTCATCACGGCTCTGCCGTATCATATTGGATCATGCGGCAGAGTGGAGCATCACGCCGAGCGGGCGCGCGGAGGGGAGGAGGCAACGACGGGCGTATATTGGCTACGTTCAACTCACACCATGCAGATAGAATGCTGTCGTTCGTCCGCTACCAATGCGATCGACGCAAGTGGGTTAGCCTCTGCGCCGAGAAAAATGCATGCCACTACAGCAGCGACATTTTAACAAATAACGGCTGTCACGTCCAAGGCAGAGAGAGCGAGGAACATACCCCTGTCACCCTCGTTCGCCCGCCAAGAAGCATGCAACAAAGACGAGCGAACACTCCATTGTACGCAGCCGTAACCGGTCAAGCAACTGCACCCATACCGTTAATGCCACCGAAGGTCAGCCCTCGATCGATGTAACCTACCCCACACCCACCCTCCCTGAGCAATATACCGAAATAAAACTCCGGTCGGTCAGTAGAGCCTACGGGAAACTCTTGAAGCATCTGCGAGATTATCGCGTGCCTTCGCGTTTTTTCTGCTGTCCGTCAGATCGAACGTCGGAGGTAGTGTTCCTCGCAACACCAGAATGCGGTACCGAAAGCGGGAAACAAATAAAGTCGGACTAAGTCAACATTTAGGGATTTACAGCGATGGTGCCAAAGTGATGACAAACCCGAACGACGCACCAACCCGTTCTGCTCTGCAAACCCCTCTACAGCTCAGCATGAGCGGTGGTTGTCAAGCCGCGCGTACAAGGCACTCTGCTTCCCGGCGACATGTCCGTTGTGCTAGGTCGCCTTAACCGAAGCACTGTCGAGGCATCTGCCAACACAGATGCCAAAGACGTCATCGAAAAAGCGGCAATCACACGACATTGAACACCCACAAACGTACCGGTGACAGCCGAACATGGCGTCCGACACCCCCACACCGCCGGGGCGCTTATCGTACACCAGGATGCGCTGTGGCTGGGGGCGGTTGTGGTGCGGCCTGGCGTGCTCGCAGTCAACGTCTTCCGCGTCGCATAGGAGGAAAAGCGGCACGACGGCAAGGAGGGCGTGCCCTAGCGCGTGTACGCCGCCCTTTTTGAAAAACAAGATATCCGCCAAGGGAAAAAATAGCGCGTCGATTGAGAGCCGCGAAGAAAATAGCGCGTGGATAGAGAGCCGTCCATAGAACGAGGCGAAGAAACGTGTGTGTGCATCGTCAAATATCGGGATGGTGGAGCGACGAGTGGGAAGTGAAGGGAGAGAAGCCGCTCGCATACCACACGATCAACAGTACGTAAAAGCTCGCGATGAACCGGGACTGCAGCTCACGATTCACCGCGACTACACAATAGGATCCCTACAACATCCGCGCGATTAAAAGTTATTGGGGAATCTCTTGGCTGACGCACGCATGTCGTGTTTTTCGATCGTCGATCATTTCCTCCCCAAGAGCTGTGTGGTAATACATGTCAGAAACGGTCGGGGAGCTCTGTGCCCTTACGTACCTCGAAATCACACCCTTCTTCTTCGACTTTCCGCTTTGAGGTGACGCCCACGTCCAGCCAGAACGCGCGGGTGGCGTACTGCAGAGGCGGTAGAGTGCACTCGCCCCTCTCTATCGTCCTCCCCGTGCCCAATTGCTTCTTCGCGAAGCCGTACACCGTGCAGACCACGTCAACGCAACCCCTGCACCCCAAACAAAACATCAGCAGTATCCATGCGCGGATGCGCAGGTATGCGCGCAGAGGATGCAAAGGCGAGAGGCAGGGGGGGGATTCGGCATACCAAACAATCAGAGCAGTGACGCAATGCAAGGATGAAAGGCAACGTGACACTAAAGCGATCAAGTACAGCCAAGAGCGGCCCACGGCATGGCGCACACCGTCGTGCACAGCAGAAGGCGCTGTCGGCTCCGACCAGGCAGATGGTAAGGAAAGAAACTAACTAGTGAGCGAGTGACGCGTAATCCAGCCAGGAACGGCCGCAAGACAAACAACGCACAGCTGTGAAAAGCTTCGTCTGCTGCACTGGTTCCAGCCAGCGGCTACAATATGCGTGTGGCGCTGCTCGCCGTGAGTGGCTCCATCCGACGCGCACACAGCCGGCGCGTTGCTCCGCCTTGCAAGAGGCAGGCGGTTGCTAGCACAGGGAATACATCCAGCGAAAACTCACGTGTGCGCGTGATTGTCTTCGCTGGCTTCGAGCCGCTTTGTCACGTTCACGTCCACGTTGTTCCTGGTGGCGGTGTAGTAGTTTACCTTCACAGGGATAGTGTGCGCCACGTGCCTCGCGAGGTCAAGCTTGGTCACCAAGTACTGGCGGGCCTGGATGTGATTCAGCAACAAGGCACAGCCGTGGGAGAGGGAAAAAACGGCGGCGTCGCGAAAAAAAAGAGAGCTCACTCAATGTTGTTTGCTCTGGCACCCCGTCCCCCATCCGTGCGTCGGTCTGCGACGGTAGCGAAAGTGCATCAATGGCAAATGTTGCAGTCACAATGGCTCCCGGTTCGACAAAAAACCCAAGAAACTCGATGGAGGCAAAGTGGAGACCGAATCAGCCGCCCTCTGGACTATTGGGGGTTCGCGAAAGAAGACCACGGCAACTTTGGTTGCTGTGTTTCGGATCGAGGTACGCTAAGCGTACTTATCGAGTTTCCGTGCGGAGCTGTACGTAGGGAAGCTCGAGTCCTCAGCAATTTTCTTGGAAAATGTTCGATGGAGAGCCCTGCTGCTTGTCCGGGGCAGGAACCCCACTACATCGTTGGGTATCGCAGAGATGACAAGCGCCACCACACCGGCGGCGCCGCTCCTACCTGGTGCAGGTAAATGGCACCCTCGAAGAGGGCGAAGAACGCCCTGCTGTACTCCACGGTATCGTATGGCTCGCCCCCCTTGAGGTCGTCCACCACGCTGAAGCTGCACGCCATTCGTTGGAGACATCGAGCGGACAAAAGACGCGAGTCATGAGACCACACCCACAACACTGCGCGGTGTACGGAGAGGGCGGAGGTAAATCGCGATCGGACGTATCTACCTACAAGCGGGTGGCTAGCGGTAAACACGACTGCCAATTTCACCATAAGTTTAGTTGCGTATGCAATGAAAAAACAACTACCGAACCTGCGCCGGGCAGGCGTGTCAAGAAAACGAACATATTTGAGTCCGCATGAACTGCGCAAGAGGCTCTTTTACATATTTGTATTGCTAGACCCAAGAGAACTGTCGCACCCGCATGATCCCATCCTGCTGGCCTGAGTTTTCACATTGTTCAATCGCGGGGAAAGCAGCATCAGAAAGAGCGGGAGTTTCGGGAACAACACGGGTCGTCCCAATCGCGCCCGCCCCCCCACTTCCCCATCCTCAAACGTGTTTTTTTTTCGCGATGATAAGTTAATTCTCCAACGCCAGCCACGCCGGCAATGACTCGTTTCACGGGAAGAGCAAAACTCACACAGCGTCATGCGCGACCACTGCTATGATACCTCCCGCGGCCTCTGCAAACGGCACCTCTTTCCTCGTTCGCAAGCAAGCAAAGCCTACGCCCGTTTTACCTCACTGGATCGATTTTGCGCAGCCCGACCCTGCGGCAGGGCGGAGGGTCGAGCCCCGGGTTTGCTTTCCAGCCCAAGCTCCCGGTGGCTCGCACGAGGCGGGGGAAGTCGCCCTCCGTCAGCATGTGGATGACCTTTGCTCCGTCCGAAAACACCAACAAAAACAAAATGGCGGCCAAATCGGTAACAAGGGGCATGCGTAGCATGACGTTGGGCCGCGGCGGGGGAGAGTGGTCTCGAGGGGTTGGAGCACGATGCAGGAGCTGGTACAAAAGAGAGTGCGCAGCCATGCCCTTATATACTTGTCGCTGAAAGCATGAGTAGCAAAAACTGTTACAGCTGCAGACTCTGTAAGATATATATGCCTAGAACGGGAGGGGGGGCAGGGAGAGGGCGCGCGCACGCTTGACAGAGTGGGTGGGTAGGGTTTTGCCCACTGGAAAGCTACGGCAACAAGGCGCGGGCAATGAATGATGAATTCCGAATACATCCCAAGCCACACACTGCACGATGGCCTCTCCCCCGCACCCCTCAAGACGCTAACCCTTTTATCCTCGGTTTACGTTGACAGCTACGCCTGCCGCGAGGGAAAAGGTATCGGGAAGGTTTTCCGCGGGTTTGGTCTCACCTCTTGAAGGCGTTCCTGGCCGCCGAAGAGGGCCGCATCGGTCACGTCCCCCAGCGAAGGTACACCCAACGGACACTCGGCTGCGGCGCACAACATATGCGCCCTTAGCACCTGCGTTCGTTAGAGACGCGTTCAACCAAGTGGGCCAGAAAAGCGAAGAGGCAAGCGTTGGTATATAGGGCGAGTTAGAGGGGAGAGAGAGAGCTGGCAACAGTTTTAGTTTTCATTGCTGCAGGACAGTTGGTTCGCCCACGTTTCAGGTTTATTGCGCCGTACGCACCTGCGCAATTTGTTTTCTATTTAACGGAAGCACTTTGTTAGAATTAACAGCACGACGATACCACGACTGTAAAGCAATCCCATGGGCGCGGGCCGAGCGAGAAGCGAGTGCGAAGTCGCGTCCCCGACGCGCCTTTCGCCGTATTTATATACTACAGCAGCAGCAGCGGCATGCGTGCGCCGAGACAGCCGTGGTCCAGCCGAACGGCCCTACCGATCGTACAATATCCTGCGGTTTGACGCATCAGCGCGGCTCTTGGGGCAATGGCAAATTGTACTCACTACAGGCTAGAGCGGTATCCCGTCTCGGTCTCACGCACCAGCTCGTTCGTAGCGTCAAGGACGGCAGTTTCGGGCTGCTTGTGAAACAGCTCCCTTGGGTTCCGCACGAAAAATTGAGAAATCGGATCCTGCCGACCAATTGCAAAAACCAAAGGTAGGACACAAAAAGAGGGAAGCTTCAGGGACGCAACAGCAAAGAGCGGTGGGAGGGCAGAGAGAGAGAGAGAGCTAGCTGCCTGTCTGCGTAACACACGTCAAATGGGCTGGTTGGGCCTACCTCCCACGTGATCACCCGCAAAAACGTTGAGCAGGGAGCACGTGAGCGCGTGAGAATTCCACGCACTACGTAACTCGAGCCGAAAAAAAAACACAAACACACACACGCACACACACAAGACGCAAACACAGACCGTACGTACAAGCATCGTTGCTTAACCCCGCGCGTTCACGTTTTTTTCGTCCGCACAGGTTCACTTCCACTCTCAGAGCACGGGCAGTACCTAAACACGAAATTCTGTGAGAGCCGTGCTACCGTAGGTAGGGGCTTCAATCATTAATAGGGGTAATAGTTGCACTTTTGAGCCCAACCATTGCACACCACAGACAGATCATCTATATAGATAAGATCATGATATAGATCTCTCAGGGCAGATATTATAAAAATATATATTCCTGATCTGTATGGTCTGTATGATCTAGCTCATGTTGCCGGGGTGGGAGCCGTAAAAATCTGCGCGTTTCATCTACAGTAGCACGTGTTTCCTGGGTTGGATCTGTACTATGCAGATCATGCACAACCCTTTCAACAACGGCAGGCGCGGAGCTAGATGATCTACAGTAGGCAGATACATGATCTATCCGAGGTGCGACCCATTACAACTGAGGAGCTACCCAACACAGCATGAAGAGCGCCGAGTTCGGCTTCGCACAGGGGGGTGCGTGCGGTCGCTTTTCAAGCGCTCGATATTTTCACCAGAGCGGGAAGGTAAAGGTTGGCCAATACCGAACAACAAACCTGCTTTCGGAAAAAATCTGGTCGAGGGCCTTCCGAGAACATCATGTTTGACTTTTTAGCAACCCTTGCCGCTGTGAAGAGGAAACACGCGCTGAAAGAAACGATCGCACCCCTGCGCAATAACTCGGCGTTCTTTACGGTACGTTAGGATCCGATGTGATTGTTTACAACCGAATTCGTGAGATACTTGCCCCATGGGATTGTGGATCATCGGGCTTAACTTATCATTTTTTCTCTAAAGTCGGCAGGTTGGTACTATCTCTCTATGCGCGGCGCGACAGCGGCCCATCACCCCCGACGCTAAAGATCGAGTGAGCGCAAAAGACACCACCCAGTCCTCGCCTGAAAGATAACCATGATGGCCAAGGAGTCTGTCCCGCCTCTCCCCGCTCTCCCCGCTTGCTGTCTCAGGCTGGACACGCTACCTGGTGTGTGCCATGGCAGGGGGCAGGAGAAGCACCGAGGAATATTATTCCATCTGAAACAAGTGACGCAAACATCGTTCTAAAAATGCTCGTGCGACTGCTCCGAACCTTGCCGTGCAAAATGCAAAGGTCAGACAACGCCAGGATCCGTTGCGGCAAGCGCCCTCTCTCGGTGCCTCACTTCCGGCAAGTACGAACCCAGTTCGATATAGTTCGAGATGCGATCTACGTCATCACATCTACTACACACGACACAAACAACGACAAACAACAACGACAACACCATCATCGAACAAAAACAAAAAACAGCATCTTGATCATCATAAACAACACCCAACAGCAACAATAACAGCAATGACAGCAACGACAACATCATCATCAACAACAGCAACTAGGTCACCTGGAAATCCTAAATGAAGCGTTACGTCCAACTCGCCGATGTCCACCCCGAGCTCGAGAGCACAGGTCGCCGTAACACCCAACAGCTGCGGATAGAAAACAGAAAGCGAGGAAACCGCCGCAAGCGCGCAAGGAAGAAGAGACGATGACCAAGTCCTCGAAACGAAAAAAAAAAGCGAATCTTAACAACAGCGTGCCCTCACTATCAGCGGCTGTGAGAAAAAGGAGTAGTTCGACGCCAAACTGATTCGCGCACGTGCGAGACTCAAGACTACTGCTGCAGCGATAAACCCCCGGCTTTCCCATGGCACAAAGGTGTTAGTCTTGTAAGCACGCACTCCATCGGTACCGGGGTCGGTTGACGCAGGCTACCACACCTACACATTTCGGACGAGGCCGAGCTTCTATGGAACCCAACCTGGGAACTTCCCAACCTCGGCGTGCGTTCTACTATTAATAGGTCTGGTCGATCGCTCTGGTTCGCTTGCTACAGGTGGTCGGACTACACCAGAGCACCGAAACCACGAAGAGTTGCTGCGATTAACTACGGACCCGGTGCGCGTTCCCGAATGACGCCGCTCTCTCATTTTAGCGCACGAGAACCGTCTCCTCAGCGTGTCAAAAACGTGAAAAATGGCGGTCGCCCCAAGAGTCACCAGATCTACCGTGCCCCTGCCCCTCCTGCGTCCAGACCGCTTCCATCTTTATAAAATTTCCCCGCTGCACCTCGTTCGCGAACAGTCGTCCCTCTATCTTCCGTCTCTCGTCCTTGGTGTATCCGCCTCGGTAGCCTTGGACCAAGGGCACCATGTGCGGCGCTGTCTTTTCTAGGTCCTGAATTATGCCGTATATGGCGACGAAATGGTCGGCGCGTGGTCAACATGTTCGAGTAGCACGGGGGGGGGGGGGAAAGCTGCGCTAAACCAAAAACTGGCGAGAACTGCCATAACGTTTCTAAGTGTTCGCACACAACCCAAGAGGGACCGGGAGCGGGCTAAGCGGGTGCACAGAGACAGATAGTTTTTTTTTATCAACGCCATCACCAAAACCAAAGCGAGCTATGTGTCGGACTCGAAGCAATTGGTACATTTCGGATGCCCCCAAGGGCGAAGACAACCCTCGCTGCGTAAGCAGCATCGGACACACTAACGTACGGGTCACTTGCTGAGAGCACCGACAAAACAAAACAAAACAGCTGCTGTCCCTACGCCTGCCCCGGTATGGGCTTTTCCCAGGCCACACGACACGCTCAGGGAGGCGCCGGTGTACCTGGAGTCCGTATCGTAGCGTCAGTTCAGTCAGCTTCCGCGTACGGCAAAACGCCAGCGTCCTGACCCGTTGCTTCACCAGAGCCGCAAAAATTTGCGCCGTTTCGCAGATCGGGCTTCGTCGCCGACCATCCTCCCACTCGGGTTCGTCGTCCCCCTGCACTCTCGAGTCCTCTCCACCGGCCGAGCGACCTTCTTCCGTCGGCTCTGTTACAGATACGGCGCTAGCACCACCTCCTCCCGCCTCTGCCCCTTGCAACGCCGCCATTTCCGCCGTCCCCTTCATAGAGCTAGGCTCCAGAGCGACGGCGTTCGAGTTGGCTTCTTCGGCCTGCACATCTGCCGGGGACGCACTGCTCGCTCCAACTCCCACACCGTCGAAACCTGCGGTGGAGCTGCCGCGTGTTGTCGCGTGCTTTGCTGACCTAGCCGTCGCTGGTGCCCTCCTTTCTGATTTTCTGGTCGGTTCCCCGCCGCCGGGCTCGAGGGAAGGAACACCCCCGATATCGACAGGTCGCTGCCGCGTGGGCATGCCATTGCCGCCGTCTTCAGCACCCGCTTTCGAACCTTCCTGGTCCGCAAAACTCGCCATTCTTGCCGCAAGGGGCGGGGGCGTCTTCGGGTCTACCGCGCCTCCCTCTGGGCTCGCTGTTGTTCTCCCGGACGATCGCTGCCGTGGGAGCTCGGCCCCCAAAAGCTTTATGTACTCCTTGTTGTAGAAGTTGTCGGTTGGCCCCTTCCTCCACCCGTCCAGACCGCGCAAGGGGTTAATACCGGACGCGCGGCCACCGCCGGCGCCGTCTTCCGCTTTTCCTGCGGTCGTGGCCGTCGCAGCCACCGACGTGGATGCGTCCGATCGCGGACGTTCGCCGGTGGTCGTACTAGCCACCATGCCTGCCTCTTCCAACGGATCGCCAGCAGGAGCAACAGCAGGGGAGATAACACCTGCGCGAACTTTGCGACCGTGACGGAGTCGCGCAACGGTAGCCGGGCTCACCGTTGCTCCACGCGCCGCGGTAGCGGCGTGATCGCTTCGCCCACGACGCAACGCTACCGCCGACGATGATGATGATGTTGCTTTTCCGTTCGCTTCTGGTGGCTTGGACCACTCAGCAACGATCGGTGGACGCCACATGACGACCGTCTTGCGACCCGAGGGCGCCGTGTCGGCACTGCCGAAGTAGAGCTTCCGCCGTCCGCCGAGGCACTCCTCCAACGGTAACAGAGACGCAAAGTGCGACGGTGCGGCGCGCATGGTGGCCGAGCAGCAGATGAACTGCCGCGCATTGATTGCGGGGGGGCGGGGGGGAAGACGCGTCCGGCGTACATACGTTGGATGGAAAGGGGTATGATTGCGCGAGTCTCACTTCGAATTGACTCGTGCTGGAAATTTGGTGCGGTCATGGAGTTTACGAACACCTTGTTGCAGTAAGTACATAACCCGAACGCCCTACTCAGCAGGGCAAACACAATCCCTCGGCCTTCGATGAAAACAATGAACACATATTTGAGCGCCCGCGGGCGTCGCTATGGCCTGACGGACCGCAAAGCCACGAATCAGCCTACCAGTATGCCTCGTCGTCGAAACAAAAACCGAAGAGCGCTCCACGAAAGCCAACATCTGCTCTTCCCGGGACAAACCCGACGCAGGAGGATTTCGCTTGCTCGAGCTCGAACCAAACTACCACGGGTCAGTCGTAACGCCGGGTTGTCGTCCCTCAACTCTACCTACTGGGGCTCATTGTAGAGTCCAATTAGCCGCATTGTAACAAACCTGCGGCGGTGGGCCAGGGGGGGCGTTGACCGACCAGAGGCGCAGCAGTCGCCGCAGCACCATGGAGACGTGAGCTCCAAAGGCTCCACGGTAAACGTGAGCCTGCAGGGGACACGATTTGGGTTCTGTTCTTGGTCCTTGATCGCGCCCGAGACATGAAACTGTTAGACCAACGAGACATCACTACTTAAAGTACCGCGTTTTGGCTGCTGAAACTGTGGTCATGGCAAGCCGTGTCCGGACAAGGGGCCATGAAGTGGCAGCAAGCGACGAAAAAGCAAGGGGGAACAGTCCAAGACCCACCCTGCCCAGCCCCACAGCACCAGCCTCCCTCCTACTCGGTTGATCCCTGCCCGACCTTACGGCAGCGATCTCCCCCCATGTCTCCTCCCTACCTCGTCGATAACAACGTGCGACAGGTTGGCCAAAATGCGGCGGAATCTCTTGTGCCCCGGAAGCACGGAGGCGTGCAGCATATCGGGGTTGGTGAGAATGATGTTTGCCTCTTCCGTCACAACCCCTCGCTGCACGAACACGCAAACGAGAGGCGGGGGGGGGGTAAATTCTCAAGCGGCCACGAGCGGGCGGTGAATGAAGAGACTGAAAAGGGTCAAAGGGCGACGGCAGTAGTCAGGGCAAAAGCCGGAAGCTTCAAAAAGTGTCACGCATTCTTGAACCTACGTGGAAGGTTATAATCCAAGCAAAGTAGCTCATCCTGGGCATTGACGGTAGCTTTGGTTTCAGCACACCCAACACACGACAAGCAAAAAGAGGCTTCGAGCGAGGCGCCTACAAACAGGCGATGGAAGAACAAACGTGTCGAACACACGGTGCGCCAATGCGCGTGTCCTGACGAAAGCGCTACATCATATCAATAGGGATGGGAGGATATACACGACAGGGTGAGTACGCGCGCACGCACGCACGCACGCACGCATGCACGCACGCACGCATGCACGCACGCACGCGAGTAAAGGTTGGATTCACGTAACCCCATGTGGACAACACGCAAGGAGACACGCAGGGTGTGTCGGGATCGTAGAACGGTCAAGGCCTGGGAGCGGAATGGCTAAAAACAGGATCCAGCCCGGTCCTCGATACTGCGGCCACGACGTATCGCCTGGTCGAGCGCATAATTCTACAGGATTATGAATACAAGGGTTTGCGCTCCTGGAAAAAAACAACACGGAGACCGGGTTTCGCAAAATAAAAGACTGAAAGCAGAAGCATAAATCACGGCGGACCAATTTACATGTTCGCCACGGTGGTGAGGCTACGCTTCTCTCGGGCTGCGCGGCAAAACACACAGAAAGCAGTATTCGCTTACCTCTCGAAAAGGCGTGTCCCCGTCGAGGGTCATAGGTCGCACACGCTGGCTAAGGTAGGAAGACGCGCCGACCAGTCCCTTCAACGACCTAGGGGGAGGGAGCGTGTCAGCAGTTTTGCGGCAGCACTACGCGCAGCTAGAAAAAAAGGGGAAGGCGGGTCGCACGGTTACCCACTCTAATTTTACGGTAGCAGTATCCCCTGTTTTTGTCAATTGCAGACTGCACCTGAGCTGGTCCTGTGCGAGGGCCTTCGTGGGGAAGAGGTAGAGCGCGACGGCGGCCGGGCGGGGTCCGAGGATGGCCTCCATCACGGACACGTTGAATACCACAGATTTTCCGGAGGACGTGGCCGTAGACAGGGCCACGTGCTTGCCTGCAGCAGCCGCATCGATGGCGAGCGCCTGGTGCTTAAATAACCTTCCAGAGCCGGCGGGAGAATAAAAAGAGGTCGGGTATGGGCATGGAATACACTTGGTCAAGGCATGCAGCGTAGGGTGCGAGTCGTTGTGCTGTTCGTCGGCCGTCTAAGCACACGGCACTTGATCCAGTCCGAGCGACAACTTCGAATGCACACACGACGTGGCACATCCCGCCTGTCTAATTCTTGCTGAACAGCAGAGAAGAAGTGCCTGCGTGCAAAGTAGTTGTGCGAGAGGCGCAGCGGGGAGGGGGTGGGGCTTGCGAGCCATGTGGCCCATGCGACTGAGGTAGCACGGCGAGTCTTTCCTGGCATCCAACTCATATCGAGTGGGCATCTGCGTGCTAAGCGCTACACCCACAACAATATCGAGGTACACCGGCAGTACGAGAGCAAGGTGTGGATCGGCGGCGGGCAGGCGTTCGGGAACCCAGTACAAGCGCAGCAGTGCCACAACAAAAAAAAACAGGGGGAAACACGATGATATCATTGTGCGAGTTGTTACCCACCTCGTCACCCCCTTCGACGCGGCGAGCGCAGCCGTCACTTCGGGGTGCAGCGGGTGTGCGGTCTCGGCGTACTCCCCATCCCTGCCTGGAAAGGTCTCCGTGTAGAGCGCCTGCCCCTCATAGATCGGGAGAGACTTGAGGTGGTCGAGCGCCAAGAGGGGATCGAATCTGGCCACACGCGCGAATGCATCCGAATCATCGCCTTCGTCGTGAGAGAGTTCGCGCAGTTGAACTTTTGCGGAATGGGTACAGCATAACATGCGGGATGAGGATGGAGCGAGAGCATACGAGACACAGTGGGCGCAGGAGACGCAGACATGGCGCAGGGGCATCCCCCTGGACAGTATATCAAACACGACCGAACGGTTGCGCTGGCCGCCCTGACATTGGTCCCACGAAACGGTCTCGATCGGTCCTTTGTCGCGAGCTAGATGGATGGAGTATGCGAATCTCCGAAAACGTAAACACGTGCACGAAATTTAAATAGTCACCGAGCAGGATTCCCAAACACGTTTCCCATCTCTTGCGAGCAGGTTCTCGTCCGCAGCAACCCGTTTGAAGCGTAAAAAATTAAACAACGTGCTAGCTTAGGGCGTCAGACAAGCTCAAGTTCGGGAAAGAGGCCCACGTCAGCAGCAGGGTGTGCCGGTAGTTTCCTCGCTTGCCTAAGCGACATGCTCATAGCCCTCACCTATTGCCACTCATGAACTCCGTCCAGCACGAGGCAACCAAGCCAACAACGCCACTCTACGATAATTCGAAACACCAAAACGTACCTAACTCGGCATTCATCGCCGCCCTTCAAGTTAGGCGCGGCGCGTCTCTTTCCCTTCGCCCTCCCGTCAACGCCTGCACGATTTCCAGGGGAGGCCCTTTCCTTCGAAATCAATCCAGCCCCCTGTTCATCTCCGTCTCCCTCCTCCGCGCCCGCACCCTCATCTTGCCCGCACGCTACGTAGGCAGGGCTGTGACTAAGCGGATCGGAGAGTAGAAGCGCGGTTCCTGTTGGCGGACGGCGCCCGCCCTGTCCCTGTCCCTGCCCCGCCGTTGTGTTTAGTGCACCTCCCCCGGCCTCTCTTCGACCGGAATTTTCTCGGGCCTTTGACACTACCGTTCTCGAACTCCTGGAAGCGCTTGCTTTCCCGTTGTCGGCTCTGGCGACTCTGCGACCGTTGCCACAGCAGTCATCACCGCGTGATCGTCCTGGTCTCTTCCCGCCTCCGTCTGGGGCAAGAAACTCGCCGCTGTCACTGCCAGCACCAGAAGGCGAGTGCACGCCCGGGCTCAGCGACCCCTGCTTCTCTTTCGTCGGCGCCCTCGCGTTTCCCGCGCGTCCTGCTATGTCGTTGCCGCGGCTGCCGCTGCCGCCGCCGCCACTAACATCCGCGACACCGCCTGTCTGTCCGGCCTCGGCGTGCTTTAACAGGGCCTGGCGCACGAGCTCCAGCCGCTTCGAGACTTTCGCCTTTCCGGTGCCTGCTGTATTCTTCTGGGGGAAGAGCAACTCCAGCCGCTGGGCCTGTTCAAGCACGGTCGTGGGGAGTGAGTTTGCCGGGTCGATCCCGCCAATCGTGCCAGAAAATCAATCAGGTCATAGCCCGGCGGGGGCGATAGCACCAGTCCAGTCGAGTTGGCTAGTCGGGCTGCGAACCGCGACAACAACTCCTCTTGGTCAATGGTCAAAGGACTAAGGCAAGCAACAAATGAGTCCCCCCTCCCCGTAAAAGCCATTGGCATGCCAGAACTCCGTCGGTACCACACGTCAGCGTTTGAGGAGCACCTGCTCACCTCCGTCTGAGCTTCTCTTGGTTCCAAGTCTCGATGGGCCTCGCCGTCGGGTGGCTCGTCCAGCGTGAGCACCGAACGAGCGACATCGGCGAGCCGCCTCAACCGTGGCAGGAACGACCCTTCGTCGCCGAACCGCCCGGGAAAGAGGCGCCACACCATGCTCTGTCGGTGGGGGAAGAGGAAACACCGGGCAATGACTTCAGCGTTACGGAATCATGTCGATCTCTGGCCCGGAAAGCGCTACACATTTAGTATCGGGGCCGTTCGCCCGGACGCCAATACCTCACACGCCTACACGGGGTTAAAAGGGTTGGCTGCAGCCAAGAAGTTTGTTGCCAGTGCTCAATACGTGCGTCGCCAGTCCTGTGGCAGCGGTAGCGTTTACAGCGCAGTGGCTGGCATTTGAAAGCGCGTTTTGGGGGCAGGTGAGCCTGCCGTGAAAAAACGAAAACGAGCAGGACGAGGTGCGCTGCAAAGGTTCTGGTGGTCAGCCGACTTTTTATGGGGGACTGGCAGGGAAAAAGGCAGCCGCACCCACCCCCGCGCGTGTGAGAACCTTGTGTACATGGGAAACGCGTTTTCTAGATGCGTCACCGTCCCTACGTTGCTTCACTGCGTCTCCCACCAGCGCTCACAGCACAACAGACGCGGATTGTACTGGCCACCGCTGCAAGGTTACCGCCGCCACCGCCGCCGCCGCCACCGCTCAGCAAAACCCATGTGTGGGACGCACCTGGAGGCTCGACACGCGTGGGGGGATGGAATTCTTCACCAGGAAGCAGTAGGCATGGTCGGTCGCCGTGAACAGGTCGAGCAGTTGTCGGTACGCCTCCGGCAGGGGACGGTCGGCTTCCGCTGCGTTTCCTTTTCCACCTGATTCGCATGGGAGGGGGAGGGAGGCGCAGAAGTCGATGAACCATACTGCTACCGGCACTTCTGCCGCTTTTGTTGCAGAGGTTCGATTTTGATGCGCGAGAGGGTACATATGTACCTGGCATGCAAGAGGCACGGCCAACATGTACTTCTATCTGCTGTACCAGGTATGTATTTGCAACGTGCAAGAACAGAGAGGGGGGAAGGAGCCTGGCCCAACGCTCATAACAGGGACCCTGACCATGACGGCCTCGGAATGTTCTGTTCCGCCAGGACGACAAGGAACACCGATGCGTCGTACGAGGTACTGTTAGCAAATAAAAGCTCGATCGATATTCCGTGCACGTCATGATATGGTTCATACATACCACAGGTACGTTGCGACTTGCGACGCAAGGAACGTCAACCATTGTGTGGCCGCATGCCAAGCAAGAAGGTCCACGGGAGGGACCACCTCATTGCTCGCTACTCCCTACACATATACTGCACGTACGTACGTACGTACGTACGTACGTACGTACACACGATTAAACGCGGCCTGACAGCAGCGACTTGTACCAACAAGTAGAGTAAGCTTCCCTGTACGCGTATACGCGTATGCCTTTCCAATGGTCGACGGTCGACGAGAGAACGAACGTAACACTCCTCCTTCGCTCCCACAGCGTTATGGAGTACGCACCAGCGCACGAATACAACACAAGACTACAGCGGTGGGACTTCTGCTGTAGGCTGTGTAGACTCTCTAGAAGTGAACGAATAGCTCGTGCCTGGTACGTATACTCGTACTTGTGCGTACAGCAGTACGATGGAAAGCGCAGTATGTTCTGCACCGCACCAGGCCGCACTGCAAATTTGTAAATTTGTGCCATCTCCCACCTCCTGAAAGATCGCGGTTTGAATTCGAAACACAATGTACATGATGCTTTCAGTATCCACCTCTGTTATTCGGTCGCTTCTTCTTCGGCCGCTTTGATCCAATTTTGGCCGCAGGTCGCGCCTCCACCGCGTGATCTTCATCGGCAGCAACCTCATTGCCCATGGCACCAGCACCAGTTATCACACACAGAAAGCTGCAGACACTTGGTTTGAGTGCTTGAGTTTGAGTGTTTGAGTCATTCCCATTGGTTTGAGTGTTTGAGTTGAGCGAAAACATGGTTTTGCTTTGTTTATTTCGGCGTTTTTTATACGGGAGTCCGGATTTTTTTCCCCTTCGTACAGCTTGCTGAGCGCAGCAGCATTACAACAGCAGTGCGTATATAGCAGCCTACCCGGTACTCTACCCAACTTTTTGACTCCACTTATTTGTGCTGACTATTTCTGCCACGGTGTGACTCCTCTTACCACTTCTCCCGACCCACGTTCCCAGCACAAGCCCCGGGTGCGAAGTGCTACCGCTGCTACTACTCCTACTACTGCTGCTGCTGCTCCTGCTGGCTGCAACTGAATCAATTCTGAATTGCCTTTTCAAACATGGCAGGATACGCTCAGGTATGCACTCTATTGCAGTGTACACAGCAGTAGTGTTGCCCTGGTACACACCGTAGGTGCTGCTGCTGCTGTACATATAAAATTGTAACGCGATACGTAGCTAGTACTCCATATTACTGCGCGTAATATAAGTGGCATACTGGTCGTCCAGTCTCTTTGTCTCCCTCTGTACACCGGACTGAATGCGGCAAGTGTCGAGCGCGCTCTATCTTACAGCTGCTGCTGTGTGTGTCGGGGGCGGGGGCGGGGGCGGGGGCGCCTTGCCGAGAACAAACGCACGGCAGAGAGGTTTGTCGTTGTTTTTTCTCAGGAGAGGGTCGGGGTGGGGGCATTGCATTGTTGCATTGTCGCAGCTCCATTTTCGGCGCTCACCTGGTAAAGAGCAAAGAGTACACCATTATAACAAGAGAAGCATGCCGTCGAAGAGTTCACCAGACAACAGAAGCTTACACCTACATAGTACCAGGTATGTAACATGATACTTTGACACCTGGTACGTGGTACGAGTACCTGGTACACTGGGTAAGAACTACGACGGCAGTTCGGATCATCTGACGGAACATGCTCGTACCTTCAAAGAGTTCACCGTACTACGGTATACGTACAAGATAACTATTAGTACACCTTCTACGTATCGTATGACATGATGCCTGATACCCGTACCAGGTAAGAGTACAAGTCGTAATATTATTGTTGCACAGCATGTGTGCGGGTCGTATGCATGATGGATTTATGATGAACATGAGTTGCATTGTACGTTCATCGTTACTTTTATGTTCCAATTGGCCAATTTGGACCAACGCGCTGGCGGTTCGTACTTGCTGTTACTTACTCCGTGCTTTGCTTTTATGCTTTCCTTTGCGCAATCGTATCGTATGCTCTCGGCCGAGGGTTGAATAAAACGAGCCTTGTCTGTGATGATGATGATGATGATGATGGTGAGCTGATGATGATGTGAGCCGCGTCGAAGGAGGTCCCCAAGCGGACGCATGATGCGCCGCCGCCGCCACCACCGCCGCTGCCCCCCCCCCCCCCCCCCCCCTTCTCATAGCATATACCTGGTACCTTCCGCAACGCATGCACGTAAACACAGCATCAGTCGAAGAGCCATGCTAGGTTCGAGGTAAAGGCGGCGGGTTGGGATGACAAGCCGGTAGTCCGCGGCATCACCTCCATGCTCGAGACCTGGATCACCGGCCAGGTTTGTCAGTGATTGGTGGATTGGCGGGTTGGTGATGCCGTCAATGGTTATCATCGTAACGTCGGGAGACCACTCTCGATGTAAATATAAGGACGGTTAGTATCCTATTATGTAGTAACCGAACGGTCATTATATGTCCGTCCAGACAATAGTAGTGCTTCGTATAGCTAATACCTGGTACCTGGTATACCGGTAAATGAGTAACCGGCACGGGTCGGATTCGCAGCTATTTAGCGCACCGCCAATGCAAGTGCAAAAGTACAACTGCTTGCTGTACGAAGTGATAATGGTATACCTCGTACGAGAGGGTTATATTGCCGATCGCGCCCCTCCCCACGTCTCTCTCCCCTTGACAAGGAAGCAGAGTTAGAGTTGAAGCTGCTGTTGCTGCCGCCGCCGCCGCCGCCGCCTCGGCTTGCAGGTGCCTCTCTCTCGCCTGCAGTAGTGTCCCACATCATTGCGGGCGGTCTATTCGCGGGACTTGTATGCGGGGTATGCTCAGAGCCGTTTTTGTTTTGTGGAGACCTCAACAGTAAAAAGCCCGTGGAACAACTTGAACACATGTTTTCAGCAACAACCTGAAACATCACCTATTAATGGTTCTTTGTCTGCTTGCTTGTCTTGCCTTGTCCTTCTTGCTTGTTTTGTTTGGCTTGTTTGGCTCGCTTGCCTTGCTTGCCTTGCTTGCATTGGTGTGCTTGCATTGGTGTGCCTTGCTCGTTTTGCTTGTTTCGTTCGTTTTGCCGGCCGGCCTGCTTGCCTGCTTGCTTGACTGTTTGCCTGCTTTGCTCGCCTGCCTGCTTGCTGTTAATAGTTTTGTTTTTCGCGTTCTTGCGTGCTACCGGTACGTGCTTGCGTGCTACCGGTACGTGCTTGCTCCCAACACCACCACTACCACCATACCCTCACCACTATTAGTACCAATTTCAACACCAATACAAACACAAACAACAACCAACACCAACACCACACCAACGATCGAAAACAACAAACTACCAACCGAAACACAAACAACCTTTGTGCGTACCTGGTAAAGCTAACAACCAATCTAAACGCGAACGATCGAACAACCAACCAATCAAAACCGAAACAACCGAAACAGCCGAAACAAACTACACCGAACGAACCAGCTAACGAACAAATGAAATAAACGAACGACACGGACAGGAGTGGTGGACGCCGCCCATGAACGGGCCCACCCTTGACTTCGGCTGCGGCACCGGCTGCCTCACCATGGCCCTACGGGATGGCCTCGGCGGGCAGGTTACGGCCGTCGACACGAGCCGGGCGATGTTGGAGCAGCTGGACATCAAGGCCCAAGGGAGAGGCGTGACCACCGTCGCCATTGAGGTGAGAGATAATGTCGAAATTTGGCACAAAGTTAGCTTGTATGGATGTCTGTAGCGGGGGCAGATACACAGGTATACGTGTATACTCTGCTTTGTGACCACGGGCTAGGTTTTTGGGAAATGAGCCTCGTGCATACGCGTACCAATGATAACATGATGAATGTCGTCCTATGGGGTACGCGAACATCACACCAGGTTGTTTCGGTAAAGCACTCCAGTGCAGCAGTACAGTATGTGGATACCAGGCCCTATCCTCTATAGGTCGTACCGCCTCAGTATCACCGAAATCCTTCGGGCCATTCGGTCCCCTCGGCAGGCTTACCCTGAGATTACCTCTAATGTAGTTGCTGACCCCCGAGAGTATGGTAACGCCACACAATCCACCCTCCCTCGGTGTGTCTCCACAGCCAAACCTGAACAAAGAGGTAGTGTCTACTTGCTGCGGGACTAACGACAGTCCTTACATCTGGCGTCGTCCGACAACTACCGTGATAGTATTAATCGTCTGTTGACAGTCTGTAGTGGAAGCAAAAACCAATCACGGGCGTTTTATTAGTTTGTACCAATAAGACAGTAAATCGAGATACGTTTATTTATAGTGTTGTGGCGCGTCGGCATCGACTGCTAACCGGGGTCGCGCACCCCCATTGCTGTTCCCTGGCCGGACTCGGGATTATGGAGAGCCAATTTCGTGTCAGAGCGCATGGAGTTTCTGTGCCCTTTCTTGTGCTTCCGCGACTCAGCGCAGCTCAGCTCCAGTGAGCCATGCAACAAACAACCTCTACTGACCGAGCAGTCGAGCAGATAACCCTTTCTTCGCTCCCTTCCGAGCCCCCATCCACCCCAGCCGCCCTCCACTCCCACCCCGAACCCCCCACCGTAACCCTACCCCCACCCTATTCCCGCCTCCACCCTAACCGCACCTCCACCCCCACCCCTCTTCTCCCGCTCCTCGCAAACAACACCGCCTCGCGCAACCCTCACGAAAACCAAACTATGAATCCCGTTTTCTATTCAATCAACAACTGCTAAACACGAATATACAAAAACACAAACGAAAACGGAGGAAAAAAAAAACAACATTAAATGAACAAAAAACAAATCTTAAAAAAAAAATAAACAACAAAACGAAAACAAAACACCTTACCGCACCGCACCGCACCGCACCATGAAAAAAAAAAAAACACGCGCGCGCACACACACAGCTCACAGGACCGGGCCAACTCGGCGAAGGCGCGGACGACTCGTTCGCTCTGGCCTACACGAGCCTGACACTTCACCACATCCAAGAGTGCAATCGTACCGTGTCGACGCTGGCGGGCTATCTTCGCCCGGGCGGGCGGCTGCTGGTGTTCGATATCGAGGCAACCGACGACGCGCACATGTTTCACCCGGCGGATTTCGAGGTGAGAGGATGAGGCGTGCGCCCGCTGAGATTTTGGTGGTGGTGGTGGTGGTGGTGGTGGTGGTGGTGATGGTGGTGGTGGTGGTGGCGACCGTTTGCTGCTACGGTGGGAGTTGGAGAAGTGGTGTTTTGCATTGATAGATCGCCCGTGTTTTTAGGGAAATAGCAGGAGGGGTGGGGAGAGGGTTGGGGGGAGGGTTGGAGGTTTTGTTGTCAACGTGTCGGGTTACGTGGTGTGATGCAACGTTTATGTCTAAAATCGGAAAGGGGTGGGGAGGCTACTTGACGTCACTCGCTTCAAGGACGGGCCCTTGTTACGCTCTTTGAGACGGTGGCGATGCGCGTTTGAGACCGACCGTTGCTGTAGTAGATGCAGCCGATGTGTACACTTAATGCACGGTGGCTATAAACACAGCCGGAGGGTTTCGCTCCACAACGTCTTAGCAAACGCGCCCCCCCCTCCCCCTCCCCCTCCTTCTCTCCCACACCCTCTCCCGCTCGCTTCTTGAATCGGCCAATGACGGAGCAGCTGGGCAATCAGCTCGAACACCATGGCATCCGGGAGGGGGACCTAAGGGCCTGGTGCGAGAACACGGGGATGCTCGAAGATATCCGCGTGGATCGCCTTAAGTTTAGGAAGGAGGAGGGGGAAGACGCCGCGTTCGGCACGGGAAAGGAGTTCACGCTGCTAGCCTTGTCCTGCGTCAGGATTGTGGAGGGGGCGGAGGCTAGAGCAGCGCGGAACAGCGCCGCTCGTGAGTTTTTTTCGCCGCGGTTGCGGTCTGGGGGGGGCGGTGGTTGCGGTGAAGGAGAGGGAGGGGGGGGGGGTTGTTGTTGTTGGTGGTGGTTGGTGTCGGTGGCATTGGTGGTGCTGTTGCTTGTGATGATGGCGGCGGCGGTGGTGGTGCAGCAGCATGTCATACCAGCTGTAGCCATGCTAGCAGTAGGATGCCCATGCCGTCAGTAGTTACGCGATAGCAGTAGTCATACCATACCAGCAGTAGCCACGCCAGCGGTAGCCATACCAGCAGTAGACATACCATGCCAGCAATAGGCATACCTTGCCAGCAGTAGCCTCGCCAGCAGTAGCCGTGCCCGCAGTAAATACACCAACAGTAGACACGCCGACAGCAGTAGACGTGCTAGCAGTGGGTACACCACGCTATCCATAGGCATGTCATGGTAGCAGTCGCCATGCCAGCAGCAGTATTGCCAACAGTAGACACGCCGACAGCAGTAAGACACGCTACCAGCAGAAGACACACCAACAACAGTAGAACATCAGTAGAGCAGCAGACATGCCAACAACAGTAAATACGCCAACATCAGTAGACACTCCAACGACAGTAGAACATCAGTAGATACGCCAACAGCAGAAGGCACATCAACGACAGTAGACACGACAACAGCAGTAGACGCGCCAACAGCAGTAGGCACACCAACAACAGCAGCAGACGCACCAACAGCAGTATAGAAACCAACTGCAGCAGACACGCCGACAGCAGTAAACCACGCCAACAGCAGACACGCCAGCAGTCGTCGTGCCATGCCAGCACTACACGATAGACATGGCATGCCAGCGATAGCCACGCCAACAGCGGTAGCCACCCATGCCATGCCATGACATGCCATGCCATGCCATGGCGTAACACAGCCACCCCTTGCACCCTGCTCGCCCTCACTTGCGCATTTCTTCGTGGGCGGGCACAGCAGACCTAGACAGAGCCGATAACTGCCTGGCGTGCAAGCGGCGCGAGGTCGTGTTCAAGTGCGTCCCATGCGGCTGCCACGCGTTCTGCAAGGGGTGCGCGATGAAGGTCGCCACGGGCGGGCGGTGAGTGAGGAAGCATGTGCACCAAGCAAGGCGTTTTTTTGTGAAAGAAGCAGACTATCATCAGCCGCCGGGATAAAAAAAAAGGTCAACTCATTGAGGGCGTACTTCTTGTGTACCGGATCGTACGCAATTGTAAACCTCACCAAATTATGATGCAAGTAAACGACTCCGCGGTGGGTAGTCCATTGGAACAGGAGAACACGAGGAGAACGCTCGATGTATGAACCCAGTAGAGCTCACTATGGTTGACGCACTCTACGATTGACGCACACTGGTGTGTGCGAGACGAAGATGACTAGAAAACGCCATGCTGCTATAAAACCCCATGCATTGGTTGATTGGGTTGGGGGTTAGGGTTAAGGTTGATGCATTCGTTTCGTATCGTACACAGAGGCCCTCAACCATTGCGTCGAATACCTGGCACCAGGTACGCCGTAAGGTACACCGTCAACGAACCTGTCTGCTGAAATTACTGTACGTCCATCCATGTCATTGGGGGGGCGGGGCGTACTCATTCGTTGTCTGCCTTAGTCGTTTGGCTATCGACCACGCATCGCTTTCGAGACAGAGCACCGTTCCTGCTCCAAATAGGGACACCTCCAAGATTTGGGCGCTATTTATTTTTTTTCCTTATATTACATGGAAGGCGTTTTGCTATTTAATATCCCCTTCCTGTTCCGCCGCCTGTGGCCACCATCTATCTCCTAGGATAGGGATCGTTTTCTCGCTACTCTCTCTTCTAGTGCACCACGTCACATTCGTGTATGTCATGGGGGGGGACAAGTGACAAGACTCTAAAGCGAGCTAGCTGCCTTGTGGGGCATGCCTTAATTCTTAGCTGGGTGAACCCGGAGAACCTACAAAAAACGTGAAGCCGGAGATCGGCCGCGTCCGGTCCATAATATATCCGAAAAAAACGTTACCCCTACGAACTGGGAACGCTTTTTTGTTTGTTTGTTTTAATGCCGCCTTACACCAGCGCATACAGCTGCGACAAATACAGAAAAAAAAATTATCGCGCGAGGTTTTAGGAAGAGCTACTCGTACCCTGTCTCTTTTTTTTTTTTTTTTTGGGGGGGGGGGATTGGGGACCGGTAACGTCGGTGTAAATAACTCCACGTTTGTAATTTGTAGCGGAAATGGTGTTGCAGGTTGCATCGCGTCAGTGGGTGGGTGGATGGGTGGGTGGATGGCGGTACCAGAAGTGGCTGTGGTGGTGGTCATAGCAAGAGGAAGGGTAGATGTAGAGGTGGATGTAGCAGGGGTGGCGGTAGCGGTAGAAGTCGAAGTCAAGGTACCGGTAGCGATAGTGTGAGCGGTAGCGTAAGCAGTAGGGGTAGCGTAAGCGGTATGGACGGTAGCGTGAGTTGTAGCGTAAGCGGTAGCGTGAGCGGTAGCGTAAGCGGTAGCGTGAGCGGTAGCGTAAGCGGTAGCGTAAGCGGTAGCGTAAGCTGTAGCGCAACAGGATGTACCGTACCCGACTGCCAGTATCAAACAATAGTTTGCTTATGTTTCGTGCAGACGTCAAGGCTCAAGTTTTGACCTCCCCCACTTTATGAAGCGCTGTCGCGTACTGTATCCCCGCACCGTCAGCAGCAGACGAGACACACAAGTGTGGGCGCCTTCCGCTTGTCGTGTCGTGCAGTCGGCTGGTCGAAATGCCGCTTTTTTTTGTTTTTGTTTTCCGTGCGATGTTTCGTGTGTGGGTGCGCTTTCGTCCCGCTGTGCGCCGGGTGTCTTGTGCAACTTCGCTGCTACAAACAACGACGTCGGTTGAATTAACTCTAGCCACCTTGACGATCGGACAGCCGTCAAGGATATTTCCCCATGCTAAAACTGGTCAGGTATAAGATACTAACCAGGGTAGTAGCTGTCGCAATCTGTCGCTATTACGGGGGATCATAGTTAATAGGACCAACTATTGTTAGCAATAATGGTAAAATATATAGGTTTTATGTATACCATAGGTCCTACTAACTATGGTCCACCGTAATAGGAACTCGTGCAACAGGGTATTTTTTCAGCTGTCGTCGACTTGTGTGCGTCGGGAGCTTTCGTTGGGATGAAAAAGTCAAAAGGAGCCAGGGTCGCGATTCTTACATTTTCGCAGACTACATACACCGCGGTCGGTCGTGTAGATTTTAGGCTTCAGGCGATCTCTCAAAAATGGGTCCGTTTTTTGTTGGCGCCGTGTAAATGATAAAAAAAACTCGAATTCGCTCGTGACTACAGTAGTAGTACGGTACTGCAGTGGCCCCTCTATGGTGCCGGTATAAGCCAGCCAACAACACCGGCACTATAGCGCCAACCGGCACTAATTGCTCCGCACACTATTACGGGGGGCCATAGTTAATAGGACCTATGGTATACATAAAAACCTATATATTTAACCATTTTTACTTTTTACAGTAACAATATTTGGTCCTATTAACTATGGCCCCCCGTAATACCTGCCACACCGGCGATTCCCATCTGTGCCAAGCGATTCCACAGGCGCGATTCCACAGGCAGTATAGCGGGCAACCGGCACTACTACCCAGTCGGCGCTATAGAGGGGCCGCTGCTGTATACAGCAGCAGTATTACGGGGGGCCACAGTTAATAGGACCATATATTGTTAGTAAAAATGGTCTAATATATAGGTTTTTATGTATACCATAGGTCCTATTAACTATGCCCCCCCGTAATAGTAGGGTTTTGTGTCGGCAACCGATGTGTTTGCTCTCACAAACGCCGTCCGTCTTTCTACACTTCTCTTTTTCCCCGGCTGATGGCTCATTTTCTTTTCATTTTTGCCACGCGGTTGTGTGCTCGTCGCGACAGGTGCAAGAGATGCAAGGAAATGTTCACAGACCTCAAGCGGCTGCGGTGATGGGAGTTATCCCTCTCTCCCTCCCTCCCTCCCTCCCCTCCCCCCCCCCTCCCTCCCTCCCTCCCCTCCTCCCCCCCTCCCTCCCTCCCTCCCTCCCTCCCTCCCTCCCCCCCTCCCTCCCTCTCCCTCCCCCCCCCCCCCCCCCCCGTGCGCGTGTAAACAGCGCCGACCTTGATACGACGACTTGTGGGAGACGGGGGGGGTCAGAGGGGGCGTTGGGGGAGGAGGGTGAAGAGGGGCCGCGGGGGGGGGGGGGGGGAGGATAGGGGGTGGAGAGAGGGGGGGGGGGGGCACCACGACTTCTTCGCGACACTTACGTCGTTCTAGAGAGTTGGATGACGGTTTCCCAGAGGATTCCTTACTGAACAGAGAGAACGGGAGGATGTGCTATGAGGGGTGGGGTTTTGGAGGGCAAGGTAGACAGATGTTTGTTTTGTATGTTTATAGGACCTGATGATGTGGCGAATGGTGGCATGGTGTATACAATTTTGTGCACCGATTTTTTCTGCTCGTTGTTGTTTTTTTGCTATCGGCACAACGTGGGGATCTTCTTTCGTCCTTCTTTTTTTTTTTTTTTTTCTTTTTTTCTTTTGTTTTTCCCCCCCCCTTATATTTTTTGGCTACGTGTTGTTGCCCTGCTCTTGTCTCTTTTTTGGCTTTGTTTCTCGTTCTCTTCTCCTTTTAGTCGTTTCTACCGGCGGCTGTAAGTGTGACAGTTTCAGTACGCTTCGTGTGCTATTCACGTGTGATACGAACGTTTACAGGCACCGGTACCGAACAGGGAGCACCAAGTGAAACGCTTGTTTGTATGTGCTGTAGTCGGTTTCTTGTTTCTTCGTTCCGCTCTGCAAGCGCGCCCTTCTTGTGGAAATCTGCGGTAGTTCTATGCTTTTCTTTTCTTTGAGCGCTATATTTGACACGGTTAAAGGTCGCAAGTGGGATATATACTCGGAGGGTACCTGGGTGAGTTCCCGAGTATGACGAAGCATGTATACTTGTACTCGGATACGCTAGAAAGCGTACCTACTAGTAGAGGACTACGTAGTAGTATAATACATACTATATGAGAGTACCCGGGTACATACCCGAGTATGACGAAGGGTATTTATACTATGGGGGTACCCGGGGGCACTAGAGTATGTACCCTGGTAGACTACTTGATTAGATACTATGATGGTACTCGGGTACATACCCGAGTATGACGAAGGGTACATATACTATGGGGGTACCCGGGGGCACTAGAGTATGTGTACACTGCTTGATTAGATAATGTGATGGTACCCGGGTACATACCGGAGTATGACGGAGGGTACATAGTCTGGCGGTACCGGGGTACACTAGAGTATGCACCGTATTAGAATCTATCCCCTTGAGAGTACCCGGGTACATTCCCGAGTATGACGAAGGTTATGTGACCTGGGGATACCCGGGAGCACTAGACTATCTGCCGTATGAAACACACCCGTCAAAGGTTGTCGTCACGGAAGAGGCTTCGTCCTGAAGGGGTGCGAGTAACATCGTCGGACGGGAGGGAGACTAACCAAGTCCGCCATCATAAAAAACCCTGGCCCCACTCGCCCCCTCCTCTCCATTCATAGATCGGCCACACCCCCCCGTCCGCATTTTCTTCCGTCTGGGTCAGTTTTATTTCTTGTTTTCTAATGGCGGCGGGAGCGGGGGGGGGGGGGGGGTCAAGTGGCGGCGATCAAGTTCGTCTTGAGAGGGGATGGTTATTTTTTCCACGACCAGCCGCCGGTAGAGTTCATTACCGAAGCGGCGTTATTGTTGTTGCTGTTGCTGTTGCTGCTGATGCTGCGGCTGCTGACCGTATGGTAAAGTCGTCCCTCTCGTGTGGCGTGTGTTGGATGTGTGTCGGTCGTGTGTGTACATTCCTTCATAAACTCCAGATAGAGCTGTTCTGCACGATGTATACGATGTACAGCAGCAGCAGCAGCAGAGGCAGAGCCAGCCCGGATTGATGGACTGCAAGTAAGGCTTGGTGTACGTGTTGCTGTTGCTTCTATTGAATACCTGGTAGTATACTTCAGATTCATGTACGTATTGGTACACGCAAGCAGTAATTTAAACGTAGAGCAGCGTCTTTTGCGCAGGGGATATATAAGTCGCCCCTGCCCCCCCCCCCCTACCGCCTTCACCCCTGCGCGTGCATGCGCTGGCTTCCTGTTCCTGATTCGTGGTAACAGATGCCTCGACGGCGCTATTAATAGCAACAATCCATTGAGTATTCCTGGCATTCACTACTTTTTGTTTTTCTTGCATTCATTTGTTCATTCGTTCCTGCTTTCCGGCCGCTCTTCCAAGCCCGCACCAATCCCTGAAAATTCCACACCTCCGTCCCACCTCGTATCGAATGGTAACACCTAGGGTACAGTAGGGCAACCCTTGCCCTGCTCTACAATTTCGTAAGCCGCCGATTTTGTTTAGTGAGCCCAGTTTACCCCAAACAGACATGACCACGTTTAAAAAAAAAAAAAATGCGGGACGTTGTGACTCCGACGTTGCGGCCACGAGCTGGAGTAGCTTTATGAAGTGTGCCTTTGGACTCTGGACGACACAAAAAAATGGTAGGAAGAAGCGGAGGACCCTCCTCCCTCCTGTTCCTTAGAGTTTACTCCTTGGTACTCCATCGCGAGTAAAAACAAAACACTACCTGGCGTCACATACGTACGCAAGACACGATTTTGAAGGCATTTCCTGTGTAACAACGTTACATACATCTCAATGGTGCTGTAACGTCATACCTCAATACGAAGCACACATACATCTTGAAACAAGCCTTTTCAAACTTTTCGAGCACGCTTACTCGTAGTCCTTCGCGGTCTCTTCTCTCCGCCCTTTCCGGCCTCCCACGTTGAAAAAAAACACTCCTGCTCTTCTTTAGGAAACCGTGCGAGGCCAAGCCTCCACGCTGTCTAAATTGGTAATTTTTTGGTGCTACTACTACGAGTAGATCCCCGTAAGTATGTACCTACCGGTATCTCTCTTACAGAACGTGCGCGACTGGTACCTGGTACGTATCATGCACGTACGTCCTCGAGTTGAGCTCAAGAAGACAGATAAAAAACGCGCATTTTCTGAGTGTCTGCCTCCGTCGCCGAAAGCGCGAAGGAGAGCGGGAGTCGGAAAAAAACGTTGGAAATCGACGAGCAGAGGCGAGATCCTGCACCCTATACACTTCGTATACACCTACCTGCTACCAGGGTATATGCTTTTGTATGTATGTATGTATGTATGTATGTATGTATGTATGTATGTATGTATGTGCCAGGTATGTATGCATGTATGTATGTATGTATGTATGTATGTATGTATGTATGTATGTATGTATGTATGTATGTATGTATGTATGTATGTATGTATGTATGTATGTATGTATGTATGTATGTATGTATGTATATATGTATGTGTTTTTGTTGTATTAATATTACGGGGAACCATAGTTAATAGGACCTGTGGCTATACATAAAAAACCTACCAGGTATATATTTAACCGTTTCTACTAACAATATTTGGTCCTATTAACTATGGTCCCCCGCAATAGTATACACCGGACAAACATGAAGGTGAAATACCCGGGGGGGAGAGGGGAAGATATATTACTATTAATACCTGCACCCACGGCTTGTTGTCGTAAAGGTGTGAAGGTCGCTGAGTGAGGGGAAGAAAGTCTCCCACTACGGGTTGGGTTGGGAAAGAAAAACGCGTCCGCTCAAAACAAGTATTAATAGCAAGTGATTGAACAAACTCGGAATAACTACGTGGCCGTGGGAATACAAAACCATTTATCTCTTCCCTTGACTCACTCACTCGTAATGAGTATACGAGAAGTACCGAGTACATAGCTTGGTATATACAATGCGAAGCGCAGTGACTGACGATCACGTACCATTACGGATGGATGCATATATCCGTGCGTGCATTGCTCTTCTTGGTTGATGAGCGTAGTATGTGCAGTGTCGCATAGTACAGGTAGGCATTGCCACGGGACAGGAGAGAGAGAGAGAGAGAGAGAGAGAGAGAGAGAGAGAGAGAGAGATACATTGTCAACAATGAAGGTCAAGGTCGGTTGAGTTAACCCTTTTAGAACCGCAGTCCCGTTTTGGGGACAGACCATCCAATTTTCAAGTAGTTTGCCCCCAAAATGGGGCTGCAGTCCTAAAAGGGGATACATAGTGACCTACTGTTCCTGTATGCAGGAGGCGGCCTGTAGGCAGGCGAGGCAGGCGTACATATACACATACATCAGGCAGGCGTGGCATTATCATAGCGAAAGAAGCACAATACTCGTATTAATAGCAACATCCGCCGCCGACGTGGTGGTTGTGGTGAGCGTTTTTGCTTCCAACTCAAAACGTTATCACCCGATCGTCAGTCATAAAAACACCCATCACCCACCGTGCACGGTGGGTGGTCGCTGCCGCCACCACACCCCGCTACAGCGAACATTTCCCCCCTCCCCCGGGATTCGATCCAATCAAAATGTTTTGATTTTTGTTGTCTTCATTCATTATTAGTAGTCAGGTGCGCTTTTCCTTCTTGCTGCTGAAGTTATACTCCGAGTGCACTACGAAACAACGAACTACTCTACGTAGTAACCGGACTCGAATGTCCTTACTCTTTCCTTCCCTCGCCTTACGTGCCCCGTAAGGCTCCAAGAAAATCAAGAAGTCCGCACCTAGTACGGCAACCAACCCCCCCCCGTGACGGCAACCAACCCCCCCCCGTGTACTGTATTGTATGTCGAGAGGATAACAAAACATTAATGGGTAACACATGATACTCCCAGTATAATACCTGACCGATGGTAGCTATCAAAATAATAGTAAGCTCCACTTACCATACGATTAATACTACGTCGAGGGGCCACTTGCTTGCTTGCGGTATACTTCTTCTACTTCTCCTCCAATGCCGCGCTTATTATTCTGCAACAACAGCAGTAAGTGTTGTATGCAGCCGGCAAGCAAGCGTAAAAATGAATTCCACGAAAAAAGCACGTGTACAAAACATAGAATAGCTAGGGCCGTCTTCTCATGTTTTGGCGCGATCGTCGTTCACTTAATTATCCTACAGTACTACTCTCCAGTAGTAGTGGTGCTAGATGAACTGCGTGTCAGCCCCCTCCCTCCCTCGCTTCGTATCCCCTTTCCCCTATTTGCGTGATATTGCTCTCTTCTCGGGGCCGAACGGACGTGGCGGCGTGAAAAAAAAAAACTGGTACACAACAACAAACAGCAGTTTTTTTTTCTTCTCGTAACACGGCTAAAAAGCTACGAATAAATGAAACATTAACATAACAGCCCCCCCTCGCCCCCCCCCGCATGGAATGCAACATTAACAGAACCCCCCTACGCCCCCCCCCCGCCCCCCCCCTACCTCCGGCTCGTACTCATTCGACCTGACCCGTCTCTCCCAGCCAACGCTCCAGGGCTCCAGAAGAAGAGCGAAAACAAAACGCCGAAGCTGGAAAATACCGGCATCATAATTACCGGCTATTTAGTTGCCAAAAATATATATACCCCTGGTATCGCGTATGATACGAAAACGCCGCAAAACTAAAATTTTAGCCATCACGCCAATCATACACCGACGGCGGACGGACCAAATCCTGGAACGAATGCAACGCAATGCAACGCAGAGAAGTAGTACTACTCGTAGTAGGTCAAGAAATTATTGCTACTCGTGTCACAACCAGCAAGCACCTTGCCCCTCCCCCTCCCCCTCCCCCCCCCCCCCCCCCAAAAAACAGCAACGCAGCAGATTTTTTCCAGCGGAGATGGGAAGAGCGGAATGCTCAACCAAGTCCATCCAAATCCACGTGCAACGCAAGAAATACCATCCTCATTATCAACCATTTGTCTAGGCCCCACCCACACACCCCTCCTTCGAAAATCATGGATGTATAACCCTACCCCCTCACTTCCACCTTTGATTCATGGATATATGGATTGTGAAGACCAACCAACAACAGACAGCTCACTACTGCATCGACAACATGTTACGACGGGACATCGGACGTCTTGGGTTGGTTGGGCGTAAGCACAGCAGAAGAGCCCTTGCCAACCAAACCAAGCGAGCGAGGGTACGTACAGTGGATGACAAGAAGGTACTTCAGTTGCCCTCCCCCTCCTTTGCCTCAGCGCTACCCGTACCAGCATATCATACCCACGTGCTGGTGAGTCCATCCATCTCGGCCGGGTGGTACACATCGCCTACAATTACCACAGTGGGTGGTAGCATCATCAAAATACCTATCTTTTCTCGCTCCCTCTCTGTTTCTCCCATCGCATGCGCATCGCTCCCATGCGTATGCATCGCCCCCCCCCCCCCCCTCCCCCCCCTATATATATATATTTACCCCTACCCGCCCGCATACATACGATGATGGCACACCACGAAAAATCGTAGTTGTTGTTGTCTTTTTTTGCGATAATTGCTGCCTGCACACGGTATGGAAACCTGGCCTTCTCTACAGACCAACTAGTCAATGACTCACTCGCCCGTACGTACGTGCACGCACACCCACGTACACCCCTCGCACGCGCACCCACCCCGCCCGCTTGCACGTGCCAGGTCAGGCCGTAAGGGCCCTTCGCCCGACAACGCACCACAACCATCACACCTTTTTTTATTGTCGTAATTACGGAAGAATGTCAAACTTCAGCATCTATGGATTTCAAACTTCCAGTACCACCTATTACCTAAACCCTACGAACTCTCACCATGCCCCCACTAATTTATAAGACTATTTAATGTAAAAACGTAATCGTAACTTACGAGCACCTTTTTCTCGTTTATTTTTGGGCGCAAGGAATATCGCCGCCTCTCTTATCCCCGTCTCCTTCCCCCTGCCCTTATCCTAGTTACCTTATCCCCACCTCCCTTCTCTGCCCGGATCGCCCCCACAGCTCTCGTTCCCGTCCCATCCTCTGGTATCAAAGCAAAGGGTTAGCGTTCGTTTTCTGGCATCGAAGCAAAAGGATCGTCTGTCTCGTCACCCGACTGGCAAATCACTAAACCGAAGACGACCTACGTACTACTTACTTGCTAATATAATACCACCACCGTGCCGTCACCACCGTGCCGTCACCATCCAACCTATAGTCCACCCACCCACCGGAATTTACCTGAAGGAAAAATACAACCAACAAAAAACAGGCGTCATCTATAATATAAAAAAAAAAAAACGACAGCTACACACTCAATCGTAGCTCTAGCTCGTTTGCTCAAGGCAACCAACCAACTAACGAACCAACCAACCACTCGCCGTCGCCGCTCTCCCACGAATCAGTTAACGGCATCATTTTTAGCATCACTGATTGTATCATACCGCTTTTAGATTCCCATCTCAAGAGGTAGTCAGTCCTCTTCGTCCCTCCCCTCTCTGTAGCTCAAAAAGCCATCCATAAAAAATGTACCCACCCCCCCGCTCAAACCCGTCCCATTTATTTTATATTTTGTGCAAAAAATACCGGCCGGCCGGTAGTATAGTTGAACGTTCGAACCGTTTATTACCGCTGCTCAAGGCAGACGGTACCAACGACGCGTACGTATGAATTACGTAATTTTACTGTATGTAACCTATCCGACCCACCCACCACCCACCTCCATCCAGATTCTAAACAAGATGATACCCAATGAACTGTTTTTTCTCAAAAGCACCTTTCTTCCTTTCGGCACTCCTTTCCAGGCGATCCACTTTCTTCGGGTACGAAACACACACGCACAATCTTTCGAAAACTCCCGACACGTTCGAACGAACTCGCGGCCCACACACGCACACGACAAACGGGGCGTTGGTTGACAGCAACAGACCGCTGCCGCTGCTGTTGTCTCGGTCGAGACGAGGGAATATCTACTGGGTCAAATCAGCAACGTAAAATCATGCGGCACAAGCAAAAAGGAACCCAGCCGCTAGCCCGTCCGTGTCCGATCACACTTCTCGAGCAAACCTTTTACCACCCGGTCCCGTCCCGCACTGCGTAGTCACACACATACCCCACCGAACCATCGAACCAATCAAGCAAGCACTCAGTCACCAGCCGTCGCTTTCATTTCAATCCCTCCCCCCCCCCCCCCCGCACTGCACTGCACCCGCCTGCCAGATAACAGACTCCCTCCTCCTCCTCGTCTCTACTACAAGGAGTCATCCCCGCTCTCCGCAAGCTCCCCCGAGGCCACCCTGTGCAAGAACGGGGGCGGGCGGATCGCCGTTCCGGCGGAGTCGACGCTCTCGTACGACGAGCCCGGCGGGACCTCGTCTAAACCGGCACCAGCCTCGCCGCCGACGCTCTTGGCGCCGATCGGAGGAGAGCCGGTGCCCTGCCCCCCCTCCCCAGCCTTGGCCATCAACTTCTTCGCCTCGGGCTCGCCCGTCGGCATGTTGACCTCGCCCGAGAGGCGTCGCTTTGCGCCACCGGTAGCGCTGCCGCCGCTGCTACCGCCACCGCTCGAGTCCACGTTACCTCCCCCGCTGCTGCCGCCGCCACCGCCTCTACCGGTGGCAACCTTTGCCGCGGAAGCAAGCGCCGCGGTAGCTGCCGCCACGCGGGGAAACCTGCTGGTGTTCCCCACGCGGCTGGCACCCTTTGCACCACCGACCCCCCCCGCCTGCTGCCTCCGTGACTGCTGCTGCTGCTGGTCCTCATCTTCCTCCTCGGGCTTCTCCTCGAGGTCGTCCCTATCCTCCCGCCGGAGATGACGCCCCCGCCCCGCTCCGGCGCCTCTGGTGGCCCTGCTTCGGGAGGGCGACGACGACAGCGACTGCTTGCGCGAGGAGTGCCTGCGCCCCGACTGCTTGCTGCGCACGCCGCGACCGCGTCCCGTAAGGCCGACGCCCGCCGCCCTGCTCGAGCGCGCACGTCGCTGGTGCTCCACCTGCGTGGGGACCAGGACGAAGAGGTTGCCGCCTCCGGCGACCGCCGAGGGCGTCACCGGCGACGGTCCGGTGACCGTCGGCGGCTGGTGGATGAACGCCTGCTCCGGGTTAAGGAGGACGACTTCCCGCCCCGCCTGGGGGGCAAGCCTCGACCCCCGCGAAGGCGTCGCCGAGTCCGTGGAGGAGCCGGTGTCCATGGAGATGGCGCCTGCGAGACCGGTAAGGCCGCCTGCGACTCGCGGACCCTTCTTTTCCTCAGCCGGAGGTGCTGACGACGCCGCCGGCGCCGCCTCCGAGGGAGGCTTGTGCGCGACGGTGGTGCTCGTGGTGCTCACCTCGCCGCTGCTTTCGTTGCGGCTGGGGGCCCCTTGGGCGCCATCACCGTCACCGCCACCGCCGCCACCGCCGCCGCCGCCGCTTATGCCCGATTCGTCCGTGAAGAACATGCCCGGGCCTGTCGCCGACGCTCCCATGTCACTGCTGTCAAAGCTGCTGCTGATTCCGAAGCTCGGGTAGCTGCTGCCGCTGGAAGACTGCCGGCGCGAGCCGTACGTCCTGGTGCCCCCCCGGCTGAACAGATAGGCCCCGCCACCGTCCGGCGACGGGGCGACGATGGAGATAGACTTGGACGACGGCGCCTCGGTCGACTGCGACGACGCCGAGCGCAGCAGTCCGGGGTCGCGCACGTGCAACGACGAGCTCTTAGACTCCGCTCTCTGCTGCTGCTGCTGCTGCTGCTGCTGCTGCTGCTGTTGGTGCTGCCTACGCTGCTGCCGCTGCTGCTGATGGCGCTGCTGCTGCTGTCGCTCGGGCGAAGAGAAGGACGTCGATATCAACGCCGCTGCACCGGCCGCCGCGCCGGCCGCGGCCGCCGACCGCGCCATCGCCGACTGTGGCTGCTGCTGGTGGTGCCGTTGCTGCTCCCGCTGTTCCCGCTGCTCGTGCCGTTGCTGCCGCTCCTGCCGCCGCTGCTGGTGCGAGCCCCAGATGTCGACGTGCGCGTGGTCCGCGGCCGTCCTCGCAGCGGTGGAAGCCAAAGCGGCCGCCGATGCCGCGGCCGTGGCAGACGCGGAGGCGGCGACAGAAGAGGCGGACGCCGACGCCGTCGACGACCCGCCGCCTCCTCCCGCGAGAGAGCTGTCCGTCCTAATGGAGATCCCCCCGGGAGAGTCCGGGGGGGAACCGCGTGCGGACACGTACTCCTCCGTGTCCCACACCGAAGACCCCTGGCGCATGAAGCTTCCGGCGCTAGCCTCACTGCCCGCGCGACGGTGGTGCTGGGGGGTCACTGCGTCCAGGCGCGCCACCTCGGATATCGTCGGGGGCACGCCAGTGGTAGCCGTGGTGCCACCAGCAGCGGCAGTCTCCTCCTGGCTTGCCGCCGCGGAGTCGTACGAAGAGGTGATCTCCACGGAACTACGACCTTCTTCGACACGTTTCGCACCCACGCCGCGGAACGCCGCGAAGTGCGCGGGGGAGCGGTACGTCCTGGACATCTGAGAGCCCGATTCGGACGCCGTCTCCGTGGTGTGCGAGTCCGTGCGAGCGATGCGCGGGGTGGGACCCTCCGTGGCGAAAAGTTTCGAATCTGCCGACTCTAGCGGTTTCGCCGCGGACCCTCCCTCGTCCGCCGAGGAGCCTCCCGATCCCGTCCTCATCAGCGGCGAGTACGCCGGGGGCGGCGAGTCGGACGGCTCGCGCAGGGGCGAGTACGCCGGCGCCGCGACCACCGTAACGACGACGGGCGGCAGGTCGCCGGGGCCGGTCGCCGCTGCGCTGTCTTTCCGCTGAGCCTCCTCGCTCAACTCCCCCTGCACCTCCTCGGGTGCTGGTGCTGATGCCCGTGTCGGTGCCGATGCTGGTGTCGGTATCGGAGCAACCGCCACGACCACCGGAGCTGATGACCGTGTCGGTGCCGATGCCGGTGCCGGTACCGGAGCAACTGTCGCCGCTGCCGGGGCTGATGATGCCCGTGTCGGTGCCGATGCCGGTGCCGGTTTCGGAGCAACCGTGGCCACCGCCGAATCAGCCACCGGTACCGGAGCAGCCGCCACCACCGCTGCTGCCGGCGCCGGCGCAGCCGTCTCCACTGCTCCCGCGTTCACCACCGCCGCCGCCGCCACCGTTGCCACCGCTGCCGCCGCTGCCACCGTGGTTGGTGTCGCCCTCGTCGCGTTCCGTTCCGGCGACCGCTCGCCGCCGGACGACGGTGCCTCTTGCGGCACCGGCGCCTCTTGCACCGGCGGAAGGGACGGTGCCGGAGACCGGCGACGGCGAGGCGAAGACTCGGGGGACAGGTCGAACGAGTCCGAGGCCGGGACGCCGCCGACGATCGCCAGCCCGACGAGGTTGGACCCCGCGCTGCTGCTGCTTAAGGTCGACCGCATGCTCTCACGCTCGCCGCCCTCGGCTCCCCCGCCCCCGCTGGCGGGGCCGCTGCTACCATTACCGCTGTTACTGGGCACCAGGATGGGCGGCACGTGCGGGGACCACTGCTGCGACTCGCACGGCGACGCCTCCGACGACTCAGAAGACTCCGACCGGTCCGTGGAAAGCATAGGCCTGCTGCGCAGGGCGCGCGTGGGCGTCGGCGGTGGCATGCTCAACCTCGGGGTCAGGATGAGAGCAGCAGCAGCAGCAGCCGCGCTAGTAGACTCGCCGCTCTCCTCCTCCGGCTCGAGGGCGAAGACGCCGCGTCCCTCGGCGGCTTGGGCCGCCCCGGCATTGTACGCGTCAGCCGCAGCTGTGTTTGGTTAGTGATTGGGGTGGATGGGTGGGCACAATAAAAAACGAGGCGGGACAGGTGAGGCGTAGCGGGGGAGGGAGGCTGTAAGCACAGAGTTGGGGTTGGGTTGACGTTGGTTGGGTTGGGGTGAGTGGATTGACAGTTGAGCTGGGGAAGAGAGTGCTGTACCGGGCTTTGTGCGTTCTCGCTTATCTGATGCGTGAGTGCAAGATGTGCTCTCATTCATGGTTTCACGGTACGTACTTCACCCGTCCTACTACTGTATGTATCGTTTCACGATACATGCATCCCTTATCGTTTCACGTTGTGCACTTGACTCCTAGAACCGTTTCACGCTATACACTCGATTAATCCTGCGATCGTTTCACGGCTTGAGCCCACTCATACTATCGTCTCACGCTTCAAGCACAATATGCACCCACACCCAACCCGCTCATCCCATTGTTCCACGGTACACACCCAACCCACTCATCCATTCTATCATTTCACGGTTCTGTGCCAACCATTGTTAAGACCACTCTGGACGGCTATGTAAGGACCTTTTCATCTTCATATTCATAGCCCAACGGTCCTTGCACTTCACATGTCAAGATTTAAATTTACCAGGTATATATACGTACATATACAATAATGTATTCAGCATTTATCTCTCACTTGGGGTGGACTCGGTCGGGGACCCCTCCTCCATGACCGTGGACAGGGTGTGCATGCGAGCTCCCGTGGGGCTCTTCATGTCCGAAGTGCCCAGAAGGAAGTTGGACAGCGCCAGTCGGTCGCGTTCGGCTATCTCCTTCAGCGTCGACTCATGGTCCTGTCGAACGGCCTCCTCCTTCTCGTCAATCTCCGTGAGTTTTTCCTGAGCAGCGAGTGAGTGAGTGGAAAAGAGCGGAACCCAGGAGTCGACGACAACAACCGAAGGGGGCCGGGGGGTATGCATGCGCCAGCGGTCAAGACGAACGCAGAGGGGTAGTTAGTGAGTTGAGAGAGAGTGGTCTTAGCGAGCGCGTGCGTGCGTGCATGCATTGCTTGCAATGCAAGCATGCCATGAACTTTGCGTTTCAGCTCTCATCTGCTCAGCCAAATATGTTTTTTTTTGGTACCAAATTGGTTTTCGCTTCGTTTTCCCGCGAGCACATGTATGTGTTTCCTGAGCAGCGAGTGAGTGAGTGGAAAAGAGCGGAACCCAGGAGTCGACCGACGACAACAACCGAGGGGGGGGGGGGGGAGGGGGGGAGACAAGCAAGCGCGAGCGGTCAAGAGGAACGAAGAGGGGTGAGTGAGTTGAGAGTGATGTAGAAGTGCCTATCGCCACGCTGCCCTCTGTACGAGTCTGCACCTCCACGCACAGCGAAGCTACTGCGTTCGCAGCAACGGTTGACATCACTTAAGCGAGGGAGACTACTGTAAAGACCCACCCACCTAGCTTCGTGCGGAACAACAGCGCATCGCAACAACGCGAACATATTACGTTCTCAATAGAGCAACGAACCCTACTAACCATCCAATTCACGCTCAAATCAGCAGCCGCATCATGAGCTCTCTTCTCATCAAGCGAAAAACATACAAAAATTGCTACCTCTCCAGCCCCCCCCGCCGCCGCCACTGCCGCCGCCGACCCCGCCGCCGCGCCGGACACGACGACTCCGGACCCGTCTCCTCCTCCGTCCTTGACGTCCTCGACAACGGTCTTGACGACGGCCTGTTTCTCCGGCTTGCTGTCCCAGCTCATCGCCGCCGCAAGAGCCGCCGTCGCCGTCGCCACCGCGGCCGCCGACGGCGCAGAGGACGTTACCCTCGCCCTCGTCCTCACCCCGGCCCCCGATCCTGCCCCTGCCCCAGTCCTAGTCCTAGTATCCCTCCCCGACACTGCCCCAGCCTTAGTAGCCCCCGTCCCCGCCTCGACCAAGGGGGGCACGTCTTCGGGCCCCGCTATCCTGACCTGCCTCCCCTCGTCCTCGTTGTCCTCGTTCTTCTCCTGCCAGTCCTCGGGGTCGACCGCGGGTCCTGCTCCCACCCGCGAGCCGCTCCGCGACATCTCCGCGACGCCGGCCGGCGAGAGGGCGAAAGAGCGCGAGGCAAGGCCGGCATCGTGCTTGGTCTCCATGGACACCGACGACGACCCGCCGGTGGAGGCCAAGTGCCTCTCCCTCTCGCTGCCGCCGCTCCCGCCGTCGCCGCCGCCCCCGTCGCCGCCGTCGCTTCTGCTGCTGCTGCCGGAAACCTCGATGCCGATTGTGTTACGCCAGTCCCCCCTCACGGGGGACGGGAACGTATCACTGTCCGCCCTTGCTATGATGTCCCCCCCTCCCACTCCCCCTCCCCCTCCTCCTCCTCTTCGTCCTCCTCCTCCTCCTCCTCCTCCTCCTCCTCCTTCTCCTCCTCGTCCTACTTCATCTCCTCCTATTTCTTCTCCTTCTCCTCCTATTTCTTTACGTTCTCCTTCTCCCCCACCACGCGGCAGCGTGTTCGCCGCCGCCGCCGCCGCCACTGCCGCCACCGAATGCCTCTGGGTCGCGCAGAAGAACTCGTCGTACGCCGACACGAGACCGCTCGGCGACCCGAGGGTGATATGCTCCAGGTCGCTGATCTCCGGAGTCTTCCCGGTGTTGCCACCGCCGGCGCCGCCGGAGACGAGGTCTCCAGAGATACGGGGGCCGGATCTGGGCGGGTACGCGAAGACCTCGTCCTCCGGGACCTTCGTCTTCGCCGTCGCCTCGCCGCCTGTTTTTTTTTTTTTTTTCCCCCGACAGGTACCATAATAAACATAGGATGGTTGGAAACGACAGGAAAGAGGCGGCGCGGGGGGCGGGCAGCACGTGGGGGTGGGTGTAGGGAGTGGGGGTGGGTGAAGATGGACGGGAAATGGGGGGCAACAAAACATCCTGGTTGGTACATGCCAGGTATAGAGGAACGAACAAGCAAGTTTTCGCGGTGAGAGCCAATCCCGAGACGGTGTGGTGGTGTGGGGGGTGATGTCGATGACGAATGCGCTAAAGGTATGAACCTATTCCAGCGGTTCGACGCTACCGACACCATTCCGACCAAGAACGCGGTCCGACCCCGGTGCTCTACGGGTGCGGAGTCGATTGGCTGACATATTATGGATGGCGCCCCCCGCCGGTTCGGCCGGCTTTCCATGACTACTCGTAACTCTCTCGTATACTATATATACCTATATATATTATAATGCCACGAGCATATATTATATATATATATATACCACGAGCGAAAACCGACGGCATTCCTCGGCTGTGGTTGGTTGGTTGGTTGTCCAACGCCTTCGACTACTACCCGCACACCACAAAATAAAGCCGACAACGCTCAGCTTGGTTGCGGGTGAGTGGGTGGGGTGGGTGGGTGGGTGGTGGTCGATGGGATGCCTATATATACCGGTGTTTTCGCAAAATGCGCGCAGTTTCTTTCCTTTCTCACCCTCAACGTCCTGAATTTTTTCGAGGGAAGGTCCCGTCGGGGAAGCGGATCCCACAAACCACGGGAACGCGGCGAAGGGCCAGCTGTTTTGCCGCGAGGGAGGTTTCTTCCTGTTGGCTCCTCGGCCCGTGGGAGGCAGCTCGAACTGCAAATAAAAAAGGACGCCGAAAGGAGAGGGTCCGGGAAAGAAAGGGGAGGGGGGGGGGGGGAGGGGGGGGTGTACTCAAAGTGCTGCTTGCCTCAGGTCGTTTGACCGACCGTTGACGGTGGTCAATCGGAGGGTGGGGGGAGGGGGGGCCGTTCTCAAATTGCTGCTTGCCTCAGGTCATTTGACCGATCGTTGACGGTGGTCAATCATAATGACTGCTGCAACTGACACTCACATGCTTCTTTCTGTGCAATCTACACCCTTCGTATCCCAATTCCATTAAAAATCGCGCACAATAGGGAGAAAGAAGCAAGGGGGCTCACGGCGTTTTCATGGTGTTGCTTTACAGACATACCATTGTTAACCACTTGTCCACTGCATCCATTTTTTCGGGACATACCACCAAAAAATACATGGGATTATTACGGGGGACCATAGTAAATTGGACCTATGGTACAGACAAAAACCTACCAGGGGTATATATTTCTCTTTTTTTACTAACAATATTTGGTCCTATTAACTATGGCCCCCCGTAATTATTTCTCTTTTTTTACCAACAATATTTGGTCCTAAAACTATGGCCCCCCGTAATAGTGTGACATTTTTTTCAGGAACACATGTAACGAACTCCGAAAAACCAAGCAATAACAATAAATGCATCGAAGCCAAAACCTGCAAGAAAAGCAAAAAAGACCTGGTGGTGCGCGACCACTTACCGAAAAATGGAAAACCGAATAAAACGAATGTTCGGTACCATAATAAACATGCATGCGGAAAAAAAAACAAGACAACGAAAACAATGTTCCGGTACATATACCTGGTACTATATATACTACTGGTAAATAGTACACTACTGGTAAATAGTACATACCTGGTACAATTTTCAGACTCGTCGGCGGGCATAATCCCGCCTCGCCCTCCGCCCTCCGCCGTCACCCCAACGCCCAACCCTACCTCCTTCCGTCCACTATTACGGGGCACCATAGTAAATAGGACCGAATATTGTTATTACAGGGGACCATAGTTAACAGGACCTATGGTATACATACAAACCCATATGGTATACATAAAAACTCCCAGGGGTATATGTTTAACCATTTTTACTAACAATATTTGGTCCTGTTAACTATGGCCCCCCGTAATAGTGAAAACAGGGAAATAAATAGTTTTTTTTGTGTGTACCGTAGGTCCTATTTATTTACTATGCCCCCCCCCCGTAATACTACAGCAGTAATATATATCAGGGTATCAACATTTCTGTGTCGACACTGTGAACCCAGCCAGTGCGGCAAGCAAATCTCACCTCATCTCCCCCATAATCGAGGCAGGTGCTCTCGTCGTCCTTGTCGAATTTGGCCGAGGTCACCGCCGCACGTTTCTTCTCGTCCTCCTTGAGGAAGCAGCACAAGCAGCAGCACATGCACATCACCGTCAGGAGCGCAAGAATGAACTGAGAGGCGGGAGAGGGAGGGAGGGAGGGAGGGAGGGAGGGAGGGAGGGAGGGAGGGAGGGGAGGACGGACGGAGGGAGGGAGGGAGGGAGGGAGGGAGGGAGGGGAGGATGGAGGGAGGGAGGGAGGGAGGGAGGGGGGGAGGGAGGGAGGGAGGGAGGGAGGGCGAAAGAAAACACGAGGTCGCGGAAGGGGAGTGAAATTACGGGAGGAAGCGGTGGGGGGGAGGGGGGTGAAAGAGAGGTAGGGTTAGGATCCGGATTAGGGTCAAGTGTTAGGGTACTTAAGTTAATTAACATAACAGGGTTGTAGGGTGGGAGGAGGGAAGGAATAATCCACCTACATGGCGCTATTTTTCTCTAGGTAAGTCCCATCCATAAATAATCGCCGCGAGCAGTGCAGTTGCCCCTACTATTATTACGGGGAACCCTAGTTAACAGGACCTATGGTGTAGATAAAAACCTATGTATTTAACCATTTTTACTAACAATATTTGGTCCTGTTAACTATGGCCCCCCGTAATAGTAAATTGAATTAATCCACCCACAACCAAGACATCTATCTTCTTGGCCGAATGCTTCTACTATTGATATCACGGGGGGCCATAGTTAACAGGACCAAATATTGTTGGTAAAAATGGTTGAACATATATAGGTTTTTATGTATACCATAGGTCCTGTTAACTACGGTCCCCCGTAATGGTAAAATCATGAGTGCTTCCATCGACAACGAGGCGTTTTTGCTTCCCCTATCCGCGCCACTCCAGGCGGGTCTCGCCGGCACCCTACATACAACAGAACAGCCCGCTGTTTCGGTCTACTCGCTCTTAGAATTTTAATAGATTTGTACCTGGTACCAGTGATTTTTTGCCCTTTGCGGGAAAATGTTGCGAAGCACCGCAATAAGCCACATAAAGCTAAAAAATATCGTGTATTTATACCAGAGAGTGTCAGGTCCTATTATTAATAATAGTTTCTATAGTCCCCCCCGTAATAGGTTATAGCATAGACCCGAAAGTCGGAACACAAAATGTACTCCCGCGTGCATGGCAACCTCTTGACATTCACTACAGCAGTAATATTAATATTAATAGTATAGTGGCGCATTCGTTTATACGGACGACATGTGCTCGATTACTGCTGTAAGAGGCACAGCAGCAGCACAGCAGCAGCATAGCAGCAGCAGCAGCAGCAGCAGCAGCAGTAGTAGTGGTATGCACGGTCTAATGTCAAATGGTCAAACACATTTAAACGCAACAAGGTTAAATAAACCGCGTAGGATTGGTTGGGCTGGGCCACCCACGAATTGGGTGGCATCTGGCGTGCTCCTTGAAAAAAAATACAATAATACTACGGTTACATTACAGCAGTAGTAGGGTTGGCTAGATAGAATGCGCAAGAGTTCCCCGGGTGCAAAACCACAACAGAATTGCGAGTGAGTTATGTACGTACGCAAAGAAAGGCCCACCTCGCTCTGCTTATTATTAGTAGTAGTAGTAGCTAATATTAGCTGGCATTGATTGTACTTGCTACAAAAAATATTGCATGGAACGAGGCGAACGATACTTCGAGTGACGAAGAGAAGAACACAGGAGCAAAAGTGGGAGTGGGGGTCGGTCGTCACTCACCAGCGCGAAAGCGAAGGCCACGTAGGCCGAGGTGGACACCGACCTCTCCGTCAAAGCGGAAGAGAGCACGCTTGGCCAGACCTCTCCAGAATCCGCGACCGTCCCAGCTGCGATAAAATACATGATGACACGACGACCAAGCAAGGAGCGGAGGGAGCGGGGGGGGGGTACGTTTAGGCTAGTGTTGGGAGGTCGAACGACACCAGGTGACACCAGGTGGATGGAATGAGAAGCTTTCCTTCACTATCTGCCATTTAAAAAAAAACACGGATGAGAGGGGATGGATGCATGTGCGTGTTCTTCACATTAAACCTTCACCCGCCGCCATGCAGCACAACCAGTGTTCGTGCCGATTCTTCAATCCTAGAGACACAGGCTCACAAGTGGTCACAACACCACGCCACAGATAGAGATACTGCCTGCCGCGCATTGTTATCCAGTAAGCAGAGTACATGACGAAACAAGATGCCATGCCCATCGTACTGGCTAGAAACGACTGACACAATCCGTGAGAAAAAAAAAAAAAAAAAACGAAAAACAACAAAAGAAAAAAAAAATCGAAAGAAAGAAAGAAGAGAAAAAGTGTCGTGCCTCCCTGTTGTAGGGGATGCGGCTAACAGAACTGGCTAAATAAATCATACCAACTACTGTGCCATCGTATTGGATACGACAGGCACGACAAACGACAATTACGTGAGAGAGGGAAACATTAGAAACAAAAAAGGGTTGAAAGGAAGAAGATAAAAATAAGAGAAAAAGTGCCGTGCCCTCCCGTAGGGGATGTGGCAGACAGGACGAGCAAAAGAAATCATAGCACTATTTTATCAACTGCCAGAGTTGATCGGTCCCGTTATTTGGACATCCTACTTAGAAGTTGGGTGCTTTGTCCCGAGAGCGGGACCGCGGTTCTAAAATATTTTCAAGGCTAAGAACCAAAGGACGTATATACCTGGTAATATAACAGGCAAAACCGGAGCACTATTACGGGGGGCCATAGTCGCCCCGGTGGTTCAAGTGGTTAACCTCGAATTCTACTTGTTTGAGTCCTGGGTTCGAGCCCTAGGAGGGTCGGACTTTGACTTTATTTGCAAAAATAAAAAAAGGGATTCAATTGTTGAGAGCGCCTTGCAGCGTGGGTAGGCACAATTCGATGCGAGTCGACGAGGGAAGAAAAGGCTGAAATCTTCTCGCGATAAAAAATGAAGGCACGTACCGTAGCGGGAAGGGGGGAGAAGAGCCTGCTATGTGACCCCGGATCTGAGTTACGAGTTGGAAGGAGAGAGAGAAGAAGATGTGCGAAGATAATGAATGGGATGAAAAAAAAAAAAAAAAAAAAAAAAAAAAGTAAATAGGACCAAATATTGTTGGTATAAATAGGAAATATATATAGGTTTTTGTGTGTACCGTAGGTCCTATTTACTATGGTCCCCCGTAAATGACAACATGGAAAAAAAGCGCTCTCCCGGCAGCCAGCCGTAGCAGTGTGTGGTACGAGTAGAATAGGCAGGTTCTACCTACCGATACTATATACCTGGTAGGATACTACTCTGTAGTAGTCGGTCTGGTACTCTGTTACCCTGTCCGGATGGGTGAGGGAGGAGAGGCAAAACACATTCGATTCTAAATATCGATTATCGATAGTTCCGCACATTTCAATGCCATATCCTGCACCATTAATCGCTACGCTACGTCACGTTGCGTTAGAATTGACAAGAGGTATCAATAGGAAGACGAATCATGGTCAGCAAGAGGTAGTAGTAGATGGGAGAACGAAATCCAAAAACGTACCGTAATTTGTAATTTGGCTTCAACGAACCGTTTTACTGGGGAGTCAGGGTGAGTTATTTTAGCTGTGTGTGGTTTATTATTTGTACAGGGCGGTGATTTGAGTCGCACGAATCCCCCTCCCACGCCTCTAAAAATGTTCCTGTGATGTTCCTGTGGTATGGACAAAACGAAGGTACCGTGGGAAAATCGAACATTCGGCAGATTGTTCCTAACTCCGCGGTAGGTCGTCTATAAAAACGCGTTTTTCAGCGTTTTGTCACGTGGCATGTACAAATACAGCAGTACTCGTACATTGTTCGTGGAATTCGGCCTAAAGGAACATCTCGCAAAATTAAGATAGGCGCACACTCATACACACATGTATATGATATGTTATGTCTGGTACGAAATATATACGTGAAAAAATCACACCAGGGAGGGCCGAGTAGGATAGGCGGGAACACTTACAGGACAGTAGTCTCAGGGCTGAGCAGGCGGAAATAGTGCGTGGGGGACACTGCTTTGTAGCATGTATGCCTCGGCGGAATTACTTGCATGAGTGTACCCGACCATTCTTCTGTTCCCAAGGCAGAAGACAGAAGAAGGAACACACCTAACACATGATACACATGCAAACACTTGATGGCAATAGTAAATAATACTTGGTACATGCGTAAAAAGTGAGCAATGGAGCTGCCACCGACTGCTGCTGTGTACTTCATTCAGACCACTACTGCTGTAAATCGCTCTGTTAATAAAACACATATATAACACCACAGGCGAGGCAGGCAGGCAGCAGAGGCAAGGCAGGCCAGTGTCTCTCAATCGGTTGAGGTGAAACAGCAACAAGAACAGTAAAATCACACTCAGGTGGAAAGGTAATCCTAGGGTAGATGAATCAAACAACAAATATCACCAATCTCAGCACCTATTTTCATTCCGAAAATCAGCGAAAATGGCAAAAGAACGAAAACGAAAACACTGCTCTAGGCAGGTAGGTATTGATAGTATGAATAGTGCCGCAGGACTATTAACACTCTATTACGACTGCTGTATAGAGTCATAGTGCTCCCTGTACTCACTTTCGACGTATGTCAAGTCGAGGGTGACGTCGGAGTCCGCCGGCAAGCCGAGCTCCGCCAACAGGTCCTCCACTCCCCCGTTCGCCAGGGCGTTGATCTGCTCGGCCGCCTGCCCCGCCGCCGTCGTCGGGTTAGCCGACGCTTCATCAGGGCTAGAAACGAACTCGATCGCCGTCTCCGTCTGACCGCTGCCGTCGTTCTGGAGGCGTCTTTTTCCGGCGCGCAAGTAGTAGCTATGGCCTCCGTCACCACCACCACCACCACGGCCGCTGCCGTCACCGCCGACGTACACTGCTGTCGTCGCAGTAGAGGAGGCCAATAGCCACCTCCTCAAGCCGCTGCCGCTGCTGCCGGCCGCGACTCCCCCCGACTCCGACGAAGCAGAAGAAGGGGTCACCGCAACGCTAGTCACGTTCACGATCCTCCCCCCGTTCTCCCCCAGCAGGGTCTCCTCCAGGCTAGCCTCGGCCGCCTCCTCGCAGGTGTCGGTCGCAGCGCAGGCCGGCTCGCCATCGGACACGATGGTGATAGTCCCCGACAGGGACTGCTCCGGCACCGCCGCCGTAGCCGCTGAGGTCGGAACAGCCGTGGGCGCCCCCGAGGGAGCGGCCGAGGGCGCCGCCGATGGAGACCCTGTGGGGGTCATAGTAGGCATCAAAAGAGTCGGGGTCGCAGACGCTCCGAATACGGTAGGGGCTGGAGAAATGGCCGGCGACAACGTGATCAATTCCCTCGGTATCAAGGGGGCGAAGGTCTCCCCCGGCGCGAGTGTCGCGCCGGGCGCAAGCGTCGCGCCGGGTGCTATCGTCGCTCCCGGCGCCACAGTGGCGCCTGGTGCGGTAGTCGCCCCCGGTGCGGTAGTCGCCCCCGGTGCGGTAGTCGCCCCCGGTGCGGTAGTCGCCCCCGGTGCCGTAGTCGCCCCCGGTGCGGTAGTCGCCCCCGGTGCGGTAGTCGCCCCCGGTGCCGTAGTCGCCCCCGGTGCCGTAGTCACCCCCGGTGCCGTAGTCGCGCCCGGTGCCATTGTCGCCCCCGGTGCCGTCGTCGCTCCGGGCGCCGATGTTGTTCCAGGAGCCACGGTAGAAGCAGGCGACACGGTTGTTGCGGGAGCCATGGTTGACCCAGGCGCGGTCGTAGCGCCCGGTGCTTGGGTCTGAGCGCCCGGCGATTGAGTCACAGCGCCCGGCGATTGAGTCACAGCGCCCGGTGCTCCGGTCGCGGCACCGGGGGCTACAGTCGACGCCGCCGGGGTCTGTGTCGCCGTTTCGAAAGGCGCCAGCGAGGATGCAAATGGTGAGGGTGATGCTGCCGGAGACGGGGCCGGCGTCCTCTTCGTGTGGGGAAACATATCCTCGATGTAGTCCTCCACATAGTCGGGGCAGTCGGGCAGGTAGGACACCCCCCCGCTGCTCGTGACGCACAACCGGCAGTTGTTCTTCCTCAGAACTGTTGGTTTGTTCGCAGGTTGTTGTGTCGAATCGAGTCCGCACGCACGCACAAACACGGAAGGAATGAACACGATCAAAATGACGCAACGAGCATGATGGGCGCAAACAAAAAAAAAAAACGGAAAAATTAGCAGTAGTTTTTAGTTTGGTTTGTTAGGTTCGGTCGCTGGGCTATCAAGTATTAGCGGCCAGCAAGCAAGCAACGGCGACAACGTTCGAACGTATGATATGATGTGACATGATAAAGGACCATACGTACGTAGCGGGTATCATACGTACCAGGTACAAGTCTTACTCACGACGAGCAAAAGTGCGAAGGAGTGTATCCAGAGACCGGAGCGCCTTAGGCATAGAAAGAACACTCACGATCACTGCTGTTTCACACGCACATGCATCACGCAGACCCCCGCAGAGAAGCTCGCAAAAAAATGAACCCGGCATGTCTACATACATATGTATACTTACTTCGTATATGATGCATCCATGATCCAAGATATCTTATGTACGAGGAGGAGCTGCATGCACCGGCCGAATTTTGTGGGCGAGCTCGGACCGAATGGATTCGCATGGATGATATTTCAAGCGAAGTAGCAGCAGCAGCAGCAACCAGCACTCGTCAAGCAGCAGCAGCAGCAAGAAGCAGCCGTCAAGAGGTCCATTTGTACCGTCCGCGTATACCACCCGGTACAAGGTATACAGAGAGCAGTACCAACGTGCCAGAGTTTCCCAGCAAGCATGAGGTGAAATGAAACTCCACAACAAAAATGTCAGACAACCGACAGCCGAGAGGTTATTATTATGAATACCGCAGTATAAAAACAAGGTATAGCTCATGTATAATAAATATAGAGGTAAATAATGTTGTACCCGTACCCACAGGGCTTATTTATACCGCTATCGTCTATCTCCGGTACGTTACGATGTTCGTGAACCCGAGGGGACGAAATCGTGGGTTCCAAATCAAGCTATTTAATAAACGACGTGGTGAAGCAGCGGACAGCAGGCAGGCAGGCGGTGTTGCCACAGCCACGAGATACCGACCCGAACTCAAGATGGACGGATTGGTGCTGCTGTGCGACGGTGCATGCATGCATGCATGCGTCTCCGGCATGGCGACTACCGGATGGTATACCAGCCCAGCAGCAGGATACGTTTCGTATGATTGTTTTTTTTTTCTCGGCCGACAACAATCGCACGATCCGAAACGTTTTTAGCAAGAATTCCAACGTTCCAACTTCCAATTCGAGTAACTTCGCGAACCCTCTGAAAAAAACAAAAACGACGGGAGGGGGCTGGACACAGGACGCAGAACATTGCCCAACAATAATCCTGCCGCTGCTGCTGCTGCTGCTGCTGCTGCGAAAATTGATTGCGCACGCCGAGGAACAAACAGTGCAAAGCGCGCAGCCACCTCCCTACGCGACGATAACGCAACGCAGCCCCAGTAACGACTCACCGTTGCATCCCACCAGGGGACCCTCCCGATCGCAAGCCTCTTCGTCCTCGTAAATCGCAATTCCCACTTCAGCATCCCCGACCGACGTGTTGGCCGTGCACTCGTCTATGCCCTCCTGTAGCCGTCGCAAGGCAGCAGCGCCCTCTAATCGCCCCCTGAAGCCCAGCGCCACCTCGTCCCCGACCAGCGGTCTTCCCTCTCGTGCCGCCCCTGCTGCGAGGAGCGACGATGCCGCCCGCTCGTCCGCTGTTGCTGCCGAGGCCGGCAGCAGCACGGCGAGTGCAGCGAGAAATCGTGCCGCTCTTCGTCTCGGGTCCGCCCCACCATGATGCAACATAATTGCTGCGCTGCGTGCAACCAAGGAAGCAAGCTGCACTGGTGGCAGCTGCGAGTATAAAGTCTCAGCACACTCCACCCACCCACCTACCTACCTACCTACCTAACTCTCGGCGAGAGCGGCAACGCTGGGTTGGCTGCTGCTGTCTTCGTTTGTTCTCTCTTGCAAGCTGCTAGTCTAGCTCCTGATTGAAGGCCTTGGAATATGTTGGTGTGAGACCCGGGGGGGGTTCGACCCCAGCAAGTCGGCAATGAAAACAATTTTTTTAATTTTTGAAGTTTCGCTGATCTTTTTGGTTGGCCCACCCCGAAAAAGCGGTAAAAACAGAAATGGTTCGCCCGGATATGAAAAAGCGGGAATTTGGAACTCCATCCAGTGCCCGATCCCCCCCACCCAACCGGGGCCCCGTGCACCTCGTCTCTGGCCTCTGGAGACCATGGGTGTGATCTGAACATCTGGATCTGTAGGCACGGACAGCAGCAGTGACTGACACATCGGACACGCTGGTACCGATATAAATTTCACGCACGCTGCTCGGTGCGAGCACCATACGCGTGCATCAGTGCATCAGGTTTTTTGTGTGTGGATCTCAGCTTTTGGGGACTTGCAGTTTGCCTTTTGCTCTCGAGGGACGAGGCAGCAACGAAACGCCCGTAGAAAAGCTGCCGGGGTCTTGTTTGCGGAATTCCTTCTACCTTGCTGCTGCTGTCGTAGAATCCCAACTTGTAAGACAAAGCAACATAGAGCAGACAACAAACGCTCCAGCATTCGGTCGCATCGGTTTACTCTGGTGATGCTGTAGTGCGTCGGATGGAGGATCAGGCCGGAGCAGCAGCAGTAGTAGTAGTTCGTGCAACAAGTGCAGAAGATGATGCCGCACTCAGGAAGCAGCTGGCAGGCCTGGAGGCTCAGCGGGAGCAGCTTGCGTCGCTACTCGGAGATGACCCTCAGAGCCCGCTGTTGCAGCTTCAGGTATGTGTGCATGCATGCATGTGAGCTGAGTGTTGTATTCCGTCCGCGTTGCTCGTGCTGGTTTTTCTTCGACTCCAGGCAACAATGTCTGACGCAAAACAGGGTCACCTCGGAGCTACAGTACCACTTTGTCCCTAAATATAAAACCGTTTATATTGAATAAAAATATATAAATGATCCCTATATATCGAGACAGTGGTAATACGTACCAGGTACCTGGGTATCATGTTACGGGGGACCATAGTTAATAGGACCTATGGTATACATAAAAACCAATATACTTGACCATATTTACGAACAATATTTATTCCTGTTAACTATGGTCCCCCGTAATGGTACAAGTACCACGAAGTACAGCAGTAAAACTGCTCCGGCTGGGTGGGTGGAGGTCGCTTTTTTTTTTTTGTGCCCCGCTCTGCCTGTTATGTTATACCTGGTACGTAATAGTACTGCTGTCCTATTTCTTTCGTTGATCAATACTATTAATATTGTATTAATACTCGTATTAATCTTATTAAAAATTGTACTCTTGTTGTTGTTGTTGTTGTTGTTGTTGTTGTTGTTCTTTGCTTCACATTGAATCGTCCTTTCTACCCAGCTTCATCAGTACACCCAGTGTCCGTCCTGATTCCCTATCCCAAAGAGATTCGTGTCGTACTGATTCTGTGGTCACAGACTGTGAGAAAGAGGAAAACCCAAAAATAAAAACTTAATCGCAAATTCAAGTGTCAGGAAGTGAAATGTCAGCGTACCGGGTACGAGAACACAGCAACACAAGCAAGACCGGAAAACCAAGAGAAAAAAGACATTTTTTTTTTTTTTTAAATAACTGTTTATACGTATTTACATCTGCTGGTATTGTTTCTCTGTACTCGCTCGTACTCGTAGGACTCGTCAAGTTTTGTCTGTAACATACTGCATACGCTACTGGAGGGCACCGACACTTTTCTTTCTCTCCTACTTTTTCGTTTTTTTTTTTGTTTACAAAATCAGGTATGCACTTGTTCCATTTGAGCCCAAAAACAGTTAGATCCTCTGGTACTTCTGAATAAAATAGTTTAAAGAAGCTGAACATAAAAACAAGAAAAAATCACACGCCACGAGCATATTGTGCGCCTGAAGCGTATGGCCTACAGAATCTGCATTTTTTTGTCTTCTGTAGGGTATACGAGTATAGACGACGGGCTCAATCCACTTGGACACTTAGACCTACAGAGGGTCACCAGGCTTCGTTAGTTTCGCCACGGCGGGAGCGCCAAGAGTATTTATTTGTTCTGGCGCCCCCCCCCCCCCGTTGCCAGCTTTGAAGCCTCTTGACGATCCGACCGCTTGCTCGGCGCGAACTTTTTTGCCGTACCAAACCTAAGGCGACCTCGACGCGGGGTGAGGCAAACGGACTGCCCCCTTGTCCACGATGCCGTAGAGCAACGAAGCACAAACATGAGAACACGACAACAACTTCTGAAGCGCTGTGAATCACATCGTCACATCGTGCACTCCATAGACAAAAAGCTGAATCAGCGTACGATACGAACGTACTGGTATAGACATGATACGTTCAGAGTTTCGAGACGTTTAGACATGAGGAGAAACGAAAAGCAACCGATGTACCGGAAACCGCATACGAGTACGCGCAGCAAGAACAGTGTGCGCTGATTGGTTGAAAACGAGGCAAAAACAGCCAGTGTGTGCTATTTGCTACGGTATTTATTATTTAAAAAGTACGTAGACGAAGGCAGATGTACCTGGCCAGTTTCAATCCCAAAACAGGTACGATGTGAGGGTTGCCAATGGCAAGGCTCCTGGTGTGTGATTTGTTATTTATTTGCATTTTATGTTGGTGTGCAACTGGTTTTGGCACAAGATTTAGTAATAATACCTGATTTTGGGAAACATTTTTTTTTTTTTTTTTTCTCTCTTTCATAGAATGTGTATGTCGTGCCTGTCGTATCCAGTACGACGATATGGCATTGCACTGCTGTCTGTCTAATCTGCTTACGCTGTATGTACGGCAGCAACAATATACGTGAAGGTTCGTTGCATCTCTGTGGCATAGTTTTGTTACCACAGAGCTATTATGGGGGGCCATAGTTAATAGGACCTATGGTATAAATAAAAACCTACCAGGTATATATTTAACAAATTTTACCGAGAATATTTGGTCCTATTAACTATGGTCCTCCGTAATAGTGTCTGTAGGATTGAAGAATCGGCACGGACACGGGTTGTGCTTGAGTAGATAGATGTGGATGGATGGGTAGGAAGAACGGGAAGAACACAGACTACTTACCTTTGCCGTTACCGTATTTTTTATTTTCGAGGCACTCTTACGAGTAGAGTACGAGTACAAGTGAGTTTGTACGCGGGTTTGGACACCCTGACCTGTGGGCAATGATCAATGCAATGGGCGTGAGTCCGTGCAACGTTTGCATCCACCTGCTTCCTTTTATACCAGGTACCAGTAAACGTTTCTGCCGCACACCCCCGCTGACAGCTGTGCTTGCCAACTGGTTGGTGGTGTGCTTGCTCTGATTGCTGTTGATTGTTGATATAAAATAGTTGGTCGGCTTGGATTCGTACGTAAAAAAGGCGACGCAGAGCTGTCCAGCCCCTCGGGAGACGGACAGAGGGGCGGACGGACGGTGACAGTCCATGACGCCCGTCGGCCGGAAGAAGGGGGTGCAGGGTGTATGTGTATGTAGTATGTAGTATGTAGTAGGGTGTTGGGGTCATCTCTACATCCTCCCTGGGCGTTAATATAAAGACTACTTGATCTTCATATTGGTGTGTAAACGGTCCTTATATTTCCGCTCAGAGTCGTACACTTTTATTCATGTTCCATGTGATGAAACATGCGACTATTAATACATACATACGAGAGTGCCCCTCCCTGGGCTCCGGGCAGAGTACTTTTAATACGGGGCAGAACCCAGGGGCAAATACATTGTGTGCATGTAAGGGGTATACGGGGGCACCACGACAATTAATGACAAAATGCATGACGACTACTCGAGGAAGCGGAAAGTGAGGGTGAGTTTTTCGCAGTGATACAGTTAGTCAGTTGTGTTAATATTCATAGTACAGTTAGTCGGTTGTGTTAATATTCATAGTATTAATAAGTCAGTTTTCTTTCAAGACGAGCGGACCAACCGCGCGCCGATTCGCTCTGTCTGTTGCTGTTGCTGTGCACATGTGTGTGTATGTGAGTGCATGCTTGTACGCAAAGAGCCGCTGAACACCAGACAGCAGTACTATTACGGGGGACCTTAGTTAATAGGACCTATGGTATACATAGAAACCTATATATTTAACCATTTTTACTAACAATAGTTGGTCCTATTAACTATGGTCCCTCGTAATAGGAATGCATGTCACCGCGCACGGGTAGAGCCGGTAGAGCTGTTCATACCTGGTACTGGTATATCATAGGCCTTGGCACTGGCACAGTATGTACCGACGGTAGTAATCCACTGATTGGCCAGGCCAGTATATGCGTCAGTAGTTTTATCTGACGTACACCCAAGAAACACGCCATCATTTACTTCCGAAACCCACTAAATGCGTTGCGGGAGGAGAGGGTGGAGTAGAGAGGTGGAGAGGAGAGACAGCAGTATACTGCTGCAATCCGGTATACTCATTGAATTGACGGCAGTATAATCGCTCTGACTGAGTCAGCCAGTGCCCAGCCTTCATAGTTGTTTACATTATACCGCTTTAATTCGCTGTTTGCTGTCTGCTATTCTCTGCTGTAATATTTTCTGAAGCTCGTTGATGGTGGGTGGATTACATGTCGAGATCGACGGTCAATCGTCGCGTGGCTGTGGGTGTGCGAGCTGCGAGCTGTATCTTTTTTCATCTTGTTTGTGGGCGGCGTGATTTCGCGTGGTTCCTGTGGTTCAGCTATTTTATTGGAAGATGGCTCCCGTCGTTCGCGTTATTTCGGCCATTTGATTAGAAGATACGAAGCTGGCGTCAGGGCCCATCTTAACGAGAACATTTTGTTATGATACTCCGCCGATCTTTTTTTCGTTTTATTTGATTTGCGTCTGATTGGTCGAAAAGTGAATCACACCCATCAGGCATTTTGATGTTTGATTCGAATTAAAACAAAAAAAACGAATTCAACAAGAAGTCTTTTGGGACTTATTTTGCTCTTCGTGTTTCGTGTTTTTCAAATCGGGGAGTTTGTCCAACTCGACGTGGCATGTTCCTGAAACCGAAGCAAGCCACGCAAACTTGAGCCGTGTCGTCGACTGCTTCACAGAGGAGATCCACCATTCCCGAGAGACACGGCCACCGGAGCAGCCGCAGCGCGAGGTCCGACGACGGTCCCTAGCACAGAGTAGACCATCGGCGGCTCCTCAAAAATTTACAAGGCCGTCGCAAACCCAGTTTTTCATCCCTCTTTGCCTCGCGAACCACACGAGCACCGACCAGGCCACGACTTCGCTTAGAAAATCGATCGCTGTATCCCCGTCGCTGCTGCGCCAGCCACCCAAGACATCCCAAGAGCGATAGCCACTTCCTTCGGCGGTGCCGGCAGAAACAACCGGCTGCTGCCCGTGGCGCCCCGGGGAGGACGCGGGCCGTCGCTCGCCTCGTTGGTTGCCCTCTGGTGTTCGTTGACCCTTGTGGGTTATTCGATCTAGAAAATATATACGCTTATTCCTCGATAGGACCCAAAGACATATTTTTCACGAAATTCTATTCGGATCAAATCATTTTTTTTTCCTATTATATTATCATGAAAAAGGTTGTTCGTTAAGATGGGCCCTCAACTGCCCCGTGTTATTTTACACTGGTCAGGTATGAACACCAAAAAATGCCGCTTCAGGCGCCTACTCGTACGTGCGCCTGCCTACCAGTGAGTGTAGTTCGCCTGAAACTCGAAACTGCTGTCGGTATCGACCTACCCGAGGTACGAAACATGTTGACTACGAGTGAGTGTATTTCGCCTGAAACTCGAGAATGCTGTCGGTATGTAGCGACCTACTCAAAGATATAAAACGTGTCAACAGAAGTTTAATCAAGGCACGGGCGAAGACCCAAGCCAACCCTTAACCCTGCCCCCAAACCGCAGCCAAAACGGGCCAAAACTGGCCATAAACGCGGCTGCGCCGCGTTTTCTCAACTGCGGACGACGATTCCGAAGTGCAGACCGCGCTACGCCATATTTTAAGTCTAAAACACCCCTAAATATCTGGGCGCACTAATTGTAAACCCTTCCTCTCAGTTAACAGGTTGCTGTTGTGTGGTTGCTGAGTTTGGAACTTTTAACTTTTCCAATGGGCGGAATTCAACGCACTCTCACCATTCCCTGTGTTTTCGTTTTGCCGGAAAAGACGACAGCAGTCTCCAGTCCAAGCCCACACTTGGGCCGGAACCTGTCGTTCAATCTATTAATATTACGGGGGACTATAGTTAACAGGACCTATGGTATACATAAAAACCAGTATGTTTAACCATTTTTACTGACAAAATTTGGTCCTGTTAACTATGGCCCCCCGTAATAGTATCGATACCTCTCCGATGAAGAGTGGAATCTTCCTGGGGTCGGTATGTTCGGCTTCGAGTTGCGGGCGAGATGTACCTGGCATCATTCATACACAGATACTCTTATGTTATAGTTGAGAGGATATACCCGCGGCCATGTTAGTTCAGTTTGCACGTTGGTTTTACCTTGTGTGCGCTTTCTTCGTCTCGTGTATTTTTAGGCAACCGAATTTCGATTTTTTGTGGTTTTTCGGATCTTCCTAGGGCTCCAGCACCTTTGTGTGACCACGGACTCCTTCGTCAGAGAGTTAATGTGAGAGCAACAACAACAACAACATAAGACCTATGCCAATGGAAACGCGAAGTTCAAAAGTTTTTTCCCAAATATATTGCTGTAAAAAAACAGCCGAAAATTTCACGTACCGCCGCTGTGGGAAAAAAAGAGTTTTTTTTTTCTTTTTTTCCCCCCAACGGCTGCAGGCGGCGCAATTTGTGTTTTTCTGGTTGCAAATTGTCAACACGGTGATAGAAACCAGCTCGTGCGACGATCGACGCTCGATCTCGGCATAGACTCAACTCAGCCCACGGCCAACCCGCTCGGTATCTGGCAAGGCCAACGAATATAGATGACGGCCTCGAAGATATCAGGTGGATCCATAGTCTAGGGGGCGAGAGCTTGCCGGCGGCGTCCTACGGTATCCTCCCAAACCTGAAAAAAGTCTATTTTTTGCCATTCGAGACGGATGGAGATTTTTGTCTTCTATTTGTGCAAACCAGCGGCCAAACGTTTTTTTATCATGCGCCTGGCCCGGTCAGCTCCCGCCACATGACACCGGCCGGTGTGAAGACGGTGACCCTAGGGTGGGTCGGAGCCCCTAACGAGGGCACTCCGTTCAGAATTCATGACGCAATCTCTGGTTTTGTTGATCGATGTCTGTCGAGGGCTCGGAGTCTCGCCGCTTGTAACCAAAGATCGGCCTGGGTTTTTCTCAAGCTGATATTGGCCCAACATCGGCCCCAGATTTGTTTTTTTCGGGCTTTTCCAAAAGTTAGGAACTTTTTTTTTTTTTTACGTGGCCCATAGGAAGCGTGTTCTGAAAGAACTTGGCGGGTATCTTTGAAATTCAAACTTTTTATTGAAACTTCGCTGTCCCATTGGCAGAGGTCTAAGTACACCATGTGTGAACAACGACAAACAGCAAGGGCACATCGTATATATCATACATTGTACGTACGTAGGCGTCCAAAGTGGCAGTTTGGGTGTTGGATATTCTTGATTGGGCCCTTCTCTTAAACCAACGGATTCGGTTTACGGTTCCCCCCCCCGTCACTCCCCCGAAAATGGAGCTTTCGGCACCAAACACCAAACAAGAAGGATTGAGCCCGGAAGCGGGCGAATCGGGCCCCACTCTGCTCGATTTCTCACCCAGCCTTTTTTCATGAGAGGAATCCAAATGCCGTTTGCCGGTCGCCACTTGCGGCTCGAAGTCTGCCGACGGCTCTGCCCACACAGCGCAGCAGCAGTACAGCACAGCAGTCTGTGCGTTCCCCTCGACGTCAATTTCAAAATCGATGACGAACCCACCCGCTACATTTGGCACGAGACCCGCATTGGTCTCTCGTGGATGGGGCAATATCGTCCATAGCATCCCTTTGGGAAACAACGATGTATCGTTCGGCTCCTCAACGACCCGGGCCCGATTGAGATCGACCTTCTACCGCCATCCTGTATACACTACTCCACTGGACGTCATCCATCTACGGATCCTGGTGCCTCCAGCATCTTCAGGCCGGTGGGGTTGTGACTCGCAGTAGTGTGTCGCGGAGTTCTGACCCATTCTGTGGCGCCCTCTGTTGGGTCCCCTAAGCGCCCTTCTTGTTCCCTTTATTTTTAGCCAGCCTTCAGAAGTTTCTGGATAAATAGCTGACTTTTTTGTATTTGTTGTTGCTGTGTTCCTTGACTCTTCTCTACGCTTTTCTTGTCTTCCTGCCGCAATGGTATATATATATATGATATATTATAATCGTGTGTTGAATACACTCAGCACTCGTACCTGTTGAGATTTCGCCCACCTGCGTTTTTCGCAGCAAGCCACGCAATTCATGGTTTGATCGTAGACCCCGTTTTTGCTTCCGTGTGGTCTTCTTTTTCTCCAGCACACAACAACAGGTCTTTCGTAAGCTACCTTCTCTGTGGTACTTTTTTTACTTCTGAAGAAAAGACAAAATTAAATACAGGGCTGTTTTTGTTTGTTCGGGTGAATCGGCCCATACAAACAGACAAACAGTAGATGCCTGGAATTAATGTCCTTCTTTCTCTTCCGAAAGTGGCAATGCCGTAAAAACTTAACACTGCGAACTACGCCCCCTGGAGGAAAGATGAACGATATATAACTCTCATCCTCTCGTCGTCTGATTCTGAGAGCGAGCTCGATTCGGTCGCTCTCGTGGGGAGAACGACGCGAGTGATATATCGTAGAAAAAAAAAAGTTCCTGACGACCATAATTCTAAGTTTTTTCACGGTTCCGGACCGCGATTCGGTTGGTTATTTCTCATGAAATGTGCACTCCCACGGATCGATTCGATTCGGATCTCGTTCTTTCAAAATGACACCGTTCGGTTCACTCCGGGCCCCGCAAATCCAAAATCTTACGATTCGGTTTGATGCGAGCCCCTCAATTTCAACATCTTGGGGTTCGGTCGGTGCGGTTCGGGTCCGACAGAGCCGAGCAAAATCGAACCGGACCGGACATCCACCAAACCTTGGGAAAACCTTGCGGTTCTTTCGCAAGTATTTGAAGACAGCATTAAGCTATTTTCACGGGCCGGAACCGCGGTTCTGTATGAGCAGGAATTTTCACGGATGGGCCCGGTTCGGATCGGAATCGCACCAAACCGAACTGTAGGAAAATCCTTGCGGTTATTTCGCACGTATCTGCAGTAAATGTGAAGATGTTTTAACGGTACGGAACCGCAGGAATTTTCATGGATCGGCTCGGTGTGGAACCGAACGTGCAATGCGTGCCCCAACCGAACCGAACCGGACCGGACCGGACCGAACCGAACCGAACCGTAGCGAGGAACCGTGAACAGCCCTGAAAAGTAGAGGGCTCAAACCCCGCGTATGGGCTAAGTTTGCTAAAAAATCGCGCATGAGAGATGGCCAAAACCGAATCGAACCGTAGCGAGGATACATGAACAATCCCGAAAATTCGAGGGTGTGTATAAGAGATTGCCTTATTTTCTTAAAAATTCCAGGGCTCAAAACCCGCCAGTATAGTTAATCCCAAAGTGGTCGCAGGGTCTGAGAGGGGGTACACATACAGGACGAAGCTCTTATTGGCCAAGGACCGAATGATTGAAAATACTTGGAACATGAGACCCACAGGAAGCCCCCCCCGCTCCCTCCGGCGTGGCACCCTGATCGCACGCCGATCTGATCCCAACTAACTGGACCCGGGCCCTCTAAGGTGAACCTGGATGCTACCACTATCTTCACGAAATAGCAGGACCGTTTTTTGCGTATTATTTCTTTATACAAACGGTCCTGATATTTATGGTCAGAATGGTGTGTATAGGTATACCCGCCCGCCGGCAGGGAGGGTCCACCAACCACCTAGACCCCACGCCAACGGATGATCACAAAACTGAGGTACGAGTACGAGCACAATCGACTACTGTACAACAACCCTCCACGTCTAAAAGATCCCCGCGATAAGTTTGTGAGGAAGGCTACGTAAGTTTTTTTTATTTACCCAGGCTGTTTTTACGCAAGTTTTTTTTTTTCGGTATAAAAATGGCCCTTTTTCACAACAGGTGTATATATATGTATGTAGAAATACGGCATTTTATGCAGTCCAAAATGGATCGTTCCGTCGCCGCGATATTTTGTCGACTTCTCCTGTTTGACATCGCAACGTTGAACAGTCTGCGCCAGTTTTTGTAAGGCCGCTAATCGATTCTTTGACTACAGCAGTACAACACCATTCTGCTGTGTAGGGGCCCTTTTTCTGGAGCCCGAAACATTTTTTTGGGCACTCTCGTACATACGGACAGGGTGGGAGTATGTACTCATTATCATGCATGGCCGTAGTCGTATAACCATTGACCCTCGCATCCCTACAATGCCGGGACGGAGCATGTCGGGTTTTCACCAATGAGTGGAGGGGGGGGGGGGGGGGGGGGGGGGGGTACACTGATAGGAGAGATGTACTCGATCTCATTCATGGCCGTAGTCATATGCGGGGGCGGGGGGGGGGGGGGGGACATGGGGGCCACCCTCAGCTGATGGTCGCTCGCTCGCCTGCATGCTTCTGACTTCTGCACGAAAACTGGCGAAGGAGAAGACGTGGAGTCGTGGAGTGCGCGTTTTCCCGCGCCGTCTGTCCGTCACGTCAGTCCGTTCGTCTGTGCCGTCAGTCCGTTTGTCCGTACGGTCAGTTAGTGCGTTCGTCCGTCTGTCGGTCCCGGTCCGTTCGTCCGTCCGTCGGTCCATTCGTCGTTTTGATCGTTCTTCACTGGTTGACGGCAAAACTTCCATGTGGTCGTACATACGTGCGCATATGTACGTTTATGTATACCTTCTGGTAGCAAATAGCTTGGTACAGCAGTATAGTAGGAGTGGCATACGTATACACGAGGATACCGTTTGCGATGTAGATACGTACGAAGCTATTATTTTAGTATAGTCCAGGCATATTGAATTGTTTTGAGGTGGTCGCTTATTTTCAGCAGACGGACATCAAATACCTGGTATATTGATTGCCAGAACGCTCTGCTCCAGACTCCAGACGCTCTGCTCTCCAGACTCCAGACGGATCGAAGCATCGTTTCAGATTTTTTGTTTTCGTCGTTGCGTCTGAGTAATTATTTTTTCCCACAAAAAATGGTCAAGATTTTGGAGGTCGACACAGTTGTCATCTTTTCTTTTTACACCAGTTTTGAACGCATCTCGTCCAGGGGCAAAATCCGAGAAAGAAGAATTCGTTTTCATCTGTTGTGAAGCGAGATATAGGCGAAAAAGCCACTTTTGCCGTCCCCAGCTGTGGAGATGCATAGCGCAAATCCTGCACAATGGATGTCGAAAAACTGCTCGGATTCGGATAAATTGGACCTGGACCTTTTCTGTTCAAAAAAAAAAAAAAAAAACTGTGGGCCGAGGAAAGCCTCTTCATGAATCTTTGTAGTGTATATGACACGTATATGATCGTGTACCCTGGTATGGACAGAGGCATTATTGTGGATATACACACTCCTGTATGCATACATGTGTCCTATAGACAAATCAGGTATGCGTTGGGCGTCGTCTCTAATTTTTATTTCGGTTTGGGCCTTTTTTTTTTTCAACATTACGGGGTAATTTCGGGGTAAGTTTCCCCACAAAAACCGAAACATGGCCATTGTTGTTCATGTTTTTTTTTTTCAAGACCGGTTTTGGATTCCTTTCGGCCGCGCGGCGCCACTCTGGATGGAGCACATTGTTTTACGTGTCAAATATAAAAAATGACGGAAGAAAAACCGGTACGAGTGCCTGGACCATACCTGGTATGTATGTACGTAATATACTTGTCTAGTACGAGCTCGGTTACATGTTTTGACGTTTTGACCTGCACTTCGCTCAACTCGACATCCTGTTTCCTTTTGGATATCGTGTGCATCGAAAGTGAAATGTAATTCATTCATAATTCATGGCTTGAATTATACAGCAGTAGCATCACTCGTATGAATGACGTCCATCAGCATCGGTGTAGCTCTGTCTTATTCTGAGTGTTCATGCTGTTTTCACCACTGCTGCTTCCTTGATTGAGAACAACAGTCCTGGTTATTTTTGCAAGTATGTCGTCGTCGGTGTGTATGTACTGGCCTCTGTAGCGTACCTGGCAGCTCTCGGCTAACGTTTTTTTACCTTCGCTTGCTTGACTAAACTCGAGACGTTCCTATTTTTCTTCCCCGCCCCAACACGTCTCCCTCTCTCCGCGGCACCGCCCGTTCCGTCCGCCCGCCCGCCCGCCCGGTCGGTCGGTCGGTCGGTCGGTCGATCGGTCGGTCCTGTCTGTCCGTCCGGTCGGTCTTATCTGTCCGTCGGGTCGGTTTTGTGTGCCCGACCGTCATAGACAGAGTTGGGCGTCGCCATCGCCGGCATCCACCAGAGGCTACGACGAGACCAAGCGGCAATAGCAGCCTCGTCGCTCGCCGAGGAGCCCGGCAGTACCGGGCAAGGAGTAATCTCAGCCGCGTTACTCGCAGCCGGCGACGTGTGCCTGGCTCCCCGAGTATTTGATCGCCGACGGGCGCGCGCCGTGGTGGAGGCGGTGGACACCTCGAAGGGCACCTCTCTCGTGACATGGGTGCACCCTCGACAGAGGGGGGAGCTCCCGTGCCGCTACTGGAAGGAGGTAGGTGACGTGTGGCAAAACGGGACGGGGCGCTTCCTTCCTCTCTTGTCTCTCTTCGCCTCTGCTTCTCCGCTCGCTCCTTTTCCCTACCCGCTTGTTTTCCTGTTTCCTTATTCCACGTATACATCTGTATGCTGCATGCTGTGTGTGGTCGTTTTGTTCCGCTGTTAATGGACGAAAGTAGAAGGGGTGGGTGGACGGTCGCAGGAGTTGCATTGCAGTCGAGGCTGCGTACGCAGCCGCTCTGCGAAAGCCGCACCACGAAACGTGTTCGTTCATCCATGGTTTGCAGTAGTTTGGGGTTGGAGGGAATTTATTCATGTGCCTGTCCTGTGTGCGGCCAGGCCAAGTTGCTGTTGTTGTTGTTGTTGTTGTTGTTGTTGTTGTTGTTGTTGATGATGATGTTGTTGGTTATCACGTTTTGGAACTTATCGCTAGAATCCGGTGAGTGGTCACAGGACAGGCTCCAGTAGCTGTGGAGTGGACGAACAACAGAACACGTCACGGAAAAAACACAAAAGAGCAAAAAATAACAGCTCGTGTCTGAATGAAGCAAATCGTACACCTCGGACAAGGAAAATACACGTGAAATCAGCGTGAAATAGGTACGTACCAGACACATACCAGCACGTTGTACGAGAGGCATGTGACGTGTGCCCGTGTTCGTGTCCCTCCTCGGTCGCTCCTAGTCTGATGCAGCAAGCAAGCAGTACGGGGGACTGCGATGCGAGCCTTGAGAATGCAATGAGCGGAAGAGGGTATTGATCGAGGGATGGATTTGGTCTTTGTTTTGTACCCGCCCCCGTCCAGAAAATGCCTTGCGTATTACATACACGAACCAAGGCCCTTCGCTATACCGTCACGGCCGCCTTGATCGGATGGTGGATGGCCTGGAATGAATACGTGTGTGCCGTACAACACTATCACACCAGGGTGATAAGATAACACACCCCTTGGGACGATTTTCGAAGCTGGGTTTCTCTACAACGGGGAGAGGTCGTACTGAATACGACGACCGATGCGTCTGTGCAACGGCGCGTTCTACGGTAGAGGTATAGCACATTTCCGCTACCAGGTACCGGTACAGTGGAATATTTTCTGAATGACGGGGCTCATTATAACCCAAAATGGTCGGAACGGCGATCTTGTTTCGAAAAATTATGTTCTTGTATACTCGGGCCGTGGGATTATTCATCAATTCGCATTTTGATTTTTGCTGAAGTCAGTTTTCGGGTGGAGGAGTGGAGCTCTTCAAGTGAGGAAGCCTCAGAAAAAATAGGGTGAACCTCTAACGTAGAACCCCTCCTACCTTCTGGATGGGATTTTCCAAAGCCGCCTTTTTCGTTGTGCTTGCCCCTTAACTTTTAGAACCGCAGTCCCGTTTTGGGGACATACCACGCAAATTCCAAGTAGTTTGTCCCCAACACGGGACTGCGGTCCTAAAAGGGTTGATGCACGTTTTGGAGGAGACCGGGTCTGAAGAAGTTCGCCCCAGGGGCTGTGTTATCTTGATTGTAGTATATGCGGTGTGACCACCCCGGTCGTTCGTTTCCTCTGAAACAGATAGCGGTAACGTAAACAAAACCAACGCTATCGTCATCACCCACCAAACCACCAATGGTTGTAGAAATAAAAACGATCGCCAACCATGTTCATTTCGCTTATTTCATGGCGATTCATGCGACTGGTACACGCAAGACCCGTCGGCGCTGTTGTCGCACGGGTGGCTGGCTCCGTCGAACGAACGACGGGCAGGCACCGGATGGGCCCTCGCTTTTTGCCTGCCACATTACGCACAACACCGACACACGCACACATCTATCCCTGTTCGCATTCTGTGAAGTCGTCCACGCTCGGCATCTTGTCCACTCTTATGGCTATCGCGCCGCCCCTCCCCCCTCACCCCGCCGCCCACCGCCCGTGCCTGTGGGGAAAAAAGGATAGAAGTTGCAAGCACTCCGGTCCTGACTGCCCCTTTTCCCACGGCGTCGAAGTACCCTCGACCGACCTGCTTCCCTTCAAACGCGACGGGGCCAACCTCGCGGGCGACGCGTCGGCGTCAACCCTCGAAGAAAGGACGGGACAAGAGAGGAGGGGGAAGGGGGGGCGCGGGGAACCGAGTAGTTCCGACAGGGGCGCGAATGCTGGGGACGACGACTGGCTGGCGAGCTTGAGCTCCGGGCATGGGCATCGAGTTCTCGCGAGGTACCACGACCGCGTGTGGTACGAGGCCACCGTGGAAGGAGCTGCAGGGGAGGGAGGGTCGCTGGCTGTGCGCTTCAAAGGTTTTGAGGACGACGGGTCGGTGTCCATTCCCGCCGACCACTCCCACTTGGCACCTGTCGAGGAGGGGGCTGACGGGATAGCGGGTTTGTCTCGAGGCGGCGGCGGCGGCGGTAGCGGTGGCGGAGGAGGTTTGGACGGATCGCCGGGAAGCGATGGAGAGGAAAACGAAATCGAAGACGCGTGGGCAGACGCAGCACATACTACCGCGAAAAAAGGTGCTGACGGGGAGACTGGGAGTGGTTTCTTCCAGGAGAGGGTGCTGGGGGAGAGGGGGTGGGGTGGTGGCGGTGGCGGTGGCGGGCCTAATGTCGGAGCAAGAGGCGCAGCGGGAACAGCAGCAGCAGCAGGCGGCGCGTCGTGCTCTGATGCGTACATAGTCGGCGACTGGGAGCAGCACACCAAGGGGTTCGGCTCTCGCATGATGTCGCGAATGGGGTATCGGCGAGGGGAAGGGCTCGGTAGAGAGAAGCAGGTGAGGCGTGGCTTGTTTGTATACGCGGACTGGCTGAGGGGTGAGGGGGGGCGCCCTCTTGTTTTTTGTAAGCCCGGCCCGGCTCGAACTACCTCCCCGGTAGACGATTGCCATACCGCGACTGTCGTAGGTCATGAAGGCGACCTTCCATGGAGAGAGAGCTCATAACTAGGTTGTTTTTCCCTACTATTAACAGTAGGATGAATGGCGTGCAAATGTTTTTGCTGTTTCCAACATGTCTCGCATCCAGTTTCTGTCCACCTGAAGTCCACTTTTTGACTGTTTTATCATTCTGGGTATGTATACATACCACGGTAGTTGTTGAGCGAAATATTATATGCATACGACGTGCATGCCGCGGATCTCCCGTACTTACCAACGGCCGCTCAGCCGACCGACCTAACTGCCTGCGTTATTCCGTCCTGCGTTACCCGTACAAATACGTACCGGTCTCCACACCCAGCTCGCTAGCTCACCATGCTCGCTATCGCTATTCTGCGTTTTGCTTACCGCTCGCTATCGATATCCTTCGTTTTGCTCACGGTCTCTCTCCCTGTGATACCGTCATCTTTCTCTCTGTCTCTTCTATCTCTCGTCTCGCTTAAAGTTAGACCCTACGCGTCGCGTTCCCACGCTTTAGCAGCCGCTACATTGCATTCGCCGGACGTACGCGCGCAAAAGTACGCGCCTCCTTTCTCTCGTCCCCCCCCCCCCCCCCTCCCGTCCTCTCACCTGGTGACACCTAATTATAAATCGGGGTAGCAAAAGTGTCTCTTCGCGCCCGTGATGCCTCCCCAGGTGTAGTTTTACTCCAATGGTGTTCGTGTGTATGGGAGGCTTCCGGTTAGGGTTAAGGTTAGAGATTTAGATCATCTCCCTTCGACAGAATGGCTGTCGGTAAAACCACAACCAGCATAAACTAAAGGTTTGCAGAGAAATTTTCGCCTGCCCCGTGTGCAATTAGGAGTGCCCAAGCTTATCTTGCCAGGCGCGTGCGGCGGTAGGAGTGGCAGCTACTTGTTCGTGAGGCGCCTCTCATTAAGGAGCTCTATGCCTCACCCTCCCACAACTGGGTTAGAGAAAAAACAAAGCTAGAGTGCAAACCCTTTTCGAATAATCCCGAAGCCTACTACATACGTGCAGAACAGTAGCTGTATCACGAATGGTATTGAAAAACACGTGGTAATAGTATTCCAGTCACGATGTTAGGTTGAGGAGTCCAGTCAGTCCCAGTGACATATTTTGGGCCAAAAGAGTGCTACCCCGATTCGTAGCAACACGAGTGCATCATCCCCAACGACACGGGGTTTCGACCGACCGACCGACCGACACTAACGTACTCACTTCCAACGCACGCCACCACCACGGCCGCTTTGAACCCACATGCGTGTTGTGTGTGTGTGCGTGTGTGTCATTCACCGCCGTCTTTTTTTATTTTGCCAATCCTAAAGGGCATCGCACGGCCCGTGCCTATCCGCGTTCTGCCGGAGCGCCGGGCGCTGGACCACCTCAGAGTGGACGACGGCCCCGGACCCCGAGCGGGCTCAGGCAACCGCAAACAAAAGCCGAAACCAGGGTTCTCTTCCTCCGCCTCGCCCGGCGACGGCGAGCCGCAGAAGGCCATGTTCGACTTTCTCAACGTTACCATCCACGCATCGGTGAAAGGCAAAGCTTCTGCCGGAGGCGGATCGCGTCCTCCCTCGAGTCTAGCCACGGGAGGCACCCACCGCGCTGGGCGACAGAGGCCCGTTTTTGACGGAGCTTCTTCGTCTTCTAAATATTCTTCTCTTTCTACGCCTGGTGGTGGTGCTGATGGTGCTGGTACTGTGGCGGGCTCGGGTGAAGGCGCAGGCGTGAAGGCGGCGGGGGCGGCGGTGTCGGGGAGAAGAGCGGGAGACATGTCGCGTTCCGAGCTCCGTTCGCACGTCGTCGGGGCGCGCGAGGCGGAGCTGGCGCTCGCCACCAAGGTCGAGCGCTTAAAGGAGACGATCGAGCGCAACTCGGAGCGAGACCCCAGGACAGCTGCGCAGGCGAAGCGGAAGCTAGAGGAAGTCCACGCGCAGGCTCGAGAAATTCGGGCCAGCCGAGACCGAGCAGAGAGGGTGTTGGGGAACAAGGGGGATAAAGGCAAGGGCGGGGGCAAGGGCAAGGGCGGCCTGTTTTCGTTCTGAACTTGCCCGGCGTTGATGCGCTGTTGGGTGGGTGAGTGGGCTGGTCTCCTCTTGATCATGTTTCTACGTGTTGTATTAGAGGTCTCTCGCTGCGTAATGCTCCGAAAAAATAACCTTGTTTTTTTCTTGTTATGCCTGCTCTCTCCTGTCTCTCTCTCGCTCTCTCTCTTTGCGTGGGGATCCTAAAACTTGAATGGTATTCTTTTCGTCACGAATGCCGCGCCTCTTTGCTACGTACTGCGTCGGATGCCGACCCGGCTGCAACCGACCACATCCACTGGCCCCTCGGGCATTTTCCTGGAAGCCTACGCCGTCTCCCACCACTTGACTACTTCCGGCCCACTTCTTTTAGCCCCATTGTCACTGCCACCGCGCACTGGGAAACCCCTCGTTCACACAGCAGACAATGCCTCAACTGCTGAGGTTGTGATCATAGTGTATGGGGGTATCCGAAGCCCTTCTACTAATAGCTCCACGGGCGTGCTGGACCCTGCTTTGGGCACGCTCAATGACGGGATGCACCAAGCAGCAACGCATCCTTTCGTATCGCCGCGGACAACATCTCCAGGGGGCAGCGGCACTCCAACGGTACCTCCCACAGCTCTCAAACTTCCCGTTATAACGACTACGTCGCCGACAACAAACGCGCACAATAATCTCGCAACAGTTGTTCTTGCCCCCCAACAACTGACCCTTTCCCTCGAGGGACCCCCTGCCAACACCTCCGCCTCTCTACTGCCCTGACCGTCCCCAACTCCGCGACCTCGGTCACCGCCATTTCGACCTCCGCGGACAATCGTTACGGGCTGTCTTACAACGGGGGCAACAGCATAAGCCAGCAAAGCCAGCTCGGCACTTTCCGCGCCTACTGACTGGCCGATGGCGAAGAAAGACCGATACGCGAAATCGTCATCATTCAGCAGTTCAGGAGATTGTGTCCAGTGCTTCGCAAGAGGCTCTCGCTCTGATTTTTTCCTTGGGCTTTCGAACCAAGTGGTCTGCCTGACCAGCTTCAACTTCACAACACCTCCCCTGGCCTTTATCTCCAATCAACACTCTCTAGCTCAAGGGGTTGCTGTGAAGTGTGGGTGGGAGGAGGTGGGCACGCCGAGTTCTTCCAGGACGCTCCTCTCGACGCCTCCTGCCGATTGGCGACGCTGCGCTCTGCCGGGCATGTACTCCCCAATCTTCTGTTGTAAGTTTTGCCAAGCTCTTGGGTGACCCTGCACCAACAGCAGCCTCACCCCCCCCCTCTGGCACTACTGCCTCTATACCCCAGGGCCATCGACCCCCCAATCCCCTTCAAATACCGGCATGGTTCTGTCTTGATTTAATTTCTATTTAATTTGTCGGAAATCCACACCGTTTGTTGGAGATGATAATGTAGCTCCTGAGACTTTGCACCCACTACAACAGTAGTGTTTCTTCTGTGTGTGTGTTTTTCGCCGGATATCTCGGGGTTTTATTTTTTGGGATGTTTGGGCGTGTTGGGGGATCCCAAAGTTCCAGCGGAAGAACGAAAACAAAAAAAACGTCGCCAAGGGGTTGGCAGGGGGAAATTGCAAGGCCTCGCCTATAAAAAACGGCGGGAACATTGCCCACTCCGCCGCAAAAGTGCAAATTGTACGGCGTTGCCTTGAAAAGTTAGTTTCAGTGCAGGATCAACTTCTCCCGTTAAAAGTGAGTCTGCATTGATTGGTTCTATTTGCGCGAAATTGTTTGATAGACATGCCCTGGAGTAAGTACCTAGAACCGGCTCGTTCAGACGAACAAAGAAAAAAAGTTTCTTCCAAAGCAAACGCCTGACTGCTGTTCTTGACATTTTTTAAGGCCAATGATTGGTCGGGACCCATTTTTGCCGGTAGCGCCGGTCGTAGATCATTAACAAAAACAGCGGGATGTGTCGCCCTCTGCCGCTGCTCATAACTGTGTTATCCCAGATATGTGACGTTCGAATAGCTATTCATTGCATGCGCAATTCGTGGCGGACGTAGTTGGGGACGTTTCGCCTGGACCAACCATCCTGTACTGATTCGTTGTTCCGCTAGCGCACGCGCACTTGTATCCGTCCGCCCCGCAGAAAAACAACGGCTTTCTTCTGTTTCCCGAAACACCGGACCTACAGCTGACCGCCCCGTGCTGACCACACCACCCTTCGTGGGCCCAACGGACAGCTTTCCCTCCCGGTCCTTTTCCGCGGACAGAGGTGACCTTTGGGTCTACGAACAAATATCCGAAGCCACCTCATCACCGTCACCTCTTCCGGGGTCGTGGATTACCGCAGATACAACTTACTCTTTCGAGTGCGACCCTCCTCTGTTCCCGCTGTCGCATGCTTCGAGCGGGGACTTGGAAGGTTTTTTTCGTCGCGAGTTTTTTCAGACGGCCACGAGCCTCGATACTGCCGAACAACGTCAGGCAGACACTCCGCAAGGCTGCCGCTCTCCTCCCCGTCCTGACCCAACCCCTCAGACAGCCTCTACACGGACGTTGACCTCGGATAAGTTTCCTGTATAGGGAACGCCCTTCAGATGTTCCCAGTGTTCCCCTTCGACACGCAGCACTGACAGTGGGCACCATAACTGTGCTGAACGGTTCGTGGTGACGGAAAAGGCCGAGCTTTTAGGAGACGTTTCTTCTGGCTGGAAAGTCATGGCGTCCTCGAACCCCGCACAGCAAAAATCTTCCAGATGCGCCGTCTCCATATATATATATATACCCTACGACCTGTTGGCGCAACAACATGGTATCGTCTTCTCGAGCAACTTAGCATAGTTCTTCGTCCGTCCTGTACGGCTGTGAACACCGGTGACAAAATAATTGTCGAAGTCAGCCCAGCCCGTACGACCTTGTTGAGGGCATCGGATTCAAGGCCGATGGACCCGTGAGCTTTCTAACCTTTGTTTTGGCCAAGACTCAACCTTTTAGGCAATAAAACACCCTCATGAAAATCTACCGCCAGATTGACCCTCCCAGGCCCCATGATTAACCCCCCTTCACCCCCCCCCCCCCCCTGCGCTCGCGCTTCCCTCCGACAATGGGATTCACGAGATCAGCGCACCCCCCCTTCCACCGCCGACCGCGACTTCTACTCTCGGCAAAGCATTGCCTCCCTTCTTTCCCGATGCGACTCCGGCCTGTCCCGCCAACCCCGTATCCTCCGTCATAGTTTTTAACCCGACCGACCCCTTTTGCTTTATTTCCGCTCATGATTGCCGAACGTGGGCCTTGTTTGTCAAAAGGTATCGTCACCGTCGATGACGCATCCTTCATCGCCAGAATCAAAGTTGAAGTTCATTATGGGCCCGCCGCCAACACCCGCTAGCGCTTCGCTACCTACCCACCTGGACGCCGGCTCCCTACAAACGTCCATCACTCCCTGGGGATGAGCTCAAATTTATCTGCGGTGCTGCAACGGGTGCCTGCAAACGACATGCCGGCTATGAATTCTTGGGGTGGTTCCGGCAAAGTCGGCCCCCTTCCCTCTTCGAATTCCGTCCGGTTCAGCGCAGGGTTATTTCTTTTCCACTCACGTCTTCCGCTGAACTCGCACTGTGGGCGTGCATCATCCCACGCGACAATATGCAACACCCTGCTCTACTTGGACGCAACAGCTGGATGCGTTTCGAATAGTGTAGTACCCCAGCACCACCCTTCCCTACCGGCCTTCTCAGCCAACCTTCGGCTAACTCTACCTTTCACTCTCTGTACCGACGGCTTTTAATTCAAGACAACTGACCAACGGGCGATATCTTCCATCTCCGATACGCCGGTCTTCAAACAACCTTGCTTTCGTGTTTGCCGTTTCTCGTCTGGACCGACCTGGTGCGTTCTCCTGACGTTCCAGCTCTCACAGACCAATATTTTGGTCGATTTTTTCCCCCGCGACGCCCTCTCTTCCGAAATCGAATTACTCGTGGCCGACGGATAGTAAAACATTTAAATTTCGGGCTTCGTCGATCTCGAGCCAGGCGGTCTTCTCCACGCTATTTATTCTCCGCCAATACGAATTCCTCTTGCGCGCTCTTCAAAGCCCTTCCATTGAACCACTTCCGACTCTCCCCACCTTAGACTGCCACGCCCTGCATGACAATTTCCCCGTCGCCGATGATGATCAAGCCCCTTCTACCGACACCCTCCCCCTGCTGAAGACACCGTATCCCAAACTCCGGGAACGCCAGAGCGATATCAACGGGTAAGCCTCGTCCGTTCCCCTCTACATATACAGGACATCATGTTTGGCATCTACGGCCCCGGCTAGTCGCCATCAGTAACAACTGTTTTGGGCAACGTCCTCTGCGAGTTCCCGGACGAGTTATCCACCTCCAAGACTGACTTCGACTGCTGCTCCCTTATCCTGTTGAAGATTCCGCTCCTCCGGACAGCGTCCCCGCCACTTCTCGACCGTACCCAACCAACCCAATAATTGCCTAAACAGGCCGACGTCGTGCCATACCAATACCTGGCCGCTGGTCTCCCCGAACACTCGGCCTCGTCGTACTGCAGTTCCACAAGAGCGATCTCGAAACAGGACCGAAACGTCCGAATATGGTCAACTCCAAGAAACTCAACATTGTCAGCTCCCTCGGACAGCTCCAGGTCCTCGATTCCCTGGGAAAGGAGTTCGTCTTCTCCCTGTCCTACCTGGTGTCTTCGTCACACCGAATCACCATCAACAAGGACATCGACCCCTTCACCGCGTTCTGCACAACCACCCAACTCTTCAAATGATTTTTTGTGCCCCAGAGCAGCAGAGCTGCGCCCGGTTGGTTCGTCAAGGTCATATACGAATTCATCAAAGACCTCGAACGCGTTGCCGTCTACCTCGACGATGTCACCATGTTCGACCCCGTCCCCCGCGTCGACAACAGGACTCTCTTCGAACGCCTTCGAAGACGCAACCTCAAACTTGCCCCTGCCGAGGCCAAAGTTGGCGCCACCGACGCTGATTTCATGGGACATTATATCTCTTTCGATGGCATTAGCCTTAAAATCCAACAAGGTGGCCGCCCTCAACAACGTGCCCACGCCCAAAGAAACGCCAAGCAACTCCGTTCATGCCTCGGAGATCTTGGCTATGAACAGTACCTCAAGTTTATCGCGAACACGTCCGCACGTACCCGCCTCATCAACACCCTCACAGCAAGGTGTCAAATTTGTCTTCACTCCGGCTATGGAAGCCATCGTTCGACAACTCCTCCACGACCTCGCCACTCCACCAATCTTTGTCCACTTGGCTGGGACACCGTCGCCGACAATCCCTGCCCAGTACGTTTGTGTTTTGACGTCAATCGCGATGGCTTCGGTACAATCCTCAAGCAAGAGAAACTCAACGGTTCTGCCCGCACCAAACATTTCATTGACCCCGCCACCCTCGACAACGAGCGTTCCTGGACCCCCCTCAACCTCGAAGCTGGCAGCGTCGTTTTGGGCCATCAAACGGGTCCCGCGATCACCTCTGGTCCACCAAGTTCTTCGTCTAAGCTGACCACGAAGCGGTGGAGAATATCGCAAGGTTGGCGAACACAACGTACGCGCCCACCCCTGGCTGGAAATCTTCTCACCCCACTCCTACACTTTGGACTATCGTCAAGGCTCGGCCAACGGAAATGCTCAAATTCTTTCTCGCCTCCCTCAACCAGCAATCGACTTCGGCCGCACCGGACCCGGCCACTTCACCTGCTCAAAGGACGGGGGTAACACCTTTATCCGAGCCTGTGGCTCAGGTTTTCCGCCGGCCCGCGTTCTGCTCGAGAATTGGCGGCCGAATTGCCATGCAGCATTCCCGTCGGCCGACGTTTTTCTCATGTCTTCGCCGCTAAATCACCTTGCAGCCACACTTTTTGTCCGAGACCCGGGCACCGACTCGCCTTGCAACGTTCCCGCCGCCACCACTCCCTGCACAAGACCCCGCCGCCGAGTCACCTCTAAGCGTCCCTTTACCCATGTTCTGCTCAAGACTCAAGCCACCAAACCGCGTCCCAGATCCGAGAAAGCCGCCGTGCGGGCTGGCGCTCCTCCTGGCTTGGCTTTCAGGCCGCCCGTCGTTTCCCCATCGTCCACTGCAGACGTCTCGGATCCGAGCGCTTCTCTCCATTCGTCAGGCCTGATTTGTTGTTGGACTCGCCATCGCTTTGCCGTAGTCGCTGTAAGCCCGCGGACGCTTGCTGACTACGGTTTTGACCACCGAGTTTCCGCTACCGTGACATCAAGACCATTCACATTTAGTCGCCGCCCGCCTACTACTCGGGCCAGACCCTTGCTGCGCCCCCAACGACTGAGTACTGCCCATACCTGCGCCTCACAAAACCCTCCGTCAACTCCAATTGCTCCTGACGTAGTCCGGACCAGTTCCGCTTCGCGAAGACTTCCCTCTCTAGTGGGGCCCCCGATCTCAAGACCAACATCGTCTACACGGCCTTCATCGCCTTTTGTGCTTAGACTTCCAGAATCCGTCGTCGAGCCTGACTACGGCGTCCATCCCCTAGTCCCGCCGCTCATTTTCTTTTGAGGCCCTTGCCCTCTCCACAAAAATACCAACTAACTCCACAACACCGACGACGATGCCGTCCTTCTGGTATACCGACCACCTACGCCTCCATCACGACTTGCCGACAAGGCCCGGCTTTCACACGCCGGCCAGTGTTGATGCACCCGTGGGCTCTGCACACGTGTAACTCCACCACCTTCTATAACATGGGTATATTCTCACAAGCACTAAAGTACACATGGGCCGCCTTCTTCGTCTACCCCTTACCCTCTTCGATCTCTCCAATACTTCCCGAATTCAAAACTTGGACCGTAGTCAACAAGTCTGCTGCGACTTCGCCACCGGTCACCATCAACACTCCTGTCGCGTCGTGCACGAACATCACACCGTCACCGTCTCATGCACAGAGCGCCGTATCGCCCCCGTCACGGACGCCCTTCGCCAATTCCCTCCGTTCGCGATCGGTGGTTGGGTGTGGATCTACAACTCCGCTCCCACCATTCGCCACGGCGCCAAGAAAGGCACCTACGCCGCCGTGCTCAAAACTAACTCTCTCTCAACTGGAAGTATCCTTTCATTTCGTTTGCGGTGGGTCCGGCGTGCGCGTCGGCCTACGACACCCTCAACGGTCATCTTCTTCACAACAAACTTATCTACCTCGACCTCCCTTCCGACATGCCGGGACGGGAGGGACTCCAACCGCCGCGTTTATGTCGCTCGATGTAAGTCTTACCGAACGAAACCCTGACGACATGCACGATATGCCCGAGTAGCTTCCGGCCCACGTCACCAAACACGTCTTCAACTCCTTCGTTACCAAGCCCTTCCTGTACCACGTCACCCTCGACGACATCCCATCGCCATCGGCATGCCCGAGGTCGAGCCGATCACGGCTCACCACCTCATCCGTGGTCGGAGTGGTACCATCGCTGGGAAATACGAAACTCACTGGGCCAAACGGACATCTCAGCCCTTCTTAAGAGCTCGATCTGGGTAAACAGCACTTCAGACTTGACATCCTCCGGTACTGGTCAGGCACGCCAGCGCAATTTTAGCGCCGCCAAACCAACCGCCCATACCGGCAGAGGTGCAACGGACCCACCCTCTTCGAAAACGTATCGCGGCGGTCTCGGGGCGAAACCTCGCCCCAGGTTACGGCTTCGTCGCGCGAACCCTACGGCTCAGCCGTTTTAGCTCTTTCGCTCTTTCTGCTGGGGCACACCTTTAGCTTTGGCACGGGACCCGCATTGGCCTCTCATGGTTGGGCAATCGTCGATAGCATCCCTTGAAGAAAAATCTACATCGTTCGGCTCCTCGGCGACCCGGGCCCGATTGAGATCGACCTTCTACCGCCATCCTACATACACTACTCCACTGGACGACGTCTATCTACGGATTCTGGTGCCTCCAGCACCCTTAGACCAGGGGGGTTGTGGCTCGCTGTGTGTTGCGGATTCACGCATTCTGTGGCGCTCTCTGTTGGGTTTCCTTAGTGCCTTTCTTGGCCCCTTTGGCCGGCCTTCAGAAGACACTGAATAGCTGACTTTGTTGTGTTGTTGTCGCTGTGTTCCTTGATTCGTTTCTACATTTTTGTTGTTTGTGCCGTGATGGTATCGTGCGTTAAATAAGCTTAGCGCCTAGGACTTCGCCTGCCTTCGTTTCTTGTAGCAAGCCACGCAATTCATGGTTTCATCGTAGACCCCGTTTCTGCTCCCGCGTGGTCTTCTATTCTCCAAAGCACAGTAAGAGGTCTTTCGTATGCTTCCTTCTGTGCGTTTCTTTGTTTCCGTATGGTTTTTCTCTAGTATTGTAGTTCGAACACACAAGAACAAAAGTGCCGACTGTTTTACTCTTTTTAATTTTATCTCGTCAGCCTGCACCACGAACTACATCGCGCTATGATATCCTCTTCACATCCGCAGTTATCGACCCGCCCCCTATTTGTAACGCACTGTTGGTTTTGTTTTCCTGTTTTCCTATAATATTTTCAGCGTCGATTTGCGTCAATAATATTTCCCTCTTAGCTTCACTTTCGATGTAGCGGATGGTTTTTAACTCTATGCAGAGGGGTCTTGACCTCATTGAGGAGGTATGAAGCCCCGTTTGTTTGCTATTTTGCTTCAAATAGTCGTATATTGAACCCCCATTCCAAATTTCCGGATGTTTTTAGTAACCGTCTTTCTATCGTCGTGTGTCCTGCATCTATGTCTATGCAGGGTGATTGTTGTGGCAAAGGCACACACATACGTGCATACCTGGTACGTGACAAAGGACAGCATATTCTGTATCGTACGATATATGGTAGTCATTTGCTGGTAGTCGCGTTCGTGGTAAATCAGCCGCGTACGGCGGTTCGCGGGGGCTCTGGAAAATCAGCGCGTGGACGCCCCGGGAGTTCATGCAAGTAGCGTGTTTCCTGGACACACAGGACCGTTCAAGCTTCTTCTCCTCCAAGCCCATTACATGACCTGGACGGGGGCTGTTCGAGGTTCTTGGTGTCTGCGCGTTTGTATGCGTGAACCAACGTAACGCAGACGAATCTCGAGGTGCAGGCGTGGACAGCTGATTTTCACGCCACCACTCTCCTCGGTTACCTTTCTTATTTTTCGTTGCTTCCGCCCCGCCCCTGCTCATCGATGGGGTTGATTCGGGTGCTGTGGCCGCTCATATCAAAGCACAGGACTGTAGGTTTTAATGCGCTCCCATTTTTGCGGTACGTTTTCGCTCCCCTCCCTCCCCCCCCCCCCTCGCCCCTCACTAAGGCTGTACAGAATGGGTTTCCGTCCCGCTCCCCCCCCTCGCCGGGGATGTAGCGGTATATAGCTTCTGTCGTCGTTTTCAAGGACGCAAGCAATTTCACCCCACCGCCTCCCCCCTCGGCGGAGGTGTGGCGGTAGCTTTGGTGTCTGACGTTTTCGAGCTCCTTAGGGGCGTTTTTTTTTTTGCCTTTCCCCCTGTCGGCGTTCCTTCCCGAGGATTCATAGTCTCGCAGGGTAGAAATATGGGCGTGAGACGTGAGAAGCCGCCTCTTCGATTCGTGTTTCTACAGTAGTTCGTGGAACCGGCGATTGTCTGAACCTTTCATGTTTCTGCGTATACGGTTCATCAGTGTGGGCTAGTGCTATGGCAGTGCCCTGGAAAACCTGTAAAGGCCCGGGATTAGGGCTACGAGAAGGAACACAGCACCATTTGGAAGGCCTATACCAGGTACGTACTAGAGGGCAGAGGGTGTGGACGAGACGGAGCCGAGCCCTCCGTGTCCAGACATTTTTATCCGCCTGAATTACAAAAAAAAACTCCTCACCAAGCATAAGCTAGTGACAACGCGGCGGGGCCTGCTTTGTAGGCAAACCCGGAAGGGGATCGTAGACGTACTTCTTTTTAATGCGTAGACTATTCTGCTGTACTGCACACACTTGCGTAGATACATCCTAACTGCTACTATATAAGTACCTCCAGCCCGCTACTCGTTCTCTGGAGTGTTTACATTTTTAACGGAACGGTTGTTCTCACGCAGACAGGAGGGTACAGGCATACTTCTAATATAACACGGTAGACAGAGCTCATGCCGCACGCAGGTACAAAAGGGAGTTAAATTGTGTGCATAGGGCTCCTTTTTCGCCCTGGTTTTCTTATTTCCAAGATGTTATGAGTGCTCAACGTTGAAGCTCATGCTACGCGTACACATTATCGGGTGGCAAGAATAATAGGTAGCACTGGAGATGCAGATGCAACCGCTTGAGTCGCCGGTGGTGGAGAGGGGGGCTCTATCACTGCCCCCCCCAGGGGAAGTTATGGCGGAGAAAGTGCGCCGGCCGGTGGCAGCTGGAGCCCCGGAGTCCACTTTCCCCCTTCGTTACCAAGAGGGACAACACCGGGATTTCAGTATGCCCACCACGGAGTGTGTGTTAACGCGGAGGCCTTGCCCTCTAGGAACCCACACTCGCGGTGCAAGGGGGAACTACGTACAGTAGAGGGAGAGGACGGAAAGGAGGGCGGGAGGGTGGGGGCCAAGCTGGTAACAGCACAACTCCCGGAAGACCTACGCGGGGGGCAACGCGCAACATTATTCACCCGCAAGCGACAGAGTGGCAGTTATCGAAAGGCAGAGGATAGTAACCGAAACGCCTACCGAAGGGCGTATCTCCGCCAGAACGAGGGCGTGTACACGGGAAAATGGCAGAGGAGGAGGCACCCTGGGGAGGAGCGGGGGTCGGGGACATTTTCACAGGGGGAGACCATCGGAGGCCCGCCTCCCCCTCTGGCGACGGCACGTCTGCTTCCTTCAGAACCAAGAACGAGGACGGTCTTGACGCCGCCGCCGACGTTGGATAAACCCCCTCGGGGACACCGCTGTTTCAAAGGCATACGCCGCCACCTTCGGTCACACGTGTCCCATCAACTTCGTCGCCGGAGAGAGCCTTGCCGCCCGCAAGTGGGCCTTCGGAGGATTTGCCGCCTGCCACATTGCCGGGCACCACAGAGGCGGTTGCGCAGGACCATACGCCGCCTGTGGAAGAAGCGGAGCCGGCGCAGCCACCACCGCCGCCAACACTGCCGCTGCAGTCATCGCCATCACGGCAGCAGCAGGTTTTGGAGAGGCTGTCACACACTCATACTCATAGAGGGACACCACTGCTACCTCTAGAGACGTCACCGTCCTCCCATCCACCTTCATCGTCACCGCTGGAGCCACTCTCGACACTGAGGATCGTGCTTCCCTTACGGCTACTCCTGACCCCGGACTTGGTCCTACCGCCTTAAACGTCCCAATCGATGCAGTCGTCGACCTCGCTGCAGGTGTGGCCACTAACACTACCGCAGGTACCACCGGTGGCTTCGGTATAGACGCCTTCGCCGACAACGTCGCCGGAACCTCCGCTGACCCTGCTATCGGTGTCATCACCGACGCTTCTTCCCGCGCCGCCATCGACCCAGATGACGGGATCGTCGCCGACATCGCCGCCATTGCGGTCGCCACCTCGGGCACCAACGACGGAGACAGGCATGGAAATCGTGCCTGCGGCCGTATCGGCGCAGCGGCCACCCCGACCACCATCGCCGCCCCCATCAGGTCCACGGCAGCCGTGCGAGGAAGAGGACGAACAATGCAACGTGTACCACGAAGCGTTAGGTGACCCGCAGGTGCACCTGGCATGTCGCACTCACAGTCTCCACCCACCATATTTTTGTGCTCTAAGCGTTAGGGCCAAACTGACTTGAGATGCCCTCGTGTCCGGCGACCGCAACGGTAGGCCAGTCTGACCGACGACCGCTGCAAAAGCACAGCGATGAGGTGATGACGGCGGCGTTAATGAGGGTCCGACGAGGAATGCCGGAACGGAAGGAGAGAACAGCACGCAGCGCGAGGTCTCCCACAGGAGGGAATGCAGCAAGGAGTATCCGCATTATATGTAGCACATGCATCGAAGCGGTGGAGGACCAGACTCACGTGCGGGTGGCCTGTTCACATTTCTTGCACCTCCGCTGCATGCTTGGGTTCGTGGAGGATTCAACTCATGGCAGAACCGAATCGACCACAATCACGTGCCCGAACCCTGCCTCACACTCGGGGCGACAACACATTATCCCGGGTCCCAGATACGCATAACTTTGAACGCCTCGAGCCTGGCGGGCAGAGTAAGTATGACGGGAAGGGTCTTACAAGCTCTAGGACTCTTTCCGGGGGCGACCACGGCGCAGGAAAGGGCAGACCACGCCCCCGGAAAGGGCAGACTTGGCACGAGTTGCAAAGACGCCAGGGGAGGCGGACGCGGAGGAGGACGGGCGCGGTGAGTCTGCGCCGCAACACCACATACGAATAACATGTGGGGCGCGTGGTCAGAAAATAGAGAAACGTGACTTCTTTGCCTTCTCGGGCAGGGCAGGTCATCGAAGATTCGCGCTGATCACTGCCGAGGGAGCGGGTGATGCGGGCGAGGACACGCTCGGGGTCGAAGTGGTTAGGGAGGCCGGACGACCAAGGTGGGGCGCAGTTCACTCGGTGGACCTAACGCGGCTCCATATGAGGATCGACGGCGCTGTCAGTGGAGGCGGCGACCCACAGCTCCGCATACGTAGCGCGACTCTGGGAGAACTTGCCGTCAGGAGCAGGGGGCGAAGAGGACGCACGAGATGGAGGATTGCGATTCTGAGGCAAACCGGTAATAGAGGCGCGGGACGAGCCATGCTCTTACTGCGGATAGGCCCTGGACGATCCAATTCACAGTCTGGGGGGCATAAACGCACCGATACAGGTCCCGTGCGACCATGGAGGGCGGGTACACAGCCGTTGCATGCTGGAACGCGCAGGTCGTATTGCTCCGGAGACGCAGGCTCGCGGTTTCGCCTCGGGTGCCAATCGGAATGGCCCTCGGGACGACGACCTCCCCACCCTTGGAGCTTGCCCGAGAAACACCCGGGACCAAGAACGATGCAGACGGGTGGTGGCCGAGGACGTTTGAGACCCCACGGTTCTCGACGGTGGTCGATCGGGGACCCCCTGGGTCAGACCGGGTACCAAAGCCCCGGTGTATGCAGCACGTTCGAGGAGATGGTGCGAGCCCAGGGACACTGCGAAGTAGCATCGTCCCTCCTATGTACTATGTTTTTGTGATACCTTAGGTCTACCTGCAGAAACGTACATTGAGCGCCCTCGCCCACAGGCTGGACACAAGTCGTTGATCGCTACCGCCAACTGATCCGTGCAAACAACGTCCGTGCCCAACGTTGTTTTGCGTCTTCAGGAAAAACGGCTCTATATCGGCCTCCACGTGCAAAAGTTCCTTCCACACCTGGACTCCATTTGCGATGAGCGCTTGACGAGATGGTGTAATGATTTACGAGAAGCGCTAAGCAAAAGGAGGGCACTTCCTCGGTTCCCGGTCGTTGAGCTTGCCCGGCAGGAAGCAGGGTCCCTCGAGTTGAGCAGCAACCCGGTCGGGGAAGGCCTACGGGACCAAGGAAGAACGACAAGATGGAGCACGGGAGGCAGTCAAGCCGCCGGAGAGGAGGGGGGTGCGTAGTTACAGCTACAGAGCGCAGGGGTTGCCTTAGCGCGACTAGGAACCGCTCCGGTAGCACCGGAAACTACGAGTTCTGCTTCAAATGGGGAATGGGGTACGTGAATGACTGGGAGGGGAAGGCAAGGTAGATCACCGGGGCGAGGACGCGGGGCACAAGCAGTCAGTACCGGGGAAGGTACCGGCAGGAGCGGGGAATGCAGCGTCTTGGGGGGGGGCAGTGCTCCAACCCCAACGACCGGCCACCGGGGCGCGCAGAGGTGAGGACGCGGAGGCAGAGCCGCCACAGGGGAAGGCAGCGGGTCTGACTGCCCTGAGGGGAACCCGCCAGGTGGAAGGGTACGTGAGGGGGCTGCTGGGACTCAGGGGGCAAGCGCGCGGCTGCAAACCTCCCTGAGCGGGAAGTATGAACGCATAACGTGCGGAGTCTGCACCGCACCGGTTACCCAGGGATACCGCGTGGTAAGACTACCGTGCGGGGACGGGAACTACGTCATTCATACGAGATGCGTGCTTGTGACAGTCAGGGGCGGGGAGGGCGTCAAGGGGATACAGGCGCCGCTCGTCTGCAGCGAGCGTGGGTGCGGATCCCGCCACGGGAGACGGGCGGCCCTTGGTGTCGCTGTACAGGCCGACACCGGTCTTCGAGATGCAGCCTTTGCCTTATAGGGGGAGGCCCGAAGAGGACGACGAGGGACACCGCCGAGGGCTCTACTACCCCTGGGACTAAGATAGTTTGAGAGTGGCAGATCCTTTAGACAGAGTGTCCTTGAATAATCTCCTACTGCGGTCCACCACGGTCGTCAAAGTGCAGCCCAAACTGGCAACTACTCACGCTAAGCTTATCATCCACTCGTTCGGTCTCGTCAACCACACTTTGGGGGCGCACCGACCGAGCAGGAGCCTAAACACGCCGAGTTTCCGTTACGCTCCAGCTGCGGTACATCCTCTCAGCCCTGCTGCGCTCTCAAGACGGACGAATGAGTCGGACGGTGAAATTCAAGTCTGCTGAACGCGGGGATCTGATCACGATTCTCCCATGGCTTATGTAGTACACCGAAGGCACGGCGACACGTCTCCGGGAGCCGGCACGCGAAGCAACCAACGCGGCCAAGTTTGAGAGGACCGCATCAGGGTGCCGGCACCAAGGGGGGATAAAAGCAGCAGCGCGGGCCCTTCTAGCGGAACCGCGCGCGCGCAGTAATGACGGTACATGGACAATAGCGAACGCGAAATTCCCTGAAGAAGACTGAAACTCCGTTCAGGAAGCAGCGGCGGCAGCTAGGGTGGCAAGTATGACCGAACCAGACGCTGGGAGTGACCCCTCATGGCGCCCCGAAGGAGATATTTAGTCCTCAGGTGAGTTTCGAGGTCATCAACTCTCGCAAAGCACTATCAGGAGCGAGGAGTGACGATCTGCCCTTTTCGCACCTACAGTTCGCCATAAGGACCCAATTTGGGCAAAGAACAAATCGTCGCCGGCATCGAAGCCTTCTGGAGGGGGGTGGTGGATGAGTCTGACGCTTTCCCGCCGGAGTTTTAGAAGATCTTCCTGCGGTCAAACCTCATAACGCTGGTGAGAAAAAGCCCCCCGGTTTGTGTGGGGATGACGTGGATGCGCCTTACTACGGCAGGGCTTATGAGGGAGTGGGGGCCGCGTTTGGAGGAGCTCAATCTCGAAGCAACGGAGCAAGGGGTTGGGGTGTCGGGAGGGGTGGACCATTTAGCGATACATGCCCGAATACTGCATGAGGCAGGCCGCTGGGTCATCCAGACAGACGCGTCTAACGCGTTCAGCTCGGTCTTACAGAAGCCCAAGCTCGAGCAGGTGGCCGCTTGCACGTCGGTGCTCACGACCATTGTAGCCAAGTGCGAGAGGCGTGCCTCATTGTTCTTCCAGATGGACTCGGGAGAACGGACTAAGCTCAAATGCTCCGGTGGGGTGCAACTAGGAAGCGCTTTGGGACCGGCTCTGCTTTGTCTGCTGCTGCGGTCAGTACTTACGAGGGTTCGGGAGGAATACGAGTCGCAGGGGGGTCGAAGCTTATGCATAACTCGACATCACTATCGCGGCCGACAAGATATCACCCAGAAAGGTAGGAGTGGTGCCCTTCCTCGAGCAAGAGTTGACAACGAGGGGCATAGAGACCTTAACCCGGACAAGACGGTTGCATTGGCCACGAAGGGACACGTGCCCACGCCGGCAGATACATCACCTTCGGCAGGAGTGGGTGTCCGCATCGCGGACGAGGGAGGGATAAAGGTGGTTCGGGTACCCGTCGGCACTGACGAGTTTGCGATAGAGACCGCCATAGGGGTTGTGCGAGATGGCGGGGCGGAACAACTCGCGCGGATGCTGCCACGAAAGCGAGATAAACAAGCGGCCAACCTCAAAGCCACCGGCCCTATGGTGCAGAGAACGGCGTATGTCGGGCGGGGGATGGACCCAAAGTTGTCACTGCCAGCTTATGGACGGGAAGATATTGGCGCAGTGTGGATCCTAGAAAATGTGTTTGAGGTTCCCAGAACGGCGGAGGTATCGTCGTTCTTCGAGGAGGGATGCATGGCGGAGCGGCTTACACTGCTACCCCACCAATGCTGGCAGGCCAGCTTGTCAACGGGGACCGGGGGGTGCCGAATGTCGTCGGCAGAAGCGAGATGGATGTCCGTATCGGTGAGAAGCTTGGTGGCAACGCCCCCCGCAGTCCTGGTTGACCTCTCTGGCAGTCTGGGCGAGAAGGTGCGGAGGAACCTACCAGGTTTAGAACTGGTGACCAGCATTTGAGAGGGAGTGCGAGGCCTCCGAGACGATGGCGGGATCATGAAAGAGAAGAAGGGTGAAGTAATGCTGAGGGGCTAGAGGGAGGGTTTTCTGACCTGAGGAGGTAAGCCCATCTGGAAATTCGGATCGGCGCTGGGACCATCAATTCCCACAAATCCTAGCAACAAATCGGGGGAAAGGCCAACCGGGTGTGGTACAACCGCTACGTCACATCTCTTGACGGACTTCCCATTCATGCGCGCCCGCCGGAGGAGGTGGGCCCTTTCGGAGAGAGCGAGACCCGCAAATGCGCGAAGGCCAAGCAACGGAGTCAGTCAAGACCAGGAGCTGCAGTGTGGTTACGAGCGAGGCCGGTGGACGCTCAACGCGTCATACCAACCCGGGAGTTCCTGTACGCAGGGCGGCGACATTTTGGGATCGAGGAGCACTTGATGGCGACGTGCCCCGCCTGTAGTGCAGCAGACGCCAACACGCGACATGCACGTTTGCGTCACTGCACAGGCGAAAAGGTAAGCCAACACCAACTGTTGGTCCACGCGACTTCCCGCTTACTGAAGCGGATGTCTGTCCGCCACCAAACGGAAAGCGGCGCGCCCTTTAACGCTGACAGGGACGTACGGACGGACATCGTTGTCGAGAGGGAAGGCCTCCAAGACGCGTCGGCATCAGACTTCTGACAGAAGAGCATACTACAAAACGTCATCTACGCGGACACCCAAGGGTTCACCTGCGCGGCGGAAGTGCTGACCAAGATGATCAGCTGCTTCAACTTCCGAAGCACGAAAGCGCAACCACTACGCCCGCGTTGGACAAATGTCCTTCCACGAGCGCAGCCATAAACTTACCACCCTTGCGGTGGAAATCTTTGCGGGTCTAGGAAAGGAAGCAAGCGAATTCATCGATCAGCTGGCGACGAGTGTGGTCGGAGGAAGAAGATAGAGGGACAATGAATGACCAAGAAAGGTGCCTTGTAAGGGACGCCTTTTACAGAGAGTTTCAGTGACCTCTCATGTTTGCGATCTCACGCCGAGGTCACCGGCACAAGCTCGCATTACGGAACCGTCAAGAGATGAAAGAGAGGATGGAGGGGAAGGGGGGATTGAAGCCAATGACATGGAGTTGTCGCTTTGATGCGGAGTAGGGGATTATACGAGTTAGGCGGAAAAAGGCTGTTGTGCAGAATGGGGAAGGAACGAGTGTGAGAATTTAGTCCTTCGAGATTTTGTAGGCCGGTCGCTGCGAAGCATCTGTTTGTTATGAATGCACTGATGTTTTCATGAGGGGGAACACAATTCGGATGAATTATTGTCACTTGGTTAGATTTGATTGGTACAGCATAAGTCAATGTCACTCTTTCAAGTTTGACCAATTTGGTGAAACGTCGGTTAGGAGCGAGTAGAGTCATTCAAAGAGGGACTGCATTATTGGTATAATTTTGTCGAGTATTCAGGTGTGATTGATATTAATAGCACTTTCCCTGTCTCAAGTCATTGGATTCTTGTTCCCCTTCCGTATGCATTGCGTTGTGTATACTGCTTGTGCTTACTGCATACGTACGTGGCAACGTGGTATCTCTATGGCGTAGTATCGTGACTACATAACTTGTGTCTCTCTATTAACAATGGGATTATTATTTCTCTTGCCATCCGACAATGTGCAGCATGATCTTCAACGTTGATCACTCATAGCTTTCCCGAATTGAAGAATCGGCACGCACACTGGTTGTGCTGGATGTCGACGGGTAGAAAAAACGAACAAACACAGAAGCATCCACTCACCCACGTTTGCTATGGAGTGTTGATCCGGACCGCGCTGCTAACGGTTGTGTATTGTGTAACTCAGACCCCTTTGACCGTAATATGCTGGACACGTATATATATACCGGAAATTCTCCTACTGTTTCCGCAGTCTTTTGTCTTTATTTGAGTAGTAGTAGCGAAAAAGTGATCGTTCGAGCTATTTATAGGTGGTACAATTGAAGCCAAACGTATAGTATACTAGTAGGTGACACGGAAGTTGAATATAGCTGATAGTAGGTGTACCTTGACTTTTTGAGCCATTCGTAGGTACGAATTTGTTTTTGTTTCTCTTTCAATTTGTCTTCTTTGCTTTTTGTTTTTTTTCTTTGTTTCCTTTCGTTTCTCTATTTCATAGAATATGTATGTCGTGCCTGTCGTATCCAGTATGATGGCATGGCATTGCCACTGCAGTGCTTACTGCGTACTACGTGGCAACGTAGTATCTCTGGGGCGCGGCTTTGTGACCACAGAACGTTTGTACTCCGTATCTCTTTTAGGATTGAAGAATCGGCACGGACACTGATTGTGCTGGATGTCGACGGGTAGAAAGAACGGTTCAATGTGAAGAACATACACACGATGGAGCGCAGGCCAAACATCGGGCGGCGCCAGCAAGCTATTTCTGGGGTGTAATGCCCAATGTACCTGCTGATGGCCCAAAAGACATACTGACTGCTGTAGATATACGTACCTATTTTTGGCTAATGCTCAACAAAAAACAGTACGAGTACCAGGTACGTATGACAAAAAAATGAGGACGAAAAAAAAACAAAATAACGGCTTCAGCTGGGATTTGAACCCAGGACCTCCTCAACCCAAATGAGGAATGCTAACCACTACACCACAGAAGCTGTTACTAATGAACATGTCGTGTTTTTTTTTCTTATCTAAATAACAATATTTACGTATATTATATTTTTTGTTGCCTCGGGCCTCTTGTGAGGATTATACCTCCTGTACTCGTACTCGTGTTGTTTTCGCTCTGGCGTCTACGAAGTAGTGACTAATAATACACCACCAGCGCTACAACCCACGAAAATGTGACGAGTACTATACCTGTACACGCAAGTATGTAAATTGTTGCAATTATGGCGGTTGCTGTTGTGTTCGAAAAAAAACAAACAGGCACCTCGATCGAAAAAAATCGAAATTTCGTCGAAACTCATTCTTGTACATGCACGTGCAATGTCCGCGTGTCAGTTTTTTATGCATGCATGCACGCACTCGAAGGGACACTCGAAAAAAAAAGGCCCTTGACCACGATATTTTCTTCCTTTTCGGTCTTCCAAGGGGGGGGGGGGCGTCAGCCACCCTATAACATCAAGTGACTATATATACTGAGATCGAGGTCGGAACACTATGTTTCTACCCGTCAAGCCCCAGCACACACCCAGTAGTAGTATATCATCTGCCGATTCTTACTCCTACACACTATTAATAGATAGAGAGAGAGGTGCAACAAGCTCTGTGGTCACAAAATAAAGCCACGACATAGTATTAATATACAACAGCAGCAGCAGCAGTACACTGTAATTAATGCAGCAGCAACAACAACAACAACAACAACAACAGGAGGAGAGTCGACAACGCAATGCCATGCCATCGTACTGGATATATATGCGAAAGATGTACGTTACATATTGTTGTATCTATCTGTCTGTGTGTCGCTTACTCCGATGGCACTCTCTCCACTTCCTCCACAGCAAGTAATTATATACCAGGTTGGACATTGGATACGAGCACGAGCTGGGACTTGGATTCACGGTTACATGCGAGCTGGGGCTTGGATTCACCGTCACATGTGATGTCAAAGCACGGGACCACACGATTGGGTATGATAGTTGGATGGGATTTTGATTCGTACGTACAAGAAGTATTATCGTTTCATGCCACCCGTTACGGTTGGTCTATGTTCGGGCACGTTTTCTCCATTTTTTACGAAGCAGGAGCCGACGCGGTCTGCACGGTGTGGTGGTGGTGGTGGTGGTGGTGGTGTATGTACTACTGTACTCGTAATAATAATGTGGTGTGATGGTGATGTGGTTCATTATTATACCACTCACGGATGGTGTGTCTGGCTTTGAATCGTTAATGCGGCAACAACTTCAACAAACAGTAATTATACACCACGTATAACTTCACATCCTGCATGTATGTACAGTGTTAATAGTTAGTAATGATAGTAGTACCAGGTACGGTGCCTGGTACGCGGCATTGAAGAAGTGTAAACATCAATAACCGTTACGGCTGTACGCGATACGTACAAAAACTACGATAAACAGCTGAGCAGCAGCACAGCAGCAGAGTACATACACAGCATCGTGGTGGATAGAGTGGATACTTCGATTTGATCTACCACTCGAAACTCCTCGTCATCATCATGCTGATTTCGTTGGATATGGCAGCTACAAACAAGTACTTTTGAACTTGATATTGATGTATACGATTGAATTGGATGGTGTATAATATGGTGATGGCGATGGTGACGACGACGTGATTATCATCATGGCGAATTGGACAAAGTACACAGCAGTAGCAGTATCTATGAGGCAGCACTAAAAACTTGTTCGTACGATGAGTAGAAGATCGGTACCTACCTGGTACATTTTTTTGTCGGCAAATGAATTACCTGGTGGTGGTGTGAAATAGAAGTGATAATAATGGTGTCTGTTCTTATGTGCGAGATCGGTTACACAACAACAGCAGTAGTATCAGTATGTACCCGTCGTACGTTGATGCTGCTGTGCGGCTGCTGTGAATCCGTAATGTGTTTACTGTACGTGCTGGTAGTATGCGCATGTTCACGGCATGGCAGGTGGTGTATCATGCCGGATGCCGCTCTGGATGGAAACGTAAGGACCGTTCGGTCTTCATACCAGGTTCCAGGTACCGGTATAAAATAACCAGGGCTTTTCGCGGGTCAGGTCAAACCTCACGGGTCGGGTCGGGTCGGGTCAGCTGACCCGACCCGACCCGCGAAATTTTTGAGGCATGTTGACTTGACCCGACCCGACCCGCGAGATTTTGAAAGCCTCTTGACCCGACCCGACCCGACCCGTGAGATTTGAAAATCTCCTGACCCGGCCCGACCCGACCCGCGAGATTTCAAAACTTCCTGACCCGACCCGACCCGACCCGCCACCTTCCGATTGACCCGTGAGGCGCGGGTTTCATGCGGGTCGGGTCACCTTGACCCGCGACACCATATATCTTGACCCGCAGGTTCGACTCGCGGATGTGGCCCATGGGTCGGGACTTCAAAAATCATTTAGTGTTCATTTTAGTTCCTCGCAGCGATATATAACCTGGCTGTAGTGGGTATAGATGGATGCGGGCATGCGTATACGAATTTGACGGTGTTTTAATGTTTTACTGTGATACCAAAGGAGTATTATCGAGTATTGGACGAGAAAAGCCGTTGGGGAAGAGAGCGGGAAATGTTTCAAGTGTCGGATCCGCGAGCCGAATGCGCGGGTCCGACCCGCGGGTCAGTAGAAAACAACTCGCGGGTCATGCTGGCCCGACCCGCGAGTGACCCGCTTCTCGCGGGTCGTGACCTGACCCGACCCGAGAGATTTTCATCACCTCTTGACCCGAGCGGACCCGACCCGTGAGATTTGAAAAACTCTTGACCCGACCTGACCCGACCCACGAGATTTGAAAACCTCTTGACCCGACCCGACCCGACTCGTGAGATTTTGAACACTTGCTGACCCGACCCGACCCGACCCGTGACATTTTGAATACCACGTGACCCGACCCGCGGGTCGGGTCATGACCCGCGAAAAGCCCTGAAAATAACGTGTTGTACCAGAGGCATGTACACACGACAAGGGCAACAATAATATTACGTACTGTAGTTACTGCAGTATACATGGTTGCAGACATTATACTGGTAGTTGCGTATTCGTGGGCGCAGCAGGGAATCTCGTATGATTTGTTTGTTTGTGCTGCGTTCGACCGTTTACGCCTCGCATTCCCTTAGCTACAGTATAGTGACATGCCAGAAACCGGGTACGATAATCTAGTTGGGAATGTTCAGAGATAAAAGAGGCCAAAACAGTTGACGGTTACAGCATCGACCCGGGTGGTTTCTGTTCGGGGCCGGGGCGAGATCAACTTGCGGTACGAGTAGTGTCCGAGTTGCACTGCAAGGAGTCGGTGTACGACAAGCGCCCAGCACGATCTTGCTTGCATTGTATCTGCTGTAGCCCACGTAGACGGCGGCTGTTGATAATAGCACCGTTGTAACGCAACAGTAATTATGATCATTATGTACGGGGGTGTTTATGGGTGGTCAACGTTGAAGCTCACATGCTACACATTGTCGGATGGCAAACGCGATGATAATAATTGGGACCGGGACACAAATAGTTGTTGTTGCTGTAGTACTTGTTCAACGACGACGGTGTGGAGTGGGAGGCATTTTAGTACCAAAAAATACATACATACCTACACTGCAGCCGCACCGGCATATAGCTAGCAAAAAGCTGGGCTATATACAGAAGTATTATCTCCTCCCCCTCCGCCCTTAACCTTCCCATCGTATTGTTATGGCCACGAGCAGCCAGCAGTGCCGGGAGAGGAGGGGCTGGCGCGAATCAGTGGTGAACCCGCCCGTCGACTAGGGCCGCCTCCAGACCCTGACGAAAAGATAGGGCGGGAACGGAAAGAGAAAACCTCGCATCAAGGGGGAAAAGAACGAGAGAGGTGGCGCACCGGACCCCGGTGGGTCGCGGCCCGGCGAATCGGGGGGGAGGTGGGAGGGCGGAAAGTCAAAGACGCCAGAGGAGAGTAAGAGTCGCAGGTAACGGTGGGAGGGCGGGGGCTACGTTGCCGAACGGTGCGGAACTCAGCTGGATGCCATCCCTGGGCGTCGGGTGGGGCGTCCGGGAGCGCGACGCGACCCGGCACCTTCTTTTGGCGACATCGAAAGCGACGTGATATGCGGAATTTGTGTGGTGACCCCTCCAGCGAGGACATCGGGCGTTACATACGCCTGCGATGAAATGGAAACGAACGCCACGTGCTACACGCACGCGCGTTTTGCGGTGGAAACCCTCCCGAGGGGCGTGGCACCACAGCAGTGCTGTAGTACCTCTCCGCTGCCCAGCAGCCGGTTGCGGAATCCGGAGCACGAGACGACACGCACTGGAAGGCGGCGGCTTGAGAAGACCCGAATCACCCGAGGTCGGGCCGCGCGGATGGGATCGGGGGGCTCATGGGTTGCGCAGACGTGCGCGGACTTTGGTACGGATGAGACCCGAGCAGCCTGGGCTCGGGGGCCACCGCTCGATGCCGTTTCCCAGGGAGACCTGCAAGGCGACGCTTCGCAACAAGAAAAACATAGCTGAAACTGGCTGGTGCACACACGCACACGCTCTCGTCTAAGCGTGTGCAAGGTAGGCCTTTTCCACCACGCCTTGGGAGAGCACCGGCCGAACCGGTACTTTTGCGACGCCGATTTCGCTCCGGCAGGCGACCAAGCTGGGGTATATGTACTCTGCCGCCCCCCCTGCTAGCGTCGGACGGTCGCAACAAGAAACGACAGAGGTTCGCATCAGTCGAGCGCGGCGACATAGTCTCCTTCCTGCTCTCGTGACTGGTTGTGTACCCTAGAGTGGTGCTACAAAGGCCGAGGAGTGCTTCCGGTACAAGGCTTCAGAGGAAGCGAAGCGCGATTATGCGTCGTCAGCGTATCGCTACACAGGGGAGGCGGAGGAGTAAAGCCGCTCAGTACGCACGTACTGTGCTGGTGAAATCGCGCTCGACCGGCAAGCAACGAGACGTGGGCCACCCCTGGTGAGGACACTGCCGTACAAAACTTGCCACAGCTTCGACAAAAAAAGTTGAAGTCTGAAATATGCTTGATTTTTAACTCTAACCCTAGCCCTAACCCTGACCCTAACCCCGATTGCCTGGAACCTTCTCCGGACGAAGAGTATCCGGAGGGTTAGCGTAGAAAATCAACCGTTTCGTAGATGCTAGCCAAGTCGTAGGCTCATATGACCCTGGTGGTGAAAAACAATCTCGGTCCGACCACCGCGCCGCCGTCGCCACAGCGTCCGAAGCGGCCGCAGCGGCTAGAGCGCCACCGAGGGACGGGACACAATGCCCTCCCCGTTGAACCTGGACGATAAGCACACCTCTCAACGTCCTCTTCGACGTATTCAGCTCCCACAGCGCTCTGTCGAACCCGCGGAAACGACGGTCAGGGCTTCGCGCACCTCCACTTCACCATCCACACCAACGTCGGGCGAGGGGAGTTTGGCTAGGGCATGGCAGCCGTCTGGTCGGAGAAGGCGCCGGAAATCCTGATGCATTCCCACCGGCGGCTTTATATATTGGGGCAGCCTATTAATAGCCTCACTGCGCAGAGGGGACTGTGCCTAGAAACTTTGGAGGCGGCTCAATACCTCAGGGTGAGTTCACCAGGGGCGACCGCGGCTAGGGGAGTTCAACCGTGAGGTGCGGAAGCTTGGAGATCACCGTGCCGGGGGGGTTGAGAAAGTGGGGTTCGTTGCACAGCGCGCTGCACGAGACGGAAAACCGGCTCGTTCCCACAGACTGCTCGAACACGTTCGACACGGTTAAGGGCTGTGCACGCGGAGGTGGCCAACTGGGTGCCGACGCTCGCATTTGTTCGGGCCAAGCGCTACGGCGAGAGACCTTATTATGGTGTGTTCTCTCTCTCTCTCTCAGGTGGATTCGGGGGAAGCATCGGACGGCGTACCAGCTATATTCCAGAGGGGTACAGCAAGGGGCTCCGATGGAACCGGTGACGTTCTTTTTGTCGTTGCAACCATGCTTCTGACGTATTTCCGCGCGGAGTTCAAGGCGGCGCGGGCTGGGGGCGGGGGGGTCGAAGCCATGGCCTACATTGACGGCGTTACCCCCGGCGTCGTGCGGAGTCACGACAAGCACGGCCAGAGGCATGCCTTTCCTGCGGCGCGAGCTTGACGGGATCGGCATCGTTGCCAATTATCTCCCTGCCGTAGCTCTATCCCCGAAAGGGCAAGGGCGTGCTCTGACGGCGGAGGAGAGTTTCCCTCCTGGCAAGCCTAGGAAACAAAAGTACGAATCGTAGAGAGTAGGGAAGAGGTGACGGCGGTGAGCGTCCTCCCGAATCGTTACCGAAGAGTGCGCGGTGGTAAAGCACGGGGTGGGGGCAGGTGAGGGACGCTGGTAGGTGCGGATTGCCTGCTGGCGTGTTGCCTGGCAGGCATGCCGAGACAAGCAAGCCGTCGCCCGCCCTCCTCGCCACCGAATCATCGGGGCGAAGAACTAGCTGCTGTACCTTAAGCACGTCACGGACACGGGCATGTCCCTCGAAGAATGCAGGCAAGAGGGCCGACAACGGGTGCGTTGTATGCCTTACTTGAGCACACCTTCGAGATATCGCGAGCTACGCACCGGAGCACAATGAACCGTCCTTGGAGGAGCGAGATGTCCCGCCGATCGGCTGACGTTGAGGCCCCATCAGCAAAGTACAGGCACCCTTCTTGTCGACTACGGGGGGCTGGAGGGCTGGCATCGACGACGTCAGCAGCAGCAAGGGGTATGCACGCTTCTATTGGGAGCGCGGGGTCGGGATCCTGCCGGAGGTTGTGGCGGACAGCGCCAGTTTTCCTTTGGGATACCGAACGAAGACGGGGCTACCTGAATCGCGAGAATCATCAACCGGGTTAGGAAGGAGTCTGCGAGAGATCCGAAACACAAAACAAAGAAACCCCGTCACAGAGGTGGCCGCCATCGTCCCCGAAATCTCAGCCGGAGCAGGGTCTTGGCACAGAGGAGGACCGCCGATCTAACACCCATCGTAAACATTGTGACATGTTTGCGGCGCGAAAACGCAAGGAGATTGTTTTTTCCGCAGAGCCCAACGACAGCTATGACGGGGGAACATACCAGGTATGAAGTAATCACAACCAAACCATGGTTCATAAGGAGAGTGAGTTAGGTGAATTCAGGGTTATTTGGTGGGTTCTAAATGATTGCAACTCTCCCCCGCGATAGGAAACGCTGGGTTAGTCAACCCACCTAGGACTGCAGTGCCGTTTAGTGGACAGAACCACTCGAGTTTCAAGCAGTTTGTTCCCAAAATGGGACTGTAGTCCTAAAAACGGTTAGGGTGTCCAGCCACGCCGGGCAAGTCGCCGCCCCGGGCCAGCCTTTTCGAGGCGGCAAGCCCCGCTTGAACCGAACTTCTCGTCGCGAGGGGGAAGGTCCCAGTCACGAGAGACCTCTCGGGAGCGGGAGAAAGCTACCCCCTGCCTTTTTGGCGCGTCTAACGGACCCCCTTCGGGCGATTTCCCTCGTCGGGGTCCGCGGTTGTAGGCCGAGGAGCGTTGAGCACGAAGGGGGTACGTAATACGTGGCGAAAACGTGCCCCCCTGACGATAGAGTGCTGCGGTAGGTCTCACCTGTAATTTTCCTGAGGTCCCGGGCTTGAGGATCCCGGTGTACATGACACCCAAAAAAACGCCACCAAGAAAAACTGTACGTTTAGCTTGATGAGCAATCAAAATCCCATGGCCTAAGTTTTGTTTAGTATCGTTTTTTTTTGTGTTTTGGTAGAAAGAACCGATATTATTTTGGGGTGTTCCTCAGTTGAGAAGCCCCCAACAGCCCAGAAGTATTTGCCGTGCAAGGCAAAGCGTTCCACCTACTACCCCACATCGTAGCACCCACCCCCCTTCTGTAACGGAGCGGGCGTATTAGACACACGCGGCCCTCGAGAATGTGTCCCCCGAGCCTGAATACAAGGTGAACCACCGACATCAGCCGCACTGACTGCTTCACGAGAAATGTCTCGTACTCCAACGCGGCTTGGAGTTCGGTCCTCACCACGTGGAGAGTAGGAAGGAACCCTTTCCCCTTGCGAACAAAAACCTGAATGTATGATGATGGACATATATAAGGTTACTCGGAGAGCGAGGGTCTTTGGGTCACCCCCCCCCCCCCCTGGTCGGTGAAAACCCGACATGCTCCGTCCCGGCATTGTAGGGATGCGAGCGTCTATGGTCATACGACTGAGGCCATGCATGAGATTGAGTACATCTTTCCTATCGAGTACACCCCCCCCCCGCCCGTCCCGGGTGAAAAACAAACCGCAACAACAGTCGATCTCCGACGACATCATACCACCCCAACCGGCAATCGTGCCCGTACCTGCATGGAGGCAGCGCTGACGTTTCGTGCTCATGGTAAAGGTACTGTAGGGGTAGCTTATGCTGGGAAAATTTTCTCGCCTGACGGGGTTCCTTCCCCAACCGAGGACCTAGCCGATATCTTTGGTCCCCATTGTTGGTCTACGATAAGAATTCGAACGAGTACCTACTCAAGTCCAACGTTAAAGCGCCCCATTTTTTTCTTGTCAAAATCGGTTTTTGGGTGGAGAGACACATGCAGTAGAGCTCCCTCCTCATGTGGAGGAAGGAGCGCCAGCAAAAACACAGGGGGTGCTACCGCTGCTCCTATCGATAGGCATGCGTCGGTTTTTCGATAGTGGGTACCGTAGCTTTTTTCCTGGACAACATTTGTCTCACAGCTGGGGACACTCAACCCTTTTCCCCCCTCGAACAGGAATTTCAATGGATGATGGACATATGGCTATCCGGAGAGCAAAGGTCTTCGGGACAACCCCACCCCGCCCCCTCTTCCGGGTAAAAAACAAACCGCGACAGCCGACCTTCCTCGACGTCACACCACCACCAACCGGCAAGCGCGGACCGCACCTACGTCAAGGCAGCGCTGACGTTTTCGTGCTTACGGCAGAGGTATATACTGTAGCATTTCCTGGTCAACACATGTTTGACTGGCGGGGTTTCTCAAGCCACTATCGTTGGAGGCGTGCTTACCGTAGGGGTAGCACTTTTTCAGCCGAATTATTCTTGAATGGCGGGGGGAGAGGGCTCCCTCCTTAACTGAGGAATCGCTGGAAGTGTCATTTTTTTTTCCGCGCAAATGTTTTCGATGTATACGTGTACAGGCCGTGGCATTATGTCATACTGGTAGAATAGAGTTTCCGCGCTTTCATGCTCCTCAGGGTCAGGCTATGGCTGGGGTACACACAGAGCTTCTTAAGTAAGGAGCCTCAGAAGAAAAAAGTAGGTGCACCCCTATCGTGTATAGCATGCTTCGTTGGAATGCACTACCGTTGGAATATCATGTGAGTTTTGTGGTGTCTTTCAATGTATGCACAGGTGGACGGGACTTCCCCCCCCTCTCGCCCCTTGAATAATTTGGGCGTTAAAAAAAACTCGTGGAGGACGTCGAACAATCTAGCAAACTCCAAAAGGTGTCGACAATCTCTCAAATCGGTATGATGTACGCATAATGGTGCGCTACGTTGTTCGGCGCCTCCACAAGCTTTTTTTGCGCGCCCATAGCATGAAGGGGGGGGGGAAGCGGGGGGAGGTCCCAGGCAACCTGTGCATCTACAGTACTGTAGGCCATTTTCAGGTTAATTGGGTCGCTCCCTTCAGTTTTTTTTTCTTCTCTGAAGTTGTGGGACGGTACTTCCGCAGCAGGACCTCTCTAGGTCTCTCTAGTTCTTCGGTTTGTGTGTGGGTCGTGCGGCGTTACCACGCTCTCGGGGGGGTTGTCAGCCACGACAGTAGTAAGAGGTAGTCTCAGAATAGAGGTAAAATCTCAGAGTGAGCCTGCCGAGGGGGGACTGGAAGGCCTTGAAGGAGGGCTATGAGTGAGAAGGAGGAACATTGCCACGGCAGGTAGGGGATGGTGCCTTATTATTTTCTGAGACCGTCGCATGAGGAGCTCAAATCACGTTGCTTCTCTGGACCCGCTCCCCGAGGTAGCAGGCCCGTCGGATCGGGACGACGTGTTCGGGGGGACGGAAACCAGAGGTCTTGCCAAGGCTCGGCAACGGAGCCTATCGGGACCAGGCCCTGTCGCCCGTTTGCGTGCAAGGCCTGTGGACACGGCACGTATCATACTGGCTTCTGAATTCGTGTCTATGGGACGGCGCTTCCTGGGAATGGAGAAGCCCATAGCGGCGAGGTGCCCCTGCTGCGAAGCGACGGATGTCACCACACGTCACGCGCGCACATGCCACCGAGCAGGCGCGCAGGTTAACCAGCATCAGCCGCTAGTCCACGCGCTGTCTCGCACCTTTAAGCGGTTGTCCATCCGCCATCAAATGGAAAGTGGAGCGCCCTTCAACGCCGACAGAAACCTCCGCATGGACATAGTGATCAAGAGAGGAGGTCTCCGAGACGCTACGTCGTCAGAGTACCGCAACAAGGCGATACTCCTCGACATCACGCATGCAGACCCCCAAGCGAGGGTCCACATGCGGGCTGGCAGCGCTGATCGACACGGATCAGCCGCCTCCACTTCTGAGGCTCGAAAGCGCAACCACTACGCTCGTGCAGGACAAGTGTCCTTCGACGAGCGCAGCCGTAAACTTGTCACCCTCGCGGTGGAAAGCTTTGGACGCCTCGGGAAGGAAGGTAGCGATTTCATCGACCAGCTGGCGGCGAGCATTGTTGGAGGAACGGACGGGGGATCTTTAGCAAGAAAAAGGGTTTGTAAGGAGCACCTTTCCCAGGTCATATCGGTGACTACCCAGGTCGCGATCTCGCGCAGAGTGTACCGATATAAGCTCGCCCTGCGAGACCGCCAGGCCGCCAGGCCGCCAGGGGGAGAAGGGAGGAGGAGGGAGGACTACTTCCCATGGCGTGGGGGTGGAATGTAGATGCGGAGTTGGACGCATGGCGCATAGATACATAGTAAGTAAAATATCTCGGTAAATGGTGGGGGTGCATATTCAAGTGAGTATGCGCAGGGAAGGAGAATTGGTTAGATGAAGTTAGTGATATTCGATGAATTAAGTCAGCTTTTTCATTTTGAATGAATAACGCCCTGCACATTGTCAGAAGGCAAATAATAATAATAATAATAATAATAATAATAATAATAATAATAATAATGATAAAACACTATCAAACCCGACGTATGGCTTCGAAAACGCTTGTTCACGTAAAGTAACCGGACCAACATTGCTATGCGCCACGACGTATTCCAGCCCTAAAACGAATATATTACTAGTAAAAAGTATACTGCTGACCTGGATTTGCTCACTTCAGGAGCTCGGCCGGTCGGAAAATCTTGCCTCAGAAGGCCAAAAAAAGTGCAACTCCTGTATACCGCGGGATGAGTCATACCTGGTACGATCTAGGGCACAGGACCTGGTACACAGTCCCTCAGCTGAGGTGAGGAGCCTCGCAGAGAATTCAGGTGAGCGCTCCCCGTACGGCGCGTATAGCATGCGTCTTGTATTGCGGTCGGGTCGACTTGCCGCTACGGTTTTGCACTTGCCCGAGAAGCGGTTCAAAAGCGCCCGAAAAAAAAGAAAGCTTTTCGTTTTTGACCGGGACATGGGCAAAGGATCCCTCTAATATGCTGCCAAGAAAGAGACACCACGAGACTAGCCCGCGCCCCTCTCCACGCCGCGGACAGAAAATGGGCCTGCGAGATACTCTGGCTTCCTCCTGGCCTACCGTTGTGAGAGGGAGGGCGCGCATGCAGGGCCTGCACGGGTAGTTACAGACCCGACCCTGCTGGGAAATTCGTCCTACCTACCGCAGATTGAACTCGTACACGGCTTGCGCGGCTCTCTCATCACCCGGCAGCCACGAGCGAGAAAAAAGACACGGAACGAACAACCTAAGTATCTACCCTGTAAAAAACGTCTAGATCGACAAGGAGGAATCGAATATATGTCTGACGTGCGTAACGTTCGCGGGTGGAAATAGTTAGGCGCCGCCTGTGGAAATAATTAGGCGCCGCCTCGGGGGGCAAAGGGCAGCACCTTCATCAACCCACACCCACTAGCTGGCACCACAGCGAACGTCGTTGGCGGGGCGCGGGGGGGGGGGGGTACTCGATAGGAGAGATGCTCGATCTCATGCACGGCCGTAGTCGTATGACCAGGGACCATCGCATCCCTACAATGCCGGGACGGAGCAGCGTCGAGTTTTCACCGGCCGGGCAGACAATGCTTGCACCAAGCGCGAATCGAAACGTGAGGTGTTGGGCGAGTCGCATGAAGGATGAGCTGCATCCTATTAAGGACCGCTTCTGAGGCGGACTTGCGTGTGGATGGCAGCTTCAATGAGTTGATTTAATTTCCGGTGTGGCCACTTCCAGAGGCAGCAATGAGGGTACTATGTAACTGCCTCGTAGGTGCCTTACCATATACCCTACCTGATGTGATAATTCCCCTTATGCGAAGTAAAGGTTCTCCACCCCACACAAATTATATATAACTTGATGGCCGGCTGTGATCGACCACCAGAAAAAAAACAACCGGTACCATAGTTGTCTAGCTCAAGTATTTATAGTGAGCGACATGTTTTACAGTGTCGTTGCCAACCGACGCCAACCCAACCTATTTATAGTATGAGGGGGGGGGGGGGGGGGGTACTCATTATCATGCATGGCCGTTGTTGTGTGGCCCTAGACCCTCGCATCCCTACAATGCCGGGACGGAGCATGTCGGGTTTTCGCCGACCAGGCAGACATTGCTTGTACTAAGCGCGAAGCGCCGTGAGGTGTCCGGCGAATCGCATGAAGGGTGAGCTGCATCCTACTAAGAACCGCCTTTGAGGCGGATTTTCTCGCATATGGATGACAGCATCAATTAATTAATTTAATTTCTAGTGTGGCCAATTCCAGAGACAGCAATGGGTTTACTACGTAACTGCCTCGTGGGTGCCACACCATATACACACTACGTGATACGATCATCTCCCTTCTGCGGAGGGAGGGTTCTCTCCGCACAAAAATGATCTAACTCGACTGTCAGCCGCGGTGACCGCCAAAAAAAAAAAACGGCACCCTGGCTGTCTAGCTGACGTAGTGAGAGGCGTGTGTTACAGTGTCGTAGCCAACCGACGCCTACCCAACCAATTGATATACCAGGTATATAATAGGGGGAGTATAAGGGAGGGGGGGGGGAGGGTACTCGATATCGTACATGGCCGTAGTCGTATGACCAGAGACCCTCGCATCCCTGCAACACCGGGACGGAGCAGCGTCGGGTTTTCATCGACCGGGCAGACAATGCTTGCACCCAGCGCGAAGCGAAACGTGAGATGTCTGGCGAGTCGCACGAAGGGCGAGCTGCATCCTACTAAGAACCGCTTTTGAGGCGGACTTGCATATGGATAGCAGTTTCAATGAGTTGATTTAAGTTCCGGTGTGACCACTTCCAGAGACAGCAATGGGGGAAATATGTAACTGCCTCGTGGGTACCTTGCCATAAACCCTACGTGATGCGATAATTCCCCTTGTACGGAATAAATTTTCCCCACCCCACACAAATTATATAGAACTTAATTGCCAGCTGTGATTGACCGCCAGAAAAAAAAAAAAAAAACGGCACCCTGGTTGTCTAGCTGACGTATTGAGCGGCATATTATACAGTGTCGCTGCCAACCGACGCCAACCTACGATATCATGCATGGCCGTAGTCGTATGACCATAGACCCTCGCATTCCTACAATGCCGGAACGGAGCACGTCCGGTTTTCATCAACCGGGAAAACATTGCTTGCACCAAGCGCGAAGCGAGACGTGAGGTGTTCGGCGAGTCGCACGAAGGGTGGGCTGCATCCTACCAAGAACCGCTTGTGAGGCGAACTTGCATATGGATGACAGCTTCAATGAGTTAATTTAATTTCCGTAGTGGCCGCGAGCGTTGTGTGTGCGGGGGTACTCATTCGTTGTTTACATCAGTCATTCGACCATTGACCACGCATCCCCTTAGAGACGGAGCACCGTTCCTACTCCTACAATGGAGACACCTGCAACGTTTGGGCGCTCATTCCGTTGTTTCCATATGTCACATAAAAAAAGGTTTAGCTAATATGATCCCCTTCCTGTTTCGCCGCCTGCGGCCACCATCTATCTCCTAGGATAGCGGTCGTTTTCTCGTTGCCATCTATTAGTAGTATACCAAACCCCTCCATGCCGCATTCGTCTATTTCCCTCATCTCCTCTTCTAGTACACCCCGTTCCCCCTTGTACATTTTCACATTCTCCTACTCTGTGCGTTCTACTCTCTATTGCTTTGCCACACGGGCACAGCTGTGCACCTACTTTCCTCCGGGTGTACCTCTTTCTGGCAGGTCCAGGTGACCTACCCGAAGTCGCAGCAGCTTCAGCGTTTTCGCGAAGTCCATTGGGCCGTGCGAATACCTTTTCGTTGACATCCCTTCGCTTAACCCTCCGCATATCTCTAGATGGTTATTCGACTTCACCTCGTTTCTTGGCGCAAGCCTTTCCCTTGTTTCTATCATTCCTTCTGTTTCTGTCTCGGGACCTCCCAAACTTCCCGGGGGACTTCACCTCTTCTTGGTTCCCTCTTATACCGCGAGCTTCTCTCATCTACGCTATGCCACCTCATCCCAGCGCGCCTTTAGTTAGTTCCCCCCTTTACAGATCTATCAACTACAATTGGCGACCTCTTTTTCGGCACGTTCCTCACTTCATATTGCTATTTCAACTTTCTCGTGTATCTCTTCGTCTTGAGTGGGTACATTTCCAGGTCTTCTCTTGATACTGTATTACTAGTCGTACTTACTTGGGCATCTTCGTATTTTTCTATGACGGGGGGCCATAGTAATTAGGACCAAATATTGTTAGTAAAAATAGGTAAATGTGTAGGTTCTTGTCTACCAGGTATACCATAGGTCCTATTGAGTATGGTCCCCCGTAATAGCTGCTGTACTGTTTTCAACTGTTTTACGAACTTCGCGTTCCCTTCCCATGATTTTCCTGCATATTCTAGCTTTGGTATTGTCACACTCATCAGGGTGCATCTCTTAATCCTGCTGTCAAGGTGCGAATCTGTTATGATCGCATCCACCTTGCCTATGTGTGGGTTTACCCTTTCCTACTGCATTTGCTCTGTAGGTATCCCAAACGCAATATTTTGAGATATCTACGCCAAGGTACGTATACTGGTCCACGATGGGTGATTCGTCTTCTTCTCCCCACTTCCAACAGAATTTTATCGGGTTCACCTTAACTTCGTTACAAACAGCTACTGCGCTATTCTTGACGTTCGCCGTCACCCTCCATGCCCTAGTGTATTCTGGCGACTTATCTATCTGTTTCTGCAGGCCTTCTGATGTTTCTGATATCCCCACGAAGTCATCCGCAATCATCAATTCCGACACCGTATCTTCTCCCACCGTGACTCCCTGCTTTGCTGCTTCGACTGCGACTATCAAGTCGTCAATACATATATTGAATAGATTAGGTGCTAACGTACATCCCTGTGCAACTCCTTGTACAATAACAACATACTTCGATATTTCCCCGTCCAGCATCAAACCACTTCTCGCACATTCCGTCATATTTTTCATCATTTTCCACATATTACATCCCTGTGGAAACTCCTTGTACAATAACAACATACTTCGATATTTCCCCGTCCGGCATCAAACCACTTCTCGCTCATTCCGTCATCTTTTTCATCATTCTCCACATATTTTCTCTGATCCCTATTCCCCACAGCTTTTACCGCGATCGATTTCTCCGTACTGTATCTCAGGCCTTCTATACATGTAGAAAGAAACAGTACGTTGTTAGCCCCGCCTCTTTCCTACCTTGGAGTATCTTGCCTAAATTAATGTGCACACATGGTCTATGCAGCTATGGTTTGGCCCAAACCCTGCTTGGCCTTCGCTTAATGTGTCTCTCATCTCATCTCCGTCATTGCTCCCATTCTATCGTTCAAATTCTTACAAAATGTTTAGCCTGCTGCGCTTAGTAGCGTTATCCCTCTATAGTTCCCCGGGTCCGCGTGATCTCCTGTCTTGAATATGTGTACTGCTACTCCATATCTCCGCCTCCTAGTGTGGGGGGCCATAGTAAATAAGACCTACGGTGGAGACAAAAAACTATATATTTACCTATTCTTGCTATAATATCAATATTTGGTCCTATTTACTATGGTCCCCCGTAATAGGTGCGTACTCGTGTTTCCATATCCAGCTTTACAACGTAACCATGATGGTGAGCATTCCTTCTCCCCCGCACTTCATAAATCCGTTCGCTGTTCGGTCTGCCGCTGTTGCCTTTCTGTTATTAAGTTTAGCTACACGCTCTTACACTCTATTCCCTTGCGAAGTCTCTCTGTAGCCCTTCTGGACCACTGCCTGCCCTTTCTAATGCATCTGCGTTTGTTTCTGCTCACGCGTTGATTTCCTTCTCGAATTCTGAGTCGAGCGTTTCGTTGGCAGTCACTGTGGGTGTTCCTAGCTTACGGTTATGCTCTACTGGTACTCCCCTTTTCCCCTCCGAGCTGGTAACCATTTTTTCCGTTCTGTACTCTTAAGGTAGCTATTCCCATGTCTGCCTCTCGCTCTTGTTTGGCCAGTATCCCTTTCATCCCTACCCACATCTGCTACATCCCGTCCTCAAAGTCTCCATCCGTTGTATTTACTACGTCTTTCCGTATCCCTTTATTTTTCTCATCTACCAGGTACCATCTATTTTACTTTCTCCCTAGCTATAGCATATATATCCCTCCCATCCTGTTGAAGTTTTACTCGACGTATATCTCACGTGTGCCTTTCTCCTTACTCCTATTATAGCCTTTTTTATTTTCCTCGCCCCACCATGGTACTGCTCTGTTGCATACTATCAACTTCTTCCCCGTTGCTTTACTTGCTGTGGTTCTTGACCAACTGCTCCCATCCTTCTATCGTCCTAGCTCATGCATTACCCCTCTCTATACTGTATCATTATTTGTTGTACCTATTCTTGCCAACAGCTCCGGAAACCCCTCTGCATTTTTAGCCATCTCTTCTTGGAACTCTTCCCGTTTTTCTTCTAGTTCACTTCTAGTTTATCTATCCTCCATCTGCACACTTCCCCTACCTCGCCTATGTTTGATAGCTCTTGTTCGCTGGCTGGCTGTCCATACTAGACCGCGATCCGTAGTCCCTACGTCCGCTGCGCATACAAGTACTTCCGCTTCCTTGCTACTTCCATTTTCTACCACTATAAAGTCAAGGACAGAGCTTTCTCAGTATGCACTGTCTAGTCCATTCTGCTTCTGTTTTCTCGCACTGTCGTTCAACGTCTCCATCTCGTTGGGCTTAAGGACGTTCAACATCTCTTCCCCGTCCTCATGCTTTGTTACTTCCCCATGTTGTCCAATGTTCTCATTCGGGTTGCTCGCCTTCCCAATTCTTGAAGTAAGATCTCCCACTACTTACTGCTGTACTGCTTCTCCTTGCCTTTTATACTTCTGTGTATCTACTGCTACTCCTCCGAACTTCCTCCGTATAACTTCTACCGTACTCTTCGACTCTGAGGACCTATGTATGCTTTCTAGTACCAGGTAGTGTTTCGCTCCCCGCTCCCCTGGTATCTCTATCCATACGTTTTGGTATTAAATAGTGGCTTCGATCACCTTTACTATGTCCCACAGGTATTATTTGACTAGGAACCCTACCCCCCCCCCCCCCCCCCCTGCCTATTCTTGCTGTAATGTCCCTTCCTCTTTTTCCCTATCCATATGTACTCTCCAACTTTGCATCCTACCCCCCCCCCCCCCCCCCCCCCCTCTATCTCCCGCGACTCTTGAATTCCCACCATGTCTAGGTCGCGCACACTTCCTTGTTCGGCAGTTTCTATCCTTTTGCGCTCTTCCGTGGCGAATCCACTCACGTTCCATGTGATCCTAATCTCGGCCTCTTTTTCGTTACACATGTCTTTCGTCCCTTCTTCGTTGTCACTATTACGGGGGCCATAGTTAACAGGACCAAATATTGTCAGTAAAAATGGTTAAACATGAAGGTTTTTATGTACCCCATGGGTCCTGTTAACTATGGCCCCCCGTAATAGGAGTAGTTATAATCTCTCTTGTTTGAGCTTTCTTTCCGTTTCCGTTTCTGTTTTTTTTGTCTGCTCGCTCTCCGCCCCTATGTTTCTCCCCCATTCCCTTCGAGCCACTTGCTGTTTCCGGCCTCCCCTGACCTTTCTTCACCCTACAACTGCGTCTTAGTTTTGCTGTTCCACCAGCTACACATACACCTGGAACTCCCCACACCTTCCTATATAGTCTTTTAACCCATGCCGACACCTTTTCTGTCTCTATCCTCTCAGCCACTCCATGCTCGCTTTCGGCTATATATAGCGTGACTCGAAAGTGTGCCCCCCCCCCCCCCCCCCCGCGCGCTTTACGTTTCCTATTGCAAAGCAGTACACTCCTACTTCGTCGCGCTTCCTCTTGAACTCAATCCTCGTCATGTCGCTAGGAACTCCAAATATCAGCGCTACTAGCACTCCACTCAGCCAATATCATTATTTATCTACCCTCCCTGCCTCGCCGTCTTTCTGCTGATCTCTTCCGGTAGTATCCCCAGGTTGTGTGTGTTCATGTTTGTAGTGGGGCGTGTTCAACTTACTGGGATTTCCCAATCCTGGCACTCGTCGAGGGTCTGGTGTCTTTCAGTTAATTGTGCCGACGCATCATCTCTAAAATAGTGTCTCCAACACTCCGAGTTCAACGCTCTTAACACACGTACCCCACGTTTGTGTCGGGCGTTCTGCATGGTAACCGTCCTGGCGTCCCACGATCGTATCTTCTGTATTCGTGCTCCGCTGCTGTACTGGTTACTTTCATCTTCTCCAGGGAAGTTATTTTTACCGCGCGAGGTTCAAGGACGGCTTGCATAACACACACGTCTTACACACACATCAGGATGCCCCGCACGTCGCTCTCTCTCCGTCGTGCGTACGCTTCACCGTGTGTCGTAGCTACCCCGCTGATGCTCCCGAGCAGACCTTCGCTGTCGAAAGCTTTTGGCCAACGACCCTCCCACATTTATTTAATACCCGCTTCTATCCTTCGTGTGTGTCAAGATATCTACGTACCGCTTGTTGGTGCTCCTTCTCTTTGGTCTTCATGTGGTCGGTCAGTTAGTTGCAAGGTGTTTGTCTCACGAGCATATTAGGTCTTGACTTAACGCCATCCGTCATCCACCCCTCCCCTTCATTTGGCGCTTGGTATGTGCACCTACTGTTGGGGATTTTATTAATAGGAAGAATGTCAGACCAGATTTTCACCGCTCAATGGAAACCGGTAGAGTTTTACGGGTATCTTACCTCGAGAGACCCAAACTTCTTGTTGGTTGAACATATCGGAGGGTGACCATGTTGTATCTGGTGTGTGTGCGTGTGAGGTGGTCCGCATTGGTGTTTGTTTTCGGGTCTATGTTTTATGCCTTTACTATAATACGAGTACCAGTACTACTACGATATATATGATGTTGAAGATCATGCTGCACATTGTCGGATGGCAAGAGAAATAATAATAATAACGGAAGGGGGGTAGACTTGGTGAATGGGTTTCCTTTTGTTTCCGAGGTTTTCTTCTTTCGGGAAAGTTATGAGTGATCCATGCTGAAGATCATGCTGCACATTGTCGGATGGCGAGAGAAATAATAATAATAATAATAATAATAATAATAATAATAATAATAATAATAATAACAACAACAACAACAACAACAACAACAACAACAACAACAACAACAACAACAACAACAACAATAACAACAATAATAATAATAATAATAATAATAATAATAATAATAATAATAATAATAATAATAATAATAATAATAATAATAATAATATTAATAATAAGGATAAGCCTGCGGCAGACCCACGACTTGTGCTCCACCACCGTTTTTTGGCCGACCCCGACGGAGTATGGGCGCCACTGCAAGCGTCAGGCCGACCTCGGCGCCCAGGGACAACGGCTCCCGGACGTCGGACAGGGCTCGGGTCAGGCCCACGCCCCCTCCAACCCCCTCTCGGACGACAGGACTCACCGACCCCGGGCCACCAACACCGGGGAGTCCCCGACGGCTCTGGGGCCCGTGACCACCCCTACCGCCGCGATGACGCCCGGGACCGCCGGCGTCCAAGCACGGGGGGAGCCTCGACAGGCCAAGACGGCAAGGCCCGCCGCGGACAGGGTTCAGACCATGGCAGGAGCACGTTTCGGCGAAATGGGTCTGGTCGGCGGCGGAACCGGGGCCAGGGGAAGGACAGCTCGAGCGACGGGTGAAATTGGAGCTACCGCCCGCGGGGAGACGCGTCTCAGGCCAACTCTTCGGGGTCCTCCACGGACGGCAGCGGCGAAAGCCCCGTTCCCGAAGTCACCACCGGCTCCAAGAGGCAAGTGGTTCCCTCGTTGGCGGAAGTTGCTTCCTCCGCCGCGCTTCTTGGTCGCCTGACCATGTCCGAGGACCGCGCCATGCCCGTGTCGTCTAACCTGCCCACGCTCGCACGGCGGCGATCGACTCTGCCGCCGCCGCCGCCGCCGCCGCCGCCGCGAAAAAGCACACACGCAGACGTCCAACGGGCGTACAAACACCTGTGGAACTGAAGGATATTTCACGCATTTATTTCTGTTATATACATTTTCCCTCCTCGATCAACCCTTCTTCTGACGCCGCGCAGCAACCAACTCGTTCGGTCAAGGCCTCCACGTCTGATATTCTCATGATGTGTAACGATGGCACCCACGAAGGCCTCAGTTCTACCGATTGGATCCCCGGTTGGGAGTACCCCCCTCAAGAAATCCTTCGCGCGCGCCATCGCACCTGACAGGCCCACGACCTCCCCCCTTACTACCTTGATGGATGATTTTTTTGGGGGCAGGTGTCGCGCGCCCTCGCACCGTTATAGTAGGACCATAGTTAGCAGGACTTATGTTACACATAAAAACCTATACCTGGCATATTTTACCATTTTTACTATTACGGGGGACCATAGTCAACAGGACCTATGGTGCAGATAAAAACCTGTATGTTTTACCATTTTTACTAACAATATTTGGTCCTGTTAACTATGGCCCCCCGTAATAAGAATATTTTGGTCCTATTAACTATGGTCCCCCGCAATACTGTATATCCTTGTTTTTTTCATGTCTTACATCTGGTTTTGTGTTCTGATAGGGGGGAAAAGATATGATTAGTTGAGTTGTTTCAGGTTTAAATCTGGTTTATGTTTTGGTATGAGAAAAAAAAACGGTGAGGTGAGTAGGTTTGTGTCTTTTTCTGATTTGTGATTGGGTACAACAACGGGGGAAAAAAAGTTGTTACGGGGGACCATAGTAAATAGGACCAACTGTTACTAGTAAAAATGGCGGAATATATAGGTTTTTGTGTGTACCGTAGGTCCTCTTTAGTATGGTCCCCCGTAAAGTTGGATAATTATTTTTGTCTGAGGCCATCTCTTATGGGAGGGTTTTGAAAACCGAAAAACTTACCCGAAACTGTGTTTTATACGTGCTTTCACGTATTTTAGTCCGGGAGTCCGACCGAATCAGGCTCGCTCTTCTCAGAATACTTGCAGTCTTTTGGGGAGAGGTATCTAGACCCGTTTTTCTTTTCTTCAGGGGTGTCGTTCGAGGTTTTCACGATGTTGTCATTTTCAGACAAAAAAAAACAACTATTAATAGGCATTTTCATATATATATAGACGTTTCAGCCGAAAAAATGGCCTCTTAAAACATATAGATCGCGCCCGAAACTGAACAGAGGAAACTGGAGTGCATCGACAATTTTTCAAAATGCTATCCTGAAGAAACGGCAAACGGCGTTGCGTGCCTCTCGCAAAATGACTGGGTGGACTTCAAGAAAAGCGGGCCCGATTCGCCCGTTTCCCCTTTTCAAATACGCCTGCGAAGGTGCTGAAACCTCGATTTCGAAAAAACCAAAACCGGTTTGCCATAAAAGAGATGGCGTGAATCCGAGTTAGTTGTGTTCTCATACGGGAATAAAAAATTGGTTTCTACGAAGTTCAATTGCTTCACGTCTAGATGTCAAGGTCTTAGTCCGTTGGGCTAAAGAAAAAAGTAAAAGGTTAACCAACCGCCTCTACCCAATCTAAGCCTCGTAACACCCCCCCTTCCCCCCTGGAACGGACCGGACATACGGGTCGACGCTTGAAACCAACACGCGGTTCCAATTTCTGGAGATCCAGAAGCATTTTTCAGATTCTTGACACGAGGAAATTCGCTTTTTCTTTAACCCCTTTAGAACCGCAGTCCCGTTTGGGGACAAAACTACTTGAAATTTGACTGGTTTGTCCCCAGAACGGGACTGCGGTTCTAAAAGCGATTGCATGGTGGACGTGAGATTCGAACTCACGACCAACATCCAACCCATGTTCTCTGGGCGTCGTTGCCATTTGCCTCATAACAGGTAACATATTCTTAAATAATCGGGGGTTTTTTGTGTTTTGGTACGACATAAGATACAAAAAGTGTATAGTCGAGTAATGTCATGTCTATATGTCTTTAGACCCGGTTTGAGCTATGGTAATGGCGAAGGAAAACTGATTTACAGCAGTGGTAGTAGTTCAATCGTTTCGCGTCTATATATATCTGTTTTTTGTTGTGTAATTCAGTGTTGGAAAAAAACAAAATAAAATAAAATAATTGTTTGTTGAGCAATTTCAAGTCTAAAATATGGTTTGTTTTTTGTTTTTCGGCGTGGAAGATGGCACGCGGAGGATATCTATCTGGGGTTTGCGGAGAGGGTCTATTGAGCCGTTGAAAAGAGAGGGGACGGGCAAGAGGGCCAGAGGGGGGCATACAGGGTTGACGACGGCGGGTTCAGTTGGTTGAGGTGGGAAGACAGAGGAAAAAATAGGGAAAAGGCGGGTTGAGATAGACTGAAAGAAGACCAGCATGTAGTTTGGGGCCCTATACTCGCTGCTCGTGGGCGGGAGGTCGGCGAGTTAACCCTTTTAGAACCGCAGTCCCGTTTTGGGGGCAAACCACTCAAACTTCAAGTAGTTTGTCCCCAAAACGGGACTGCGGTTCTAAGGGGGTTGAACAAAAAAAAAAAAAAGACGACGACGACGACTGACTATAATTCGGAGCTCCACTTGTAGATGTGATGCTGGGTTACTACTACACTAAGTGTGGACAAGGTCCGGCACTTCTTATTACGGGGGACCATAGTAAATAAGACCAAATATTGTTAGTAAAAATGAGGAAATATATAGATTGTTGTGTGTACCGTAGGTCCTATTTACTACGGGCTCCCCCGTAATAATAATAATTCCAGATTTCATGAGGAAAACAAAATGGAAAGATGACAGACTGCTGTGGCTTCGTGTCTATATTGTACTACTGTGGTTGCTGTTCGGGTGGGTCTGGTTTTTGAGCTGTTGTTGTTTGCATGGTGTCGATGTCTGTCTGTTCTATGTGGCATTACTTGTGCGGGAAGGGGCAGTCTGTAGATTGCGTGTCTATTCACGGGCGACCATAATAAATAGAACCAAATATATTGTTCATAGTAAAAATAGCGAAATATGTAACAGGTTTTTGTGTGAACCTTAATATGGTCCGCCGTATAATATTAATAGTGTCTTGTTACTTGTTATACAGCGTCGTCGCCACTCGACGCCAACCCATCAAGACATACAGAGGAGGGTTATAGGGGATAAGCAGGAACCATGATGGCGGGAAAAAAAAGGGTATATATATATTGTCAAGAAGCGCCTAATATTGCCGATCGTCTCGGTGACCACCCAGATGTCATAATCTCGTGGACTGCGTGCCCTTTCGCTTCAAATTCCACCTGCGAGATCAACCGAAAGGCTAGAAGGAGCAGAGGGCGGGCGGGTGGGCGGTGGGGCGGGGGGGGCGGGGGGGGGTTACTCATGTCATGCATGGCCGTAGTCGTATAATATGACCATAGACCCTTTTGCGTCCCTACGATGTCGGGATGGAGCACGGTCGGGTTTTCACCGACTAGGCAGATAGATATTGCTTGCTTGCGCCGAGCGCAAAGCGCCGTGAGGTGTCCGGCGAGTCGCGTGAAGGTTGAGTTGCACCCTATACTAAGAAACGCCTGTGAGACGGGTTTTTTCTTGCTGTGGACTTGTGTACAAATTTGACTTTTCCCTGTTTGTTGGCTTTTCTGCCCTTTTTTTGTGGATCTGTTCATGAATAATGGTTGACGATTTTCGGTTCATGCTGTGCACATTTGTCGCATAGCTAAGAAAAGTGGCCGATCATGCGCTCTTAATATTAATTATATTAATAGTAGTAGGGAATGTGGGTTCTGGACTCCCTTTCATATGTGGATGGTGGGATTGGAACAAAAGTGCTCTACATAGATGGCAAATCTATTATTAACAAAGTGTAGCAAATAATGTGTTTGTCGTCATGTTTTTTTTTTTTTTTTTTCTACGAGTACATTACTACGCGCGTGCGTGGTCGCAAGCCAGCCCACAGGAGAGAAGGAGACAGACGGGCGGGCAAACTCATCGCAGAGATGAAAAGGAGATGGATGAAGAACGCACAGCACAGCAGTGAGTGGTGTTGTTGTTGTAGCAACGCTTCTTTCTGTAACTGTTGCTGTTTTCCATGGGTGATCGACGTCAGAGCTCGAGCTTACACATACCAGGTACCTGGTACTTATTATATATATAAATATATGTATGTATGCTGCACACATTGTCCGATGGCAGAGCCGACAAGATACTGATGGTGATGATGATGGTGATGCCAATAGTCTTCTAACAGATGCCATTGGCAGTTACAGCCGTAAAAAAGCAGACTGAAACAGTTACTACGCTGCTTAGATGGCGCTACATACAGCATTGTGCTGCACTAGTACACAGCACAGCAGCGGAGGTCACGGTTCAAGACTATTATTACGTATATAGGACCTATCTAAAAGGTGTACATAAAAACCTACCTGGTACATATTTAACCGTTTTTACTGACAATATTTGGTCGTATTGACTATGGTCCCCCGTAATAGCGTGTGCTGAGCAATGTTGTGGCCCTATAAAATCTAAAATTGTTTTCAAACCGGCATGATGGGTATTATGTACTAAATATTGGAATACCGATATATTATGCAGCTTTTAGTATCGCCGCGCCAACCCGTTCCTCCCCGACTTTCTTATTCTCTTTGTTAAAACTGGAATGGGTTAGAAATAGTGAACCGGTCGGTATAGCTGTGCCAAGTACCAAGAGATATTGATCTCTCTTACATCACAGGTGACAGTATTATCTTAAACCGTGACCCCTACAGCTGTGTGTGGTCTATACTACCAGATAGCCAATAAAAAGAAGAGAAAAGGGGACAGAATATGTCAGAATGTGCGCTCCCACCGGACCAGGTACGTGCGTACAAATTGATACGATCAAATACAGCTCAAGGTAGTATGTATGTATACATATTTACGGCGTCTGATACATAATATACATGTGTGTGTGCGCATGTATGTTGTATGCACATGACATACATGCACATGTATGTGTGCATGTCATAATAAGTCATGTGTGCATACGCATATCATATATATCATGCATTATATATGCATGCATGCATGCATGCAATCCATACGTTCGTCGCGTACGAATTCCTCGTACGAATTGTAAAAAATGTGGCATTCGTTTTAGTGCATCCGCCGGAGGCTTGTTGTGGTCGCTCAGTGCAGCAAAAAAAGTTAACAATGTGTACAACACACAGCGGACGACGGAGAAAGCATGACGCTCAGTGTTAATACTATAATATATAGAGAGGGCTGCGAGTTGGCTTATTATACCAGGTACTGTTTATTACGGGGGATCATAGTAAATAGGACCAAATATTGTTAGGAAAATAGAAAAATAGTTAGGTTTTTGTGTGTACCGTAGGTCCTATTTACTACTGGTATGGCCCCCCGTAATAACAATGACTTCACGGCCACAGCAGAAGAAGATGTTATTTTGTTGGGTGGCGAAAGAAAGTAAGCCAACTACCCGAACTACAACAACAACAGCCGGCTTCGTTTTACTATTGCGGGCGATCATAGTTAATAGGACCTATGACATACTTAAAAACCTACATATTTAACCATTTTTACTAACAATATTTGGTCCTATTAACTAGGGTCCCCCGTAATAGTAAAAATAGGGAAATAACTAGTAGTACCCTGGTACCAGGTAGTAGGTTTTTGTCTGTGCCGCAGGCCCAATTTACAATTTACTATTGCGGTGGACTATAGTTAATAGGACCTATGGTACACATAAAAACCTATATATTAAACCATTTTTACTAACAACATTTGGTCCTATTAACTATGGTCCCCCGTAATATATATGTGGTCCCCCGTGATGATAAAGGCGTTCTGTCTCTCTGCCGTGGCTAATTCAGTGTAAAAGTATTAGGCTTGGATGAGGCCTCTCTTTTGCGCGAAATAGGGGTCCTCGCCTGGTGTGTCCACCCGCGCTGAGTGGACGCCCAGTCGGCGTATCGAACACTCAGCGCGCGGTCAGGGTACCTATAAATGAGCTGTGTATTTGTCTAAGACTGTGTAAATACTACCTGGTACTACCTATCTATCTAGCCCACTCACAGTTTTACCAATGTAAAAAACACACACACACACACACACACACACGTCGAGCCGCACAAGAAAAAAGAATAACGCGCCCGTCAGATGCGGGTGTAAAAAAGACATACTACAGAGAACTCCGCGAAACGTCGGACGCAACTTGACTTCCAATATGCCCCGCGTAGCCCAAACCAATAACTTATCGGCGACTTATTATCAGCCAGCTTCTTACTAATCGGCGACTTCTTATATACCAGTCAGCTCACGGCCCGGCCCTATTTACGGGGGACCATGGTTAATAGGACCAAATATTGTTGGTAAAAATGTTTAAATATATAGGTATTTATCTATACCATAGGTCCTATTAACTATGGTCGCCCATCGTGATGAAGGTAAGACGAGAAGAAGCGCTTCTCAGTCACGGGGGGACTGGCTGTATAGTTTAGACCACACCAACAATATAATACGTACGACGTCAACGTAAAACGGTGTGCGTCGGGGAGCCGGCTTATTCCTACGCTATTATTATAGTTTCGAATGAGAGCATAGATAGCATCAATCAGCTATTATACGAGCATCAATCAGATATATAATAATAGCCGACGGAAGACGTAAAGTCGACTCAAGAAGTGAACGTTATTCTTGATTGATGCGCACTCGTTTGAGCTCTATAAATAAATGCCAGATGTACGCCGTATTGTTTTTGTTATCGTGTCGGTTGATATTACGGGGGGCCATAGTTAACAGGACCAAATATTGTTGGTAAACATGGTTAAACATATAGGTTTTTATGCGTACCATAGGTCCTGTTAACTATGGTTCCCCGTAATAGACTGTTCATGGAGCCCTCTTTCTTTTTTTGTTGGTTTGTTCGTTTGTGCCTGTTCATCACTCCATAGATAGGGCGGGCTTGGAAATCGCAAGACGAATTGCATGATGAACATTACGTTTTGATGACGATGAGGCACCTGACAATATTCGGTTGAATATATGATGTGAGAACCCGGAAATCACACATAATATAATATCGTATAGTATTCCGTTCCGTCCCATCCCAGCTTTGGTACTCGCGATCAAAGCAAAAGCCTTTGGCCTTATCGTGCATGTCATGTATAGTAGTGGCAGGCAGAAGAAGGCACGAGGCACGTACGTACGTGCGTACGTGCGTACGTAGCAGAAGATGATATTAATAGTATATAGATAAGATAAGTCATGTTTTTTCTTTCATCTTTTTTTTTTGTTGCGATCACGTTCGTTTGATTTCTAGAAGCGCGCAATTCCTGGGAGGCTTTCACCCTCAGCACCCTTCTGGACACGCCTTGGTCACAGATATTGCCTGTTCACCATCCCCCATCCCCCACCCCCCCCCACCCCCCCACCCCCCCCCCCCGCCGGTCAAAATAAAATAATTCGACGTTGCCATCTAATGCAGGAAAGTCCGCCTCACAAGCGGTTCGTGATAAAGATGCAGATCGCTCACTCTTCATGCGACCCGCCGAACACCTCACGGCGCTTCGGGTTTTGTGCAAGCAACAAATGTCTGCCTGGTCGGGGAAAACTCCGACGCGCTCCGTCCCGGCATCGGAGGGATGCGAGGGTCCGTATGGTCTTGCGACTACGGCTATGCCTGCCATGAGTACAACCCCCCCCCCCCCCCCGCCCTCCGGTGCTTGCCTTCATTTTTATCGCGCATGTCCAGCATCCCGACGCGATGTGCGGGCGATAACCCATTATCACTGGATTGGTACAGAAAAAGTGAATCATGTATACCAGGTGCCAGGCACTAGGTGACGGGTCGGGTCGGGTCGGGTCGGGTCGGGAGATACTAAAAGGACAGACGGGGGATTCCCAAATCCATAATCTAGATCTTCCTAGGCAGATATATATATATACTCCTGATATGAGTCACCCCACGGTAGGGGTTACACTTGTTGGCCCATAGCTTTCTGACCGATTGAGTTGCCTAAGGAAGTGAGGAACCAGCAGCGAGGATGAAACTTTTACTCGTATATTCGTTTAAGGACTAGCATAGAGAAGTGCCGGTCGGGTGGGGAGAACAAAGTTCTTCCAAGTATTGTATCGGGGGAGATACTGAGCTCCAAAGGTGAGGGGCTTAGGAACTTCTGGTGCACCCTTACCGTGGGATGGCTCATATGTATGATCTGCATGATCTGGTTCATGCTCCCGGGTGGGAGCCGTGTAACCTGCACACAAGTTTAGCACATGTTTCCTGGGTTGGATCTGTACTAGGTGCAGATCCCTGCACAACCTCTCACAACGGTAGGCGAGGAACTAGATGATCTATCTGTAGTTAGATAGATCATGATTATGATCTCGAGAGGTGTGGGAGACTTTCAAAATCTCACGGGTATAACCCTGACCTGACCTGACCCGACCCGACCCGATCCGACCCGACCCGACCCGACCCGACCCGCGAGTTTTGGCCCTCTGAAGCCGTGAACATCCCTTTTTTCTTTTATTTTTTCCTTTTTTCTCCTCCGACGGATTGGTAAAAACAGAGCTTAAGCCCACCATTTTTCTTCTTCTTTTTCTTTTTTTTCTTCTTCACAGCTCTGGTATTAACAACAGCAGCAGCCGGTCAGCGCTTGAGAGTTTGCCCTCGCTGCCGGGTAGCACTTACTTGAGATTAGTATGCCCCCAAGCCGGCTCTGTTCGGCATCAGATATCTCGACGCACACACCGTGCTGTGCATCGATCGGCAGAAAAAAAAAAAAAAAAAACAAGCGCAGTCACGTATGTATCATGGTGCATTGAATTATTTGCTCATCACAGCAAATATGAAAGTAGAAGGGTACAGTTTGTACCAGGTATACATGTCGAAAATATTTTCACCGCGCTCCGTATTGCTGCTAGTTGTGCCGTGTGGGGCAGGTGGGTAATACGGGGCTAACATCCCCCCTCCCCCCATCCCCTCCCCAAACACGCCCCGCAGGTACTCCTCCCCTAATATTAATAACTAAAAAACTCAAAACAAAACAACAAAAAACACAAGCGAACCCGCCAGAATAAGCTAACACTGGCTGCGCTTAACTTCTTCCCATCGTCATTGCTTGCTGCGCCATTGGGGGCTCTCGTATCCCCACTTGCTGCTTGGAACGATTTTTTTTTTGCATGCCTCAGAAAGATTGATCGATTCCCACTACTTCCATGATTTAGATCTATCAAGGCACGAGAAAGATTTCTCGTCAACTTTGGTACCACTCTGTCCATAAATAGAAGCAACGTTTTTTTCAACAATTAGTGTTAAAACGTTTCTTATATAATGGGACAAAGTGGTTTTGATCTACATCAGCTCATGTTGCCTGGTGGGATCGAACAACAGCAGTGATCTATCTGCATAATCGTTTATTACGCGTTTCCTATGGCTTGGTCTGCACGGCGATTACGCATGCAGATCCTGCTGCACCTCTCACAAAGCAGGGCGAAGAACTTGATGATCTATCTGTAGATAGATAGATAGATAGATAGATATATAGATAGATCATGATCTGTCTGACCTGCCCCGAGGTGTGGGAGACTTTGTTCGTGCCGATAACTGCGATCTAACTGCGGGTTGGCTCTATCTATTGGACGCACAAAACAAAATAATACAAAGGAGATTCACCTAAAAAATGAGGCAACCTACAAGATTTACAGCTCGCTACGTACCTAATACGAAGAAGTTCGTTTTGCAGAAAAAAAAAACTCGTACTTGTAAAAAAAAAAGAAAAAAGACAGGTTATTTATTGGCCGTACGTAAGAGACCACCGCAAGACGTAGGGACGCGGAACAGGAGGGGGGCTTGCTTACTATGTACGCGCACTGTTCTCAAGAACAGTTACTAAAGTTCCGAAACTCGGCACACAGACAAGACTTACCTTAAAAGCGGATCACGCAAACTATTAATAGAAAACGACTAATAAGAGACAAAGAGAAGAGTACCGGGGATGGGCGGGGGGGGGGGGGGGGGGGGGGGGGGGGGGGGGGCGGCAGAAGACAGACGCCATCGTCAACGACGAGTAAATAACTAACTACGCACACACAATTGACCTAATTGACGTCTCTTAAGGTTTCGCCTCATTTTTACCACCGCGTAACAGACGGCGAGACGTGGGACCTCTCTTTCCGGCTCGCATGCAACAGCCTTGAGCAGCAAAAGCAATACCAGCTTTTAGAGAAAGAAAAAGAAAAAGAAAAAAAAAAACGTCGTCTAAAAACGGGGAACGTTCTTTTTCTTTTAGGCGAATCCCAATCACACAGCGAACCACACGGCTGAATACCGTGAATTTTCTTTTCAAAAGTGAGAGCGCTCGCTATCCTTCAGTAAAGTGAAGCTCTACCGTACCGCTCACCCGCCCCACCCCCGCATGCAAAAAACCCAAAACCCAACCATCACAGTTAACACCGTGGGTTTTTTACCCTTCGCATGTCTTCCTTCCTTCCTTCCTTCCTTCCTTCCACCGCGTTTATCTGGGCCACACCTAAAAATCTTCGCCGACTCTTTGCTAATGATCTTCCGATTTTTCACGCGCCGAATTGCAGCTCGGTACCTCTACACGAACGGGGTTTCCCTTTCTTTTTTCTAGGTCCACAACCATTGTAACACTCACTGACTGCGCGTGCGTGCTGAGAACACCTTGGAAGGCGTCAGCGCGGCACTACTGACTGCTTCGCATTCGTCATGCCGACACCAAAAAACATATTTTTTTTCTTCAAGTGGAAAAAGAGAATTAAGGATCAAAAATAGAAAAGAAAAGAAAAAAAAAAAATGCACAGTGCATATACACACAAACATCGCACGCACGCACGCACGCACGCCGCCTTACGCTCGCTCCACCACCGCCACCACCACCACCACCACCACCATCATCGTCTAACATACTCAAAAACACAAAACTCTCACGTACACGAAGACTCTCTCTTTTGACACACAAGAGGGGGGGGGGGAAAAATACGCCACAGAAACGGCCACACCGAAAACAAATTAGGGGGGGCGGGATCGCTCATCGCGGCGCGGCACTTGTGCCTCAACGTCACGTCATCTCACTTACGAAAAAAACTAAAATATGCGCCTTAACACACAAAAACAGGATCCCCCTCTCCTCCTCTCCCCTCCCCCTAACCTCTGCTTTGAAACTCGAGGCCTCGGAGAGGTCACGCCCCCCCCCCCCCCCCGGCAAAACGCTTCACAACGCGACGTGTAAAACTGCGTCGATCCACAGGAAACAACATTAAATATGTATATAAAGCACTTCGTAACCCACCTAGGGGATCCTGTTTTGTTATTCTTCAGCATCTAACCCTGATAGGGTGGCTTCTCTTCGTCCCCACTATCTAACTACAACAGTGGTCCCCCTCTATTGTGCCGGTATGCTCCCGCCAAAAATCGACCGGCACTATGGCGCCAACCGGCACTAGTTACGCCGCACACTAACTACCACGCTGGTGAATCCCGTCCATGCCAAGCGATTTCCACAGGCACTATATAGCGGGGCAACCGGTACTACTCAACAGGCACTACAGAGCGACCACTACTGTATTACGAACATACGGCCTCCTCTCCCCCCCCCCCCCCTCTTTTAACTTTTCGACCCAAAAACTTTCCTGGGCGGTTTGGTCGATATATTTTCCCCCGATATACCCGCCGGGGTGTTGTCTTGTTTCCTCCCCAAGGGAATAAAAATAAGGTCGGGCGCGCGATAGGGCGAGGGCGGACGGCGGGAGAGAGGGAAGGGCCTTTCTTGCTCCCTCGTGATACGCTCGCAGGGCGTCCGTCCGCCCGAGCGTTGCATCCGCTTGTTGTTCGGACCCGCCGTTTTCGCTCGGCCACTCGGCCTTCGCTCTCCGTCTTTCGCCCCAACGCTCGCTCAGCCCAAACAGCTGTAAAACTTTTTTCTTTGGGGGGGGGGGGGGTTACCTTCCTGTCTTGGTGATAATTTCTGCACCGCATACGCATCCCAACTCTTTGCCTTGTTTGCTTGCTCTTTGCCCGCTCCACAGGCAATAATAATATAAAAAAAGTGCACCATTAGAAAAAAAAAAAAAAACTGAAAATACAACGCGGCGGTTGCGGACGGCGGGTCCTTTCTAGGGGTGCGTAGGCCTTGTGGCACGCCATCTACTCTTCTTCTTCTTCTTCTTCTTGTCCCCGTGTCGAGGAAGTAACGCACAGAAGAAGGCTTTCCCCCTCTCACAAGAAAACTTTTCTTGGTCGTCGTCGTCGTCGTTGTTGTTGTTGCTGCTGCTGCTGCTGCTGCTGTTGTTGTTGTCGCGCACCAAACGGCTACTACTCACGTAGCGTCGATTGGCTGGCGGCGTTCGTTGATTCTCCGTCGATCGAACTTTGTGGGGAGGAGAGGGCAGGATAAGGAATACGGGCGGACTTGGTCGAATGGACCGGCCAATCACATGTCACAAGGACCACACGCTCGGCGCTGCGACTACTTGCCGCTGGCTCTTTTCAAGGCACCGCGGCGGTTGACCTTGACGCTCTCCATCCCCTCTAGGCGGTGGTGGGCGCACCGGCGAGCCTTCCCGTCTCCTTGCTTCCACCCGAAACTCGGGTGGCGGTCGCAGCCCTCCTGCCGAAGGGACACAACCACCGTCGGCGCGTTACAAGTCGCGGTTAGAACCCGGTCGAATGAGTTTTTCAGGCGCGCGCGAGCAGCAGTACAACAAGCCCAGCACATATACGTACGTGAGTACCTGGGGCTCGACCATAACAAAGACTTGCCTTCGGCGGTGGTGGCCCCTCTACATGTATCATTCTGTACAGAAACGCGAGGACCGTTCGTCGGGTATTCGTAGTACTAAAAACAAGGGTCCTTGCGTTTACGGATAAGAGTGGTATATGGTAGCTCTTTGTTCGGGTTTCCGAAGCGGTAAGGCAAGGCAAGGCAAGCCCTTCCATACCGAGGGGTGGTTGTCCTGCTGCCTCGAGGCCACCACCGCCCCTCGGGCGTGACGACTGATCGGTGCAGTGACATCGTTGGGTCAGCCGCCCCTCTCGCCTTACCCTACCATACGCTGCAACAGACTTTTTTTATAACCCGTTTACGGCAGTATATACGGCAATGGATGAGAGGTGCCGTGGGCTAACAGCACGACTTTTAGCGCTGCTTGAACCCGAAACATAATCAATACAAAGTTTTTTTTTCGTGAAGACGAGACTGCGAAGTCTGTGGCGTGCCCACGAGGCGCGAGGGTTGCCTCCACATAAAAAAAAAAGATTCCCGCTCAGCTTGACTCCGTAACATGGTGTCCAATCCGAAAATCGAGCTCGGGTTTCCGTACAACCACCTTTTTGGGGACGAAAGCTACTTGGATTTAGAGGTGGAGTAACTAACGTGTGCCACATAGAGGGGTGGCACCAAATGTTTCTGAGACCCCCTCCTCGCTTTAGGAACTCCACGAACCGAAGACATTGGATTTTTCCTCAAAATAAGAGAAAGAATTCCGTAGGTGGACAAATATTTGGGCTCATACAAGTTAAACCCCCCCATTTCCGTACTGCTGTATAGCACGGCTCGATTTCCTTCCTTTCGCCTGTTCTTTTTTGTTTGTTTGTTTGTCACACTGACCTCAAAATTGCACCTACGGCTGACAACATCGGTCATCCCCGCGTCCTTGTGGGTCCTGCAGAACATGGCCCGCTGCCCGGTCATCGCGTACAGCGGTCGCCGCACGCATTGGGGGTGTTGGCAGCGCCTGCTCACCACGTCTATCATGCCCGGCGCTTTGTGTCGGCTGCGCCGAGAGAAGTAGCGGGGGCGGGAGGAGCACGTTGCGGTGCTCGAGTGGGTTCGTGTTCCGAAAGTGGAGAGAGGTAGATGGGGTGTGAGCGGAAGGAGCACGTTGCAAATGTTCGAGTTGGTTCGTACAAATATGTCCAAAGTGAAAGCGTTCGACCAGGACGTTCGGAGGGACTACTACGTATATAGTGCAGGAGTGGGACGTGCCCGAAGGGACTCGTCCGCATGGCGCAGGAGGGGCGCGACCGAGAGCTGGATGATCTTGAAATAAAAACGAATCGCAGTCGGTTACGCCAGCATCTGAAAACGGCTGAGTGAAAACTGGCGAGGCAGAGGTTTCACGGAATGGTCACCATAGCGGTGTCTTTCCGCTCTTCCGGAGGCGCGCGGTCAATCTGAGCTTTAAACGACAAAAAAAATATTTCAAAATAACGATGTGGACTACTCATACTTCGTACCTGGCATATGTTTGGAGAAATGTGTCACGCTTCTTATGTATGCACGCAAGGTGGACCGCGATAATGATAATGGGCGGGCCAGCGCGCGGGCGGGCGGGCTCAAAGTGGGGCTCATTTGGTAATCTTCCAGCACGAAATAAAAACTATTCGCACGCTAAGCTGTTCTCGGGCCGACTCAACGAAAAAAAATGGGGATGTGCTACACGCCAAGCTATTCTCGACGCGCAATTCACACATCAACGACAGATCACGATATACGATATATCTAGATCGTCTACTACGGGGGACCATAGCCAATAGGATCTGTCGTATACATAAAAAAAACTATATATTTAGCCATTTATACTACTGTAACAATATTCGGTCCTATTAACTATGGTCCCCCGTAACAGTGTCACCTAGACCCCAAACCTGCCGTGAGTATTAGAAGTCGTGCAGGATCTATATGGTGTAGTTCCAACCCAGGAAACATGTCCTACAGGCCCTTAAAGATCTTGCAGGTTAAGTAAGGCTCCTACCCGGCAGCACGAGCTACACCATGCAGATCAGGAACACATCTGCCCTGAAAGGTCTACTGCTAATAGATACATCGAAGATCTGTCCGACAAGTGGAGAAAAAAACTGGGAAAGTTGACGCACCAGCAGTAGGTCGCCCGGCGGTCGCCTTGGAACCCAAAGTTGGGGTGGCGTAGGCAGCCGGTGGCTTGGCATCGCCGGCTGGACACGTTGATCATCTCGGGAAGCTTGTGCTCGGAGCAAAACGACGCCCTCTGGTCGCCCTGTCGAGATACACAGTGCAAGGTGCGTGGGTATCATAGGCAGGGCTGTGAGTAGGCTGGACCCCACGGGTACTCGTAGGTATTTTTTGGTTGGCGAGGGCTTGAGGCTTTACTATTTGGCGGCTTATTGAAATAGTAGTGGTGGCGAGGACTAGACGGCTAGTTTTTTAGTTGGGTGGCGAGGACCTCAAGGCTAGCTATTCGTTGGGTCGTGAGGACTTGACGACGAATTATTGGTTCGGGGGCGAGGACCAGACGGCTAGTTGTTGGTTGGGAGGCGAGGACTTGACGGCTTTTTGTAATAGTTGACGGCTTATTACAATAGTTGGGGGGCAAGGACTCCACTGCTAGTTATTAGTTGGGTGGGCGAGGACTAGATGGTTAGATACTGGTTGGGCGGCGAGGGCGTGACGGCTTGATATTACTCGGGTAGCGAAGTAAGCCAACCGACGGAGATTAGTTTTTTTACGTACAAACCTCAAAAAGTCAACTATTTGGCGGTAATAGACTGACTTTTCTAGTTTTATATGACGTATACTGCTTCACGCAAAAAACTCATTTCGAAACACAACCAAAGGCGGCAGTCGGATATATACAAATACACCTAAGCAACGCGCGCGACTACTGTGGCTTATACTACCTACGAAGCCAACCGATCAACCATAGTCGGCGCCTAATAGTCGGTTAATTCACACCCCTAGGTGGTAGGGCAAGTCGACAAGCAGCAGCAACAATGGTGCGGGCCCCTCACAGCAAAGCGACGCACTATGGACGAGGACCGAGCTCGTTGACGAGAAAACAGAAGACGCAGGTTTATTAAAATATCGCGCACAGGGGATTACATGTCCCGAGCTGGAAGTGTTCGTTACAGACACCATTCGGGTATATGTCAGCGCTGTACGTGAACTGTTAATCATTCGTCGGCATCGTTTCGCTTCGGTTCGTCGAGCACATCGAGCTGGTGGGCCAGGATGTACCGGTATGCGACACACACGTTTTCCCAGTCGAGACAAAAAAACCCAGTAAAATCATGAAGAAGGTTGCCAAGGTATTAGCGATGTACAGGCACGTGCGTGTCGGGCATGCGCGCAAATGCCGGACATATCCAGGCTAATGCTTGCTATTGTGCGCCGCGCGGTGTTTCGTTAGAAACGGGGGGGGGCGGGAGTTTCCCCTCGGGTTACATCGAAGCTGGCAAGCACCCTCGATTAGCCCAGTGAAATACCGCTCCGGACTGTCTATGTTTGATCCTGTTTTATATATCAAGCATTGCTTTCTCTTGGGGGGCGCGTGCTGCCTCTGCCAGGGAAATCAACACTCGGAGGCCACGCCATGCCACGACGGCGGCAGTCTGACCGGGGTGAATCCCTCGCAACCATGCGGCAAGGGCCTCATCTACATCCCCTTCTCATGCCCGACTCTTGATTGGGCATGCATGGCTAGCTAGCTCCGCAAGGCCTCTTATAATCGTGCTGTGCTCACCTCTATTCCGAAGCTCGGCTGGCGGAAGCACGACTCGTGTCGGCAAAGGGGGTGCCTCACGTTGACCATCTCTTTCGACCTGTTTGGGCGGCGCAAAGGCATCGTGGCGTCAAAGCGGGTGTTTTTTCGTTAGTGATCCCAGCGATGGTGTGGGGGGGGGGGGGGGGGAGGGGCGAGCACTGGAGAGCGAAGGCAAGTCGAAAATTTCGAGAGGAGGCGAAACAGGGGAGCCTCTAACGGAGGAAAACGGCCTATTCTCAACACGCAGGAAAACAGAGGATTTTCTTGCTCAGGGGTGTCGCGTTTTGGTACGTGTTGTGTGCCCAGGGTATGCTTTGCTGACCGCTAGCTGGCCAGATTTTCTAGAGGACCCGTGCAAGATTATTCCGTTCACAAGGGGGAACGAGCGCTCGCTCTCGTGCGCTCTTGAACCCTCCCAAGGATACACCGCTCTTAAAAGCAGTACGTACGCGCGCATGCAGTACCGAAGCATGAGAGACGGTTTGGTGTCTCTTATGCCGGCATTTTTGGCGAACGTGTTTCGCCATAAACAAGTGACAACCACGAGGATCAGGCTTACATATATTATATATATATATATATATATAACATATATGTGCGGTAGATTCGTAACTCATTCTATTAATACTATGATATGTAAACAGAAGGACGGGCTCATCCCGTCGGAGATCAATTGTAGTTGTTCTGGGTAGATGCAGGTTTGTCATATACTGCTTCGCCTCCACCCTATGGGGTACTGTACCACCGGCTGCTGGCCGTCACATTTTCTTTCTAACCTGCTGTACATCGTCGCCGCGCGCGGAACAAAGCCGTCCTCCCTTCCTATCTTCGATTTGAAAAGCGTCTTTCTTAACCGTCTGCCGCTTTTTGGAAACAGGGTCTTCCTTCCCTGCTACTGCGCTGCACTACCGCGTCGCGTCGCGTGCTTGCTTTCTTCCTTCCTTCCTTCCAGTCGGCAGCCCCAAGAACGAACGAGCGAGCGACCGAGGGCTAATCGTGTGCCAGCGAGAACAGGGACAACAATGCGGAGAGCACGAACGTTCACACCTGTGGATAGGACAGCACAGAGCTTTGGTGTCGCCCTTGAAAGCGTAGATCGGCCGGCGGTGGCACCCGGCATCTCGGCACGCCTGCGAACCCTTGAGAGATCGTACAGCTCCGCTTTTACTGAATTAGCGTAGGACAAAAATAAAAGTCGAAACCGCAGGGCGCGCGTTGAAAAACAGACTTTGGTCAGGTACAAGGAATGGCGGGTATTGTTAGCGGTCCATTCGTTCGCACGTGCCGTTCGAGTTACCGTTGGCATCCCGATACCGGCAAAAAGTTGTCATGGAAGGAAATTGCCATGTGCATGGAATGGTACACCCTTGCCCAAACAGACCCACGAGTTAGCACGCCTCGAAATAAGCTCGAACAAGGCATGTGCGAGCGCGTTCCCCACTTAAACGTCCCTTCCTCCGGCGGTTGTCATCACCATGCAGCAGCCGAAGGCACGCAAGATGTGCGTTCCAGCGAAAGTTAAAACAACCCCCCCTCCCCTATACAACCAATCACACCACCAGGCCAGGGGAGCGGTCTATACAGGAAAACACGCCGCTCCACTACGTATCATACAAGGAGGGAACAAGTACAGCAGTAGTACCACCACCATCTCTCCAGCCTACTGAAGGAAGCGCTGCAGCAGTTGCGAACCTTCTGTCCAGCCTCTGGAGCTTGCGGGACGAAGAGAGCCCGCCTGCCGCCGTGGTGCCGGCGGCGACGGCGTCGACGCTGTGCCTCCTCACAGAAGAACGTCCGCCGCCGCCACCGCCGCTGTCCACGCCTTCCGAAGATGGCCCCCCGTCCATCCCCCAGGACCTCTTCGCCCCGACCATCGCCCTCGATGTCGTCGTCGTGGACGGAAGCCCATCCCGCAGGACCACCACGCGATCCGCCGCGTTCCCGGCAGCATCATCGCCGGTGTGAATGTGCCCGCCACCCCACCCGCGAGAATGATGACTCATCATGGCGTGGTCCGAGTCGAAGGCGGGGGAGCCGGGGCTGCTAGCGGCGGCGTTGGTCGTGAAGCTGGACTCCCGCCCGAGAGAGGTGGACGAGACGCGCCTGGAGGACACGTCTTCGGAGACGACAAACGAGGGGACCAGCCGCAAACCTGTGCTAGCCCCCCTGTCGTCCATGGGCGCTGCTGCCTGCGCGACACTGCTACCGTCGGCGTGATGGGTGAAGGCGGTCACGACTGTGGGCGGCCCAGACTCGACCAAGACCGCGGGCAGCGCTGAAATCGGGGAGGGCGGCCTCGGCTCGCGCATTCCGCCGCCGGCCCCGGTGCCGTCCGGGTTACCCGCGTCTTCAACCCTAGGAGGAACCACCCACGGCGGCGTCATAATCTCGGCGGGAGGGAGTTCTCGGTGCTGGTGCTGTTGCAGCGGCTTGCAGGGTTGTCTCCACGAAAAACTGGTGTCGTCGTCGCCCAAGCCGCCACCACCGCCTCGCACGCGCCCCGCTGTAAGAGCGTCCTGGCTCGAAGTGGTGCAGCCACCACCGCTGCCACCGGGAGTGGGAGTCGACGGCGCGATGTTCCCTGCCGTCTCGCGGTGGTCCCATTCCGTGCTGCCGTCGTATGGGGCAGGGAGGTGCACGTCCTCGAGCTGCAGGTTGCATCGATTTCCTCCTCGCTGTATAGACGCCTAGTCTCGCAGTGGTGGGAGACACACAACGGACGGGGAGGGGGGAGGAGAGGAGAGGGTTGGGAAGGGGGGCGGGGCGGGGCGGGTTGGCCTCTCTCGCGAGCGGAGCGGTTGGTTGATGTCTTGCGACGAGCTCGGCTTACATTAGGTGAGTTGCGGCGGATTGTCCGCGACCGCAAACAAGGGCGGGTTGGGGCGGTATCACGGAGACAACGGGTGGGACACCGGTCATCACGTGAAGTACCTTGTGCTGCTGCCAGATTTTTTTGTTTCAATCAAGGCTGGCACCATCGACGGTTCTTGGCGGGGCGTTTAAGAAACGCGCCGCCTCCTTCAACTGTTCGGCGCGCCCGCATGAAGAGGCACAGTAGCAAGACCGGCCTTTAGATGCACATTTCAAATCAAGTCCGAAGATGAATCGTGCACACGACGAAGAGCGCAGCAGTTGCGTCGGCGGGCAAGTGTTCTTTCGTGCTAGGGAAGAGACTACACCGAAAGTTTTGGTCGTGTCTTTTGCTTGCCGTCTTCCGTCTCACGCCCCCGACGAAACGATGCGCTCCAACCCTCTTTCCTCGCGCAGCAGAAGAAGGCAACGTTCGCTGCTTTTCGCGATATATATATATATATATATATATAATACGTATACAAGGAAACACCTAGCGACAGAGAGTGCATCAATCACTCGCAATACTAAACGCCAGAAAATATACACCCATCACCAACGGGCTCGTTGTGTCCGTCACATGAACGCGCCAGTCGTGCTACTACAGTACCTGTCTTGAAAAAATCGACAGGCCCCCCTGCCGCTGCCCCTGCCACCGCCGCCCGGCAGCGAGCGTAGCGTACACTCCAGTCACGGGAGCCCGTCCAACGCAAGCAGCATCACGCTGGCTCGACAGCGCGCGCCGTCGCCTGTCATCGCTATTGTGTAAGCGCGCGGTTTCCTAATGTCCAGTCCAGTGGGTATCCATACACTACACGTTTGTATTACTTCGTTTTTTACCTGATCTTCGAAACCTGGTCGATTCCTCGGAAGTTGCAACTCTTCACCGGTCGGCCACGCCCCGTCTGGTTTCACGTTCGGACGCCCTTGCTCGTGGGGACCAACCCCCGCGCCGTGTGGCGGCGCGTGCAGGCCGTTGGTTTGGGGGGACGACTCCACCGACTCGCCAGAGCGGCTATACATGAGTAAAGGTAGAGGTAGAGGCCGGACAACAACAGCAAGCACAAGGACAAGAACAAGCCAGCACGGGCGGCGGCGGCGGCGGGGGCGGCGGGAGGGGTCATCACCAGAAGGGGAGAGAAAACAAAAAAAGCGAAACCGAAACAGCAGTCCACACCCGATTGGTTGTCGAATGCTGCGACTGAACTGCTGGTCGTGGCGGCGTGAACGGCTCAAAAACGAAGAAAAGGAGCTTTGTGTCCGCGCAGATACAAACACACACGCAGGCATGCACGCACGGACGAACGGACGCTGGCACGCACCGCGCATTACGCGCGCACGTGTACGCCGACACACGCTTAACGCGCGTAGGGCCGCCGCCCAGGCCCGAAGCGAGCGCCGAAGGCCATGGATGGGTACAGAATTAGTCGTACCCAAACGAGAAAAATCGCCGCCAAAAGCTTGTTCGATGTGTTCCTATTTAATACCTGGCACCTGGTGGTGTCGAGATAAGTACATATAACGTGCTCTTCCCCGCGATTATTACTCACTCGTAGTAACGTTGTTTACGTAGTGTCCGCTCGGTGACTCCCTCGGCGTACATTTTTAATAGCCGCCGGCCGGTAAAGACAAAAAAAAATAATGTCTGCCCTCGCATCGAAAAGTCCGAAAACACACATACCCAATCTCCCCCCCCCGCGATCCCGGCTTCAGCAACAAGCTCTCACGTTGGGATGGCAGAGGGAGCCACCCACTGAAGGCCGAGGTACTTCAGGACCTCCCCCGTCAGGGCGTGCTTCTTGTCCTGCAACTGCCCCATGTATTGCGAAAAATCTCCTTCAACCTGTTCATAACATAATTGCGGCAAAAAAAACAGCAAAACACAACACCCACCGGTGGAGGCCGGGGAAGGGGGCGAGAAGTAGCGCGTCGCGTTGGATATGTTAAAGTAGCCGGCAAACCCCTTGGGAACAGCCGTACCCACGTTTTGGACGGAACAAGGCACTTACAGTCAAGCATGGTACCTTTTTTTTTTTCGGCACGTATCGTGTGGGACAAACTTACGTGGGAGGTATTAATAGTGTGGGATCATTCTTTTTTACCACATTCCTGTGGGACAAAATTACTTGGACTTAGTTTGGGATCAGTTTTGCACCCACGTTTGTTTGTGTGGGACAAAACTTGCGTGGGAGTTCCGTGCGTAGTGTGGGGGTGATTTTTTTTTCACCCCGTTTTGCGGGACAAGCTGCCTGGATTCAGTGTAGGATAAGTTTTTCAGTAGTATAAAGGGTCAAACGATGAAAGGAAAAGAGACGTACGGAAGTGAAGGGGGTGATGGTTCGTGGCGGGAGCCTGCCTGCCTGCAACGAGCAGTTAACAACGGGCATCGGTCGGAGTGTGTTGCTCGAATTGAAACTAAGTAGAGCACAGGGCGACGACTTTTTAAAAGCTATACCTGGTATAGCCATAAGTAAGCCTCGTGAGCGCGGACACGAGCGAGAAGCATGGTCTGGCTTGACATAACAAAACAAAAAGCGAAAAACTCTTTGATGAGTCCGTTCATTTTTTTTATTTTCTGTGCTGTCTTTCTGTTCTTTCGTCGTCCGAGGACTTTGGTTTGCCACGAGATGTAGCGATGCCAACAACAACAACAACAACAACAAACGGAAGGCAAGAGGGGCACAGTGGTGCTACCGGCAGTGCCAACCGGGCCAACTACACATTTAGGAAATACGCCCATACCCGCGGGATACACGAGATGTATGTATATATATATGAACAAATAAATGTAAACAAACGTACGTACGGTAGAGTCCACCAGGTTGTCGTTGTTGCACCTATCTATACAGTACGGGTAATATTATACTTCCAGACGAGTGATGTCATTTTCCATGATAATAAAACTGCTGTGCCAGGTAGACACTTGGTGGTTGTGTGTGGTACCCACTCGAACATTACCATCAGGCAATGCGCAGCGTGAGCTTCGTCGTCTATATCCCTCGTGGGCATCCCCAGAAAAGCACTGTTATCGCACAAAGGGCGCCGTTCTTTCTTCATTCTTCTGTGCTTAATTTTATGATCTTACCCGATGGCACTTATCTGGAACTTCCTCGGTACCATATTTCAACTTGAAAAAAAAAAAATGTCACCTAACCGCGCCTCCTCCTTTGAGGGCGGAAGTTTTACTATCACTATTGCTTACTGTGCTACCACTATTATTACTAATATTACTCACTGCTACCACTATTAATGCTACTATTACTCACTGCACCATCACGACTGCTATTGATACTACTATTGTACTACGACGACGACGCTACTATTAATACTACAGGTGGTGCTTGTATACAGACGCCGTATGTACGTGCGGTACGAAACAAAGACAACACCGCCGTAACCAGACACCCTGCATGCATGATGGTTGACTTCGGGCGGGAAAAAAAATAACGTTTCCAGCCGAAGTCACACACAGCTACACACGCACGCACGCACGCACGGACGCGCGCGCACACCACCCACCTCGCGGTGCTGTCAACCGCCAGAGCAACCCGCCGGGGGCACCGATATTATGATACTTCGTAGACGGATGCTAAAATAAAAAATAAACCAAAAACGTTTGGTAATATATTAATAGTAGAACACCAAGAACGTTCGGTCAGCCTGGCGGGTATGCACAGATGAGAACACTTAAGTTAACCTTACGCGCAGACTCTACACAAAACAGTTACGAAATCGTATTCTACAGATAAAAAGAGTAGACTACTATTACTACTGCTGTTTTGTATTAATTGGTATAGTTTCAGTCTATTGGGCAGCGATTTTTCGTTCTTATCTCACCTACTCGTACCTCTACATACTGTCGGTGTATTATTTTTTTTTACCCCTTGGCCCTTGGGTATCGAAAACATAGCGACTCAACATATGATAGCTGTGGTGTTGTCGGCCGTCTACGCCCAGCACTACGGCGACAATCATTTGGCGCCCGCGCCGTACGGCTCGTTGCATTGTAGCTCGTAGCTCGATCGCCAATCCGTATCATCTCCCAGACGAGCAGTGGCCGTAGCTGTAATCGTCATGTTTATCGCCAATGTTCCCTTTCGAGTCTCAAGAGCACGGCATGCAACATTCTCTTGTTGCCGTGCGTGGTAATATGATATGTGCAGGTATATATGTGATGATCACGCCCCCCCCCCCCCCCCCCCCCCCGCGCCACTCCCCGCCCCTGTGCGTTGCGTGACATGTATTCAATAGCGGAATACGATGACTGCTGTTGTTGTAGTGCAGTGTATGTATGGGCACATGTCCTTCCTTAACAAAACAACGGCCCCTCCCTCTCAGCCAGGCTCGTGAAAAGGTCATCGGTCGAAGGGAGCGCACGCGTATCTCAACGAAGACCCTTCGCTTGCTTCTCCAGCCCTCATCAGTGACCGATCGCCTTCGGATCAACACACGAGAGGCGCGAAAGTACCGGCAGCCAGAGAGCTGCAGACAGTACGAGTATTAGGTAGGGCTTTGGCTTTTGAGGGGAAACAAAAACATGCGACGCATGGATGGAAAAAAAAAAAAGAGTGCGATCTACCCTGGTATGACATACGATACAGTGATAGAGGAACGTGTGGGGGTAAGGAATGCCTGGGACTCACACGTACGTATATATCCAACCCCTTCCAGTCTTGCGCTTTCGCCTACCAAGCAGGTCCCGCGCAGTCATCTCACTCGTGTTTGCAAGCTTTCCAGGGCGATATCATAACATACGTGTATACGAGTCCCAACGAGCTCCGAAAATTTCCCCCTCCCAGACACGAAAGACACAACACACACACAGTAAATCAAAGTGGTGCGCCCGAGGGCATGTACCCGAGGATATACTCCATGGTATCGGCTGCCAGGTAGCTCGTTCGCCTGGTAAATTATAATATGTGCTGCCTGTACATGAGGGTGGTGATCTTAGCGACGGGGACGAGTACAGGCGTACCCGCCCTCTTACATACTAAGGAACCGGTAGGCCGGCCCTGGCTAAATTTCTTGTCAGAGAACGGAGGCGTTCCACGCTAGCTTTGGTATAAACCCCAGCTCCCCGATTTCTTATTCCCCGGAAATCTCGGGGCTTACGTATGGGGATTCTTGGACGCACACAAAAATAGTGGGGATCTTTCTTATGAAAGGGCCTGTAGTTGATAGTGTATAGTACTACTGTCTGTAGCAGTGAAAGCAAAATACGAGTAGTCAAAAGCCAAGACTCGCGGTACCTGGAGCATAAATCACCACGCTCGATCACTAGACTTCTATGTATACTCATCGTGCCGTGTGCCCTCACTGCGACCTTATGGGATGGTCTTCTTACGGTTATCATGTTAATGTGGCTACATACTACGTAGTGTCATCGCAACGCGCCCATCCAATACCTCGCCGTTGCCTTGACGCTGTTCCCAGTACGTAGCCTCGGCAGCAGCGAAGACCGACGTCGCGTCTCGGAGCCGCTCCCGTGCCTGATATTAATGGTGATGATGGGGGTGGGTCGGGGGGGCGGGAGAGGGAGGGGGGGGGGGGCTAATGTGGGCGCAGGCACCGGAACCGGAAGCGAAAGGGTCCTTCAAACCGTGGTCGGTTTGTTGTGTGCGGGCTTGCTTCTTGCCTGACACAACAACAGGCTGAGGTATATTACATGTTACCCAGGTAGGGTATTATCCTTCATGATGTGCGTTCCGTATATAGCAGTCGTACTAAACACGGCAACCCAATAGATCTATACCATACCAGCCATACTACAGGGTCAACCTATCACCTACCATAGAAATCATGTTGTGGTGGAGGTGCGAAGGCTTACTCGACGTGTCTGTGACCCTGGGGGCCGGCAATCAATGGTACGATTGGCTCGACAAATAGATCGCGAAATATCAAGAGTTCGGTCGTTTGGGCTCAGATCTCGCCCAGAGCGCACTTACTTCCTGATTGCACAACACAACAACAGGGCTAGCCCCCTTCCCTCGGACCCGGACCAAAACGAAATGGAATGGATGAATGGCAGGATAATCATTTGAAACATGGGCCAAGGTTCACATATTATATAATTCACTGCCAATACAGCAGTTCATGAAAGCATGATGACCATGAGCACGGGGGGCACCAGGTACTTATTATGCATGTTTCCTCGTGCGTACACAGACAGCAGCAGCAGCAGCAGCAGCAATACTACGGTACAGCAGGTACAGCAGTACACAAGTACACAGACCATTCGTCCCAACTTTGGTTCAACGTGCAGAATCGCACGGATGGGTACGCGGCACGACTCAACAGGCAGGCGTCGATCATTTCCCATACAAATAAAGCGACAACAAAAACACGATACACACCGCTGTACGTACTCACTTGCGTACGTTAGACTCTCTCCTATTTTTTATAGCATAGTGGATTTTCCAACGTCTACACAGCACAGTCTCCAGCAGTAGCGACGACGCACACCCAAACACATGACATGCTCGCTCAGATCGGGCGGCACACCATGGCATGGCGGGGAGCGCCCGGAATCATCGTAAATTACAGCAGGAGCAGCAGTGCTACTGTTTCGTGGGGATGCTTCTCTCGTGCCGCCGCCGCTAGGTAGCCTGCTCGTTTTTCTGCAGGTTGTATCGTACTACTGCTGTACAACTGTACAGACGAGTGGTTAGTGTGTAACAGGTACGTATACAACAGACAGAAGCAGTCAGCAGCAGCAGCAGCAGTACCAGTATATCAATATCCTCGTTTCTCGTTTCTCTCACCCGCTCCATGCCGGCAGTCTGCATCCAGAGAGAAGCTGGCGACTCGTGCGTCGATGCCTCTACAGCAGTAGTAGAAGTAGTGGTACGTAGCTTGCCCTGCCAAGGACCATGGGTGAATGCCAGACAGACGTGAACTGTCGCTTCGTGTCTCTCGGCAAGAAGTGCGGGACGCAGGGCCAGGATGCGAGACAGGGGTGAAGAAGAGAGAGAAAAAGGAGAGAGATCCGGTAACGAACGGAGATGCCAAAAAATGCCGGTGGGATGCCAAATGCCCAAAGATTAAGATTTCGGACCCAGCAGCACGCGCACGTAGGATTTCTTTTTTGAAGGAACGACGCAACGTCGAAATGTACCAACCAACCCGCCCTGATGCCGTGGGTGGGTGGGTGTGATGATGTGTTGATGGCCGTCAATGGTGATAGATGTGTCCGACCACCAGGGGTAAGGTAGAATATTCCGGCCGGGAGATATATGAATGACCACACCTCTCGCTGGGAGGACCGAGGATGAGCACGATGGCGTCGTGGCTGCAGAACAACGAGCCGGTGAGGGTTTTATTTTTTATTTTTTTTGGTTTTGGCCTTGCATTTGGTGTGCCTCCCCTGCGTTCGACTACCACGACGAGTGAGTATAAAAAGCCGCTCGACAGGTGCCCCAAAATCCAAAGTACGACAAAATTTCGTTTCTTGATGCGACGTTACTTGCCGTCCTCTATAATGTATCCGGTATACAATCTTGAATATCTTGAAGGCAGAGAGGGGGGAGCAGCAGCAGTAGGCTACCGCTGGTCCAAGGGTCCGATTCTTCTGGGACTATCACAAGCCATAGTGCCGTGTAATGTATATTTGGCAAAAGGTTTTCGTGATTTTTTTAAAATAAAATTGCCGACGGGACACACCCAACCGGTCACAGCGTGGACCATTCGGAGGGCTTTTTCTATAGGGATTTGGAAGCCGTTGTCCCCGCCTGGTCTTCTAACCGCCTTGCCTGCGGATAAAAAGCTCTATTTTTCGTGATGAGTCCAGTAGCAGCCGCATCAACAAGAACAGCAGCAGCAGCAGCAGCAGCAGCAGCAGCAGCAGCAGCGTCGTCTCACGCTTCCGCTTGCGTTCGTTCCCCTCAGGAGAGATCGTATTCCAGGACGAATAGAGTAGACGTGCGACGGACATATATACGAACAACGAACGAACCAAACGAACGAACGATTTTTACAAAAATAATAGCTAAAAAAAAACAAAAAAATCTCATCGTCATCACCACGATACATGTCTGTGTATCTTACTTTTTTATACCTGTGAGATACCAGCATTGTTTTCGTTAAAATATGGTACTGAAAATATGCCTGGCACCTACAAGGTGTCGCAGTCTACTGCTTTACGTGCGCGTGCATTGCAGCAGCAGCTTGAAAAGATACGTCGTCCCCGACGCTGATGTCACGTTTTAGTGATCCGAGTCCTGTGTGCGTCGTATTTTGATTTCTTGGTTTTTTATTTTTCATTTTGGGACGAGATTATTTTTTAATCTCATTTTTCATTTTTCAGAAAAAGCTGGTGTTCCACAACTCCTGAATGCGTTTTCTCTGTGCCGAATTGGTCCATTTCGCCCCGGCCGTTGGGATTGTCTTGGGGAAGGCTCCACTCGCGGTGCAGCGAGCGCGCATCTGGTCTTACCTTGCTGGCCCCGGGGAGTAACAGAAGCGCAGTGGAGCTATGTCGGAATCGGTGGTGTTCGAGCTGAAACTACAGATCCAGCATCTAGAGGAAAAACTAACGTTTTTGGCGGGAGGTACCAATGGGGCTGAGCTCGTGGAGGTGGTCATGGAGAAGGATGAGGAGCTGGAGAAGAACGTGCGTGCGTGTCTGCGTGCTTGTCTTCGTGCGTCCCGTCACGATGAAAGGGGCAGGGGTTGTTTGCCTGTGATTGGCGCCATGTGTTGTGTACTGCTGCTGTGCGGTGCACTGCTGTAAAACCTGCACTGCACACATGACTCCCTTGTTGGCGTCCGAGGCTATAGCTGGGTAGAGAGGGTGCAATTGCGTTTTTGTGACCTGGTGGCGAGCACGTTGGCTCAGTTGAGAGCTGAGGCGCGTAGCCACGGTATCGAAAGCTTTCTACTCCAAAGCTTCTCGTCCCTCTTCTTGTTTCCTATGAAATTCCGAGTGATTCCCAGCCCACCGTCGCCTCGTGGGGTTTGAGTACACACCACTGCCCACGGCGCACCAAAACGCCCGTTGGAAACAACCAGCTGGCTGAAATACCGCCTCGCCTTTCATAAAAAACGTCTTGCTGTATACTAATGGTAGTATACGCTTGTACGAGGAATGACTTGCGTACAACAGCAGTAGTTCGTACATAGTACGGGTATGTTTGACAAAACAAACACCAGATGTCCTGGATCTATCCGCTGCTGTGTCGCAGATGCAGTTTAGCTACAGAGAGCAAACTGCAGCATTTGATAAACTAAACCAGCTGGTTGTACACGATGCGTATCATAGCGGAGTTTGTGAGTTGGACGCTAAGTACAGCAGCAGTAGACCTGGCATTCTTCTCTCGAGCTGACACATTTCGTATGATACAATAATACATACCAGTACTTGGTACAGCAGTTCGCACTCGTACGTAGGTACTCGTAGCAGTATAATACCGCGATAATCTTGACATGACAATCCATACGAACGTACTGCTGTACCAGGTACGGTGGTTTGGTTTACCTGTAGACTGCTTGCTGTAACACCACGGCTGCTGTGACACCAAACCTACCGTCTTTCCGACACAGCAAAAGAGCCTGAAGGAGACGGAGGCCAACATGTTCCGGCTGGCGGACGAGCTCAAGCGGGTGGACTCGCAGCGGCGGAAGCTGTTGAGGGAAAAGGAGCAGCTGAGCGTGCGGGTGAATATGGTCCAGGAGGCACTCGAACGCCAAGTGGAACAATCGGTTGAGCTGCGCAAACAGGTGCGATACACTGCTGCTGTCGGGTGCAAGCCAGTACACAGCAGCAGTCAGGCAGCAGCAGTCAGACAGTACCGATGCACGTGCGCCTGCCTCCTGGTGGAGGAGGAGGTATAGCGTACGGCACCAGTGCGTAGTCTACGTCGACCTGTATGCTAATGTTGCAGTGTACGTATGGCCTGGTACTCGTCCAGTGAATATTGCAGTATACCTGGTACCTGATATCAAATTCCGACGTACCAGTATAAAATATCAGTTGTACCTGGTGGAGTACCCGCTGGTATTATTAGCGCTCTGGTGGTTTGGCTTTTCGCACTATGTTATTTCTACTCTGCACGTACATACCCAACGACACGAGTACCTACTGTAGTGGAAGCCAGGTGCCAGGTATACCAGGTGCCAGGTATAAGATAAAGCACACTCCGTAGGCTGCACTGAGCTGGCCGTGCCGTTTTTTTGTTCTCGCCGCGGACAAGATGGGCCAGGTGAGCAGCAAGCACGCGTTTTGAAGTTTTGGAGCGTCCGCTCATGTATGCATACACGGTGTGCTCGTATCCTACCGGTGCCTATACTTTAGTGCGCACAAACGTGCTCCTCCTGGTAGAGAGATACAGCTACGTAACTGCTACCAGGTGTACGATACCTGGTACCTGGTACATACTACTGCAGGTATAGTCTGCTACTGCCTATAGCATGCTGGGTGTGCCATACCAGGTTTGTATAGTCTACCATGCCGGGTGTGCCTGATGTCGACAGGCAGAGAGGACGGTTTAATTAATGTGAAGGACGCACACCATATATATGTGCACTGGTACTCGTATGTGTGTGTCCTGAATGAATGCGAACAACAGCGGCAACGTATTATTGATTTTGTTACTTCGTGTGTATCAGGTATATATACGGCTACTATTACGGGGGGCCATAGTTAATAGGACCTATGGTATACATAAAAGCCTATATATTTAACCATTTTTACTAACAATATTTGGTCCTATTAACTATGGCCCCCCGTAATAGTAATATGTACCAGGTACCGTTTTTCGTTGTTGCTGTTGTTGCTGTCTTATCAACAAACCGTCACTTCTCTATGTAGCCAACGATGGCAGTGGTATAGTAGAACACACGGTAGCGGTTACGTTTATATACAAGTATATGCCTGGTATATAGATATGGGTGTTTTATGTCTCCTGCGCTGATCCGAGAGGTGCTCGTAAAAGAAGGCAGGTGGCAAGTGGTGCCTGTGTGTGTTCCGTTGTTTTCATGCGCTGAACTGAACGTGCAGGTTGTTGCCCCGCGCGCGACCTCGCCTGTACAGCAGTGTAGGGGACATGCGTCTCGACCAAGATTTTGAGCGTTCATGTACGGGATACGCATGTACATCTAGTGCTGCAGTCCCGTTTTGAGGAGAACCCACTCAAATTATATGTTGTCTGTCCTCAAAACTTTTACGATCACAGTCCCGTTTTGGGGACAAAACACCCAAATTGCAAGTAGTCTGCCCCCCAAAACGGGACTGCGGTAGTAAAAGGGTTAAGCCCTCTAGGACTGCACTCCCATTTTTGGGGGGACAAATTTACTTGGAAATAGAGGCAGATTCATGTTTTCGCGCAGTGCAGTACTAAATTGGTTAAGGCCGCTTATGAATAAATGCATATTGTTAATTGTGGTGAAGAATTGAACCTCAGTCTAATCACGAAAACTGAGGAATTCGGTGTAAGAAAAGCAGCTCAAACTGGCCAACAAGATTGAAAATCGTAGGAATCGTTAAAAAAACACAGCGGAGATAGATGTCTACATAACATGAGGGGCGAGGTCGCCGCGGAAACGCCGAACGAAACAAGAAATGCGGAGTACTATTAATACTGTTTTGTATACAACCCCCTGGACTCCTCCCACACTATGGAGTCCCTGGCTGTTGCATTTCATTGTTTTCAAAAAAATTGCAACCGGATATCATGTCCCCTGCCCCCAAAATCGCCCGCCGCCCTAGTTTGATGAGAGCCCTAAAAACAGTAAATGTCTTGTTTTATCCCTCTCTAGAATTGCACGCACGGTTTGGGGACAAACTTCTTGAAGTTAGACTAGATAAGACACACCTTGCCGTGGTTGAAGAGTAGCCCAGGGAAATAGGAAACGCCTCCCTAAGAAACACCTGGTATAGAAGGGGGGCGTGCACACCAAGTGAGGCTTCGAGACTCTACCCCATTCTGGCGTTTTTTATGGCGGGCCTTACGTTTTACGTTTTGCACGTACGTACGAGTACCTATTTGTTGTTCCAAACGCTCGTATCATACCGGTATTTACTTGCTCGAAGTAAGGTATCAAGTTCCTGCGCCGCAGGGTGCCTTTTGCATATGGTACTGAAGCTGTAATACGAAGCCGGGATATCGCCGCCGAGAGAGTCAGGCTGGCCATATACAGGACAACAATAAATTCAGATGCTGTAGGGATTCTACTCCTGTAATAAGAAAGCCATCCTGAACCAACCGCGATCCTGCTTCTTGCATCTGTAGATACCATATTTGATACCGTTGCCTTTGGTACGAACATAATAGCGAGTGCCGAGTGTCAGGATACATGTGTCAAGAGACATGCACGGGACGACACTCGTACTGTTAATACTGTGATAAGACATTCCTATGGGCCAGGACTTGGTAGATCGTAAATCCATCCTCTGACCCATGACTCCTGCGTCTTACCGATGCTACCAGAGTTACGCTTGACACCGGTACCTGATACAAATATTACGGGGGGGCATATTAAATAGGACCCACGGTAGGCACAAAAACCTATATATTTCGCTATTTTTACTAACGATATCTGGTCCTATTTACTATGGCCCCCCGTAATAGTGCTCGTATATACCTGGTACGTACTGTTACTGCTGTGTTTTGTACAAAAACAAAAAATGTGAAAAAAAAAACTTTTTTTTTTTTTGTCGAGACCACGGACCATTACGTGCGACAAGCTCGTGAATTAATACGACCAACCCGTAATTTTGTCCTGAGAGTAGAGTCTATTTAGCAATGTCCCGCTGACGAGCGCAGACAGCAGCGGTGTGTGGAGGAGCTTGTATTGTTTGCACAGTGTATTTGGTGCATATAGGCACAATTCGATGCGAGTCGACGAGGGGAGAAAAGGCTGAAATCTTCTCGCGATAAAAATAAATGAAGGCACGTACCGTAGCGGGAAGGGGGTGGAAGAGCCTGCTATGTGACCCCGGATCTGAGTTACGAGTTGGAAGGAAAGAGAGAAGAAGATGTGCGAAGATAATGAATGGGATGAGAAAAATAAATATATACCTGGTATATATATATATATATATATATATCATACAGGCAGCATAGGCTACTAGAAATGTAGCAGCAGCAGCGGCAGCGGCAGCCGGTGTGTTTTTGGGGTGATCCCGTGATTCCCAAGCGGTCAGGGTGGTCCGTACTTTTTTGGCACCGGCATGCTGCGTTGGACGCCGCAAGCAGCACCAAGACCACAGATAGCACGCCGGGCGGGGGAGTCTCCTTGGCGACTGGAGGCCCCATTCTATAATAGTTTCAACTACGACAAAACAAGTCCCTATCTACGTATAGCATAGTCAATCTGAATACATTAAAAAAAAAAATGCCTACATTCCCCTTTTCCGGCACCTGGTACTTTATGATGTCGTCATATACTGGTACTCAGGAGTCAGGAGCCAGGAGTTAAATGGTGCATGATATGTGCATCTCCTGTTGCTATGTGCCACCTGGTGCTGCTGTGCCTTTAGAGCTCGAGAGTGTCGTTTATTATGATGCATGCGCTTGTTTGTACAGTACAGCGGTAGCCGTAACCGCCCAATACGACATACGTACCCCCCCTCCTCGCGCACGCAAACTTTTCGTTGCTGAACTCCAGCCCGAGGCCACAAGAAGACACACGTATGTATGTATGTATGTATGCATATAATTTGACAAGTGTACAAGATATATATATATATATATGTATATATATATTATATATATAGTCTTGAATGAATACAAGTGAGATTTTTTATTAAGGCACCACTACTCGTACGCTCGTGCTGCTGCTTTGTGTGGTACCATACGTACGTATAGATCAGTCCCGAGTCCGGGTGGAGCCCTACTAAAGTGATGCTCAGATATCTTTCCTTCTCTCCAATACATAGTTGGCACAACACATTACAGTAGTTACGGTATGTGTTTATACGTTACACATATGGTATGATACATGGGCATGTATCGTTTGTACCCCCGGAATTGCGAGGCGTGCGGTACAGCAGCTACTACGACTACAGCCCGCGAAAAACATAGAAAAGCTCCTCGTCCGCACTGCCGATGGCACGTCGCGGGTGTATGGGTCGTCGCTATGCTCCAGCCCGTGGACACGAAAAGACACAAGGAGCCTGTACCTTATTCAGCAGAGGGAGGGTAGTGGCAAACCCGGATTATTAATTCGGCGGGCCGGGTTCCAGAATGGTGGGTGGCCGTCGGTTCCCCGAGGTTGTTCTACGATGATGCGAGGTTGGTTCGAAGACGAGACACGTCATGTCCTGTACTTTTTGGGACGACGTAGGAGGGTCGGATGCGAGCATGTCGCATACTACCACCTTTCTACCAGAACGAGGGGGGTCTAGTGATCAGAATTCTCGATGGACCCCAATGCTACGTGTTCCCTTATGTTTTTTCTCCCTCGCGTGGTTCTGATTATTAATATTGTGTCACCTCGTAATTTAGGTGAGAAATGCGCGGTACCCTAAGCCGTACTTACTTTTTCGACGACAAACTTTTTTATTCAGAATGTAGTCGTCTGCGGTTCTTCACGCAGCTAAGCAAGCAACCCCTTGTTGGTTGCAAGTGCACCTATCACGTTTGTAGGGGGGGGGGGGAGTACTTGGAAAGTACGTAGTGTGGGACGAGTTTTATACCAGGTAGTTGTAGTTGTGAAAGGGTTTATACATGCTATTTAGATGTACGTCGTACGTGACGTACGTCTAGAGGCTATGCATACCACACTGCCTGGGAATATAGTCCCTGTTTAAGCTGCGTTATGAACATCAAACCGAGCTTGTATTTCCGGCCAGTGACAGGTACCCATGGTACAGCTACTATCCCCTGTGGGCGTTCGCAGGGGGGAAATGTCGACGTACGTCGTACACTACGATTGCGGCACCCGCTGTATGCACGAAGCAGCCCCGGCTGCTGGGATATGGGGGATTGTTTCCAAAACGCGGTGGAAGGAGCTGTACGTCTATATAGCGCGCGCGACATGGCGATGATTTTTGCTTTCTGCTGCACGTTCTTCTTGCTGAAAAAAAAATGGTAGAAACGCACGGGCACGCGTCGTTGCTCTGATCGGTATATATATGTATATATTATGCAGCGATACATCTATTACGGGGGACCATAGTAAATAGGACCAAATATTATTAGTAAAAATAGCGAAATATATAGGTTTTGTGTGTACCGTAGGTCCTATTTAATATCGTCCCCCGTAATAGTCAAGTTCATCAAGTTAATCAAGACGCACAAAAGGGTTCATTGATAATCGACCGCAGCCGGAGTTTCCTGCTCTCTGGAGTTATGTCTGTATCCAGCGTGAACAGGCGGCCAGAAACTGCTGCGTGCAGCCGTACTATAGCTCCGTGGTGTGCTGCCTGCTCTTTGTGTGCCCCCAAGCTACTACCAAAGCAAGTTCAGTGCAACAGCGAGTGGCCATTAGTGTTGTCGAGACCCGCCTACCGCCGTGCGTGTCACGCAAGATCGCATGCCCCCTCCGGTGAGTTTCGGAGACGTTTTTGTTTCGTTTTTTTCTCTACAACAAGGGGAGCGGGGCGCGCGCGCGCCTACAACGCACCGAAAAATTGATTCTTGCAGAAAATTATCGTCGAGATATTTCCGTATAGTGGACGCATCGTCATGATATTGTATGTAGGCGTGTGCGCTCTCCCCGTCGTTGTTGAGGCAATCAGCTTGGAATCTCGTCGGACGGGGTGCGTTATCTCGCGTGTCACAGCAGTAGCAGTGCCGGCCCCTCTCTGTGTGCCTATATGCGCCGACCAACTACGGTATACCGACACTACAGCGGCAACCGGAACTACTCCGCCCACTGCCTGCCTCGCGGGTGAGTATCATCTGTGCCAAGCGACCACAAAAGCACTACCAACGTAGCGGGCAGCCGGCACTAACTGCTCCGCACACTACGGCTCTGGTCTAATCCTCTGTGCCGAGCGCTTTTCGCTGTCACTCTACAACTGAACCGGCGCTATATATAGGGGTACTACTACTTACCAGTATGTGTTTGGTAAGGAGCTTGGCGATGGACGGCACACGCCACGAAAAGCAGGCTGGGGAAAATGCATATGTCGTGATTCATCGCAAGACGGCACGTGCTGTGTAATATGTAGGGGAAAACGTAGTGAACGCCCGAATGTTGGTATTAATAGTGTCTCGGCTATTGATAGGAGTAGGGGCGGGTGCTCCGTCTCGAAAGGGATGCGTGGTCAATGGTCAAAAGACTACGAAGACAAGCAACGAATGATTACCCCCTCCCCCCCCCCCCCCCCCCTCCCTTCGCTGCCTAGGAAGGTACCGGTAGTATTTTAAACTGTCGCTAAGAAGTCCCGCAGCAGGATATTTGCAACGACCTGACCTCACCTTGTGCGCGTTGGCTAAATAATTTGGAGAAACTTTGAGAACCGTATACGTATTGCCACTTTCTCCCCTGATATGGACTGTTTAGATTGAATAGTATGGTTTTAGCCAAAAAAAGGTACACCTGGTTCATTTTTAACCGAAAACAGGTACCCACCAAGATCAAGTAAAACACACGCCAGGCGCCCTGTCGTTGGCTAAGCTCACATCGTACCTGTTTCTGGCTTGTAATGGGCCAGGTAGACCTGGATTTGTCTACCTTGTCTACAAAGTAGGTTTCAACTGTCTGTGCCTGATCTTGAGCCAATCAGAGGACACACACTGTTTGTGTGTCTGTACGTACACATACGTATCTGATGCATACATACGCTGATTTCACTTTTTCTCGTTTGTTGTTTGAGGTGTACGATGTGCTTCTTCACCTACGATGCATACTACGTGTGCTATATAGAACTACTTACTTCGGTCTCACTCTCTGAGCGTGCTCGGTTGGTACATCCCTGGCCTCTCGGAGCTCCCACTTCGAAACCGCCTCCCTTCATTACTTGCCGGACCTTTCCTGCGGGTCTTTGTTTTCTCCCTTTTTCTTGGCACTCTCGGGGCTTTCTTCCTTTCTCCTTCTTTCGTTTCGTGTGCGTGTGTGTACTCCGAGTACGGCACCGCGGCTGAGCCCGGCGCCGTCGCGGGTGTCAGCGGGTGCTGGCGGGTAGAGGGGGGGCTGCAAGGAGCGCGGTCGCCGGTTTCGTGCCTAGGAGACACGAGGGATGCATGAACGGGGTCTGTCTGTCCTCCATTTGTGAAATTGGATATAGTATGTACGAGATATAAGGGTCGTTCGAAACTGCAAGATAACATTCAAGCGGTGCTTATGTTTGCAACCACGCTGACGTTGAAAGAGGGAGCTCCCAGTCTGAGTACCAATACTGTCGAGCTGGCGAACGACGGCCACGGTGAGCACCGGGCTTCACGCGAGGCGGGCGACGGGGCTGACTGTGGCAGAGAGTGAGGAAAGCTTTACCCGGACCGAATCGGGGGCGAGGTGGTCGCGAGAGGGGCGGGCGGCGTACGACGCTGAGAGAGAAGCTCTGCTGTTCATTTTTTTCCTTCTTGACCGGTTCAAGGTGTTCCAATCAGGCAGAAAATTATTTCAGGAGAGAGACGGGGATTTTCTTTTTCTCCCTGATTTTTTCGGTTTCATTTTACATTGTTTTTGCGGTGCTGCTGTGCCGCTGTGCCGTGCTGTGCTTCCTCTTTTTTCGTACTTGCAGCATATCAAAAAAAAAAAATCAAGTACCCTACGTGGGGTATGTACGTACGTGCGGCAACCGCCCGCGATGCGAAGCGTATGTGGCGTCCGAGCTGTTTTCTTGTGAAGCATGGCGGCGGGACTCTTGGCATTATCAAGTCGCCAGTTTGCAACTACGACCATATTGATAAAAGTACATTCAATCATGGACCTCTGTCCGCTTCGCATAGTAATTTGATGTACTTTTACTTCCTGATCGAGCGTAGCGGGCGGCGTGGGCCGCCCGCGGAGCGAAGCGCCTTGTATGTGCGTGCTGTTGTTTTGTATGGTCACAGCCCTAGTCATATAGCACCATGGGCATACAGCACCATGGATACAGAGGGCAATTCGTCTGTCCCACCCCGCGTCAAGGTGGGCTTAGTTTTTCGAACGGCAAAGCAACTTCGTGACGAGCAAGCGAGGCTTCCAAGTTGTTAAAGAGGGCGGGGGGGGCGAAGAAGTACTCTGGGCGCGCCCGACGTGGCGATTGAAGCAAAGCCTGGTGACCCTCCGCAGGCCCCGGGTATACAGCCTGTGGTGTTTCTAGTAGTACTGCCTTGACCCTGACCAATTGTTTGTCAAGATTTTCGAGGCCGCACGCTCACTGCCGCCAGGCGCAAACAAAAAAAAACACGTTTGCGAGTTCTCGTGCTTAGACCTCTGCCAATGGGAAAGCGAAGTATCGATAAAGAGTTTGAATCTCAACAATGCCCCCCCAAAAAAAAATAGAACACGCTTCCTATGTGGGCACGTTTAGAGAAAAAAAAAAGTTCCTAACTTTTGGAAAAGCCCGAAAAAAACAAATCTGGGGCCGATGTTGGGCCAACATCGGCTTGAGAAAAACTCAAGCCGATCTTTGGTTTGAAGAGATTCCGAGTCTTCGACAATCGATCGACAAAACCAACGACTGCGTCATGAATTCTGAACGGAGTGCGTTCGTTAGGGGCTCCGACCCACCCTAGGGTCACTGTCTTCACACCATGGCCGGTGTCATGTGGCGGGAGCTGACGAGGCGTATGTTAAAAAAACAGTTGGCTGCTGGTGTGCACAAAACAGAAGACAAAACTTCTCCATCCGTCTCGAATGGCGAAAACTGGAGTCTTCTCCAGGCTTGGGAGGATACCGTAGGACGCCGCCGGCAAGCTCTCGCCCCCTGGATCATGGGCCCACCCGATATCTTCGAGGCCGTCATCTATATTCGTTGGCCTTGCCGGACACCGAGCGGGTTGGCCGTGGGCTGCGTCTATGTCAAGATCGAGCGTCGACCGTCGCACGAGTTGGTTTCTATCACCGTGTTGACAATTCGCAAGCAGAAAAACAAATTGCGCCGCCTGCAGCCGTTTGGGGGGAAAAAAAGGAAAAATCAAACATTTTTTCTCTTTTTTCTCACAGCGGCGGTACGAGGAAATTTTCAGCTGTTTTTTTTTTAAGCGATATTTTGAAAAAAAAAAATGGACTTCGTGTTTCCATTGGCATAGGTCTTATGACGAAAAAAAAACACGGCTCGTGGCATGTTGTTTCTGTAGTTGGTTTCAGCTGTACCTGTTTTTGGCTGAGATGGAACAGGTACACCTTTTTTGGATTTTATCATCGATAGTTATACCGATATACAACTGGTCCTTATATTTTGGGACATCTTGTGTCCCAAAATATAAGATACTTTTAGATTAAGTAATATTACACAACTGGTCCTTCTGTTTTGAGACAGTGATGATCAATCTCGGTCGGCGGTCTTAGCACCGGCTTCAGCTACTTTAGCTCGAAAGGGATCGGCGTATATATATATTCGTTTATATATTTAAGCAGCTGTGAAATCGAGGATTTCGTCGAAACTCGTCTTTGCAAGCTATTAATAGTATGTGTGATACTTCGATCGCGCGTGCTGCGGGTTTTGTGTGACCTCATACAGGATATACATACTTTATACCAGGTATGAAATATGAGGACGACAAAAATCTGAAGCGTACTCGTACCATACGGGTGAGAAGACAACACACCCCCCTTGGTGGAATTTCGGAACCGATTTTTTTTCCGAATCATGCCTTATAACCCTTTTAGGACCGCGGTCCCGTTTTCGGAACATATTACTTGGGACTTTGAGTGGTTTGTCCCCAAAACGGGACTGGCGTGGTAAAGGGGTTATAAGGGCCAACAATAGGTCACACAAATCGAAAAATGATGGTTCTGGAAAATACCTCGTCGAGATCTGCGCATGGACGCACGCATCGCCCCGCGTTTACACTCTGCCCATTATTGTCGACAAAACCGATTTTTTTTTTACGTTCAACAGAGGGGATGTGTTATCTTGCGTGTTGTAAACCAGGCATAACATACGGGTATCAAAAACTTGCGCTCGGTTGTTATTAATAGTAGCTGCACCGTCCGTCAACGCCAGTTAGACCTATCGACGACGCCTTTTTTTGATCCAGCCGCACCAAATGCGCCCGGCAGGAGGACGATGAGAGGTAAAATAATCCGCTCCCGTGTTGACGTGTTGATCCTTTTGGGATAGGGGTATGCTTGGAAAAAAAAAAGTAAAAATGATCATCACTTTTGCTTTTACTCTCCAGCTCAACTCGTGGGAGGTTCTTACCCTCAGCGATCTTCTGGACAAGCCGTTGTCACAGGTGCCCTCCGTTCTCCCTCTTCCCGGTACGCAAGTGCCTTCATTTTTGTCGTGGATAGGGCCGGTCTTATCGAGGGCAAAAAAAACGAAAAAAAAACGAAATGAAAAAACGAAAAACAGAACTAAAGAGTACGTAAGTTTTATTGGTCAAATTATATAAATTAGAAGTAGAGATCCCGATACCTCCGTTTTCACATTTCGTTTTTTTTAAGTCCCAGAGGACTTGAAAAAAAACGAAATGGGTGCCAAATAAACGAAGTATGGGATACCCAGGGTCGAAGAGGAACATAGGAGGAGCTCGACGCGTTGGGATGAAGTTCCGATAAAGTTTCTACGACCGGTTGGCAAGCGCACGATGGCCGAGGTAGTGCATATGGCTGCTACGCGGCTTGTCTGCTGACGGTGCGAGCACACCATGGGGTGCCCTCGCAAGAAACCGGGGGATCAGGAAGTGGCTGTTGCGGTATATTTTTCGACATGCGTCCCACCTAACATTCAAACGTCTGCCATCGAACAGAGATGGCCGATACACAAGTTCTAGAGCACTCCGTAGGGAGCGGGTTGGACCACGAGAACCGCCTGCTGTAGATGGTGCCTTACGTGTGCGAGTTGTGTCTGTCCACCGTCGCTGTCGAGCGCTATCGCCGGGAACCACGTGCTGTGGCGGTTGGGTCATTCCGAAAAATTGTACCGCGTAAAAAGTCGACTCCGCTTCTTATTTTTGTTGCGTTTTTTTTTTCGTTTTTGTTTGCCCTCGTTAGGACTCAACCTGCTGTTTTTTGCGAAAAACGAAAGTCTGTTCGTTTTATTTCGTTTTTTTTTTCATTTATTTTGCCCTCGTTAAGACCGGCCCATAGAGTTTCACAATAGGATGTGTCATATATAGCGATCAAGCAGATGGCAACGTGCCACCCCGGGCGTGATTAAAAGGACCGCTGGACCTTCATATCGATGTCTAACGGTCCTTGTATTTCCGCCCGAGGGTAGGTATCGCATACCGACGCCGGACAGATCAGAAGGATCATTCCCACCTCCCATGATCTAGTTTTTTCTGGACAGATACCGTAAATCCCTCCCTGATCTGTACGGATGATGTACTGATGAAGGTCTTTTTTGTTCCCGAGTGGAAGACGTGTGTTCCGCACGATCTATTATATTATTTGCGCACTTCTTTTTTTGTTCTTCCCTTAGTTGGATCTGTGTCCCGCGCAGATTCCTGCACAATATATTTTACTAACGGCAGAGTACAGCAGGATCTGCTGTGGACGATTTTTCTGTGCATAGATCGTGATTTGCCCTAGGTGGGTATTCGGAAGGTTGGTCTTGTCAGCCGTTAACCCCTCTAGAACCGCAGTCCCGCTTTGGGGACAAATTACTTGAAATTTGAGTGGTTTGTCCCCAAAGCGGGACTGCGGTTCTAAAAGGGTTAACGAGTACCTGTGTGCGTGCGGCGCGAGATAGGCATGAGTAGGGTCATGCTGCGCGCCGCATGTGACAAGTACGACCTCTCACATTGCGTGCAGTTCGGGAGTTGGACTTGGACTTGGTGCTGGACGAGGCTTCCTTCGCCTGTTTCGGACGATTCCTTGCGTTGTTTCTCGGTGTGGATACCGGGTCCTATCCCCTACTAGACCGTAGCGCCTCATTACGTATAGTAAACCCTTCGAGGCCGTCCTGGGTCTTCCGGGGCGGTCTGAGACACATCTCTACTGTAGGTTTTGACCCGCGTGAGTGTGGTAGAGCCACACAGCCCACCTCGTTGTATGGCGATGTCTTCGCGCCCAAGCCCATGAAAGAGAGACAGAGAACCCGTTGCGGGACTCTACCTGTTTACATCTGGCGTCGTCAGGCACTTTTTTTTATGTATCACCCTCTTGCGAATGTATGTCCGAGCCGTGGCCGATGCTGCTGGCGATATTCGTCTTTTCGTGGTCGTCGCTTTTTCTTCCCTCTATACTATTACGGGGGACCGTAGTTAATAGGATCAAGTATTGTTACCAAAAATAGCGAAATATATACCTGGTAGGTTTTTGTGTGTACTGTAGGTCCTATTAACTATGGTCCCCCGTAATATGGTAATTTTATTCAAGTCCCGAACAAGTACATTTTTTGTTTTATTTCTACGCATTGCTGCTGCCGTATGTTAGCTCTCAAGAATAACGTATCCAAAGGACCGCTATGTCAATACTCGTAGCTGCCCTCGGAGTCTTGGGGGGGGGGGGGGGGGGATATAGTGTACGGTGTGTGATGTTTTACTTTTATGAGTGAGGTAGGTGTCCGGTGAGGTGCAGCTCTCGTGTGTGACAGGGCGGTCTGTCCTTCCGGCCTTCGATGTGTTGTTCCGGGCGTCCCGTGGCTTCCAGCCATCGGCTTCTGCCCTCCAGCAGCCCCGCCTTATTTTCCTCCGCGCCTGGCGTGTCTTGTTGACGTTGTGTGCCGCCCCTTCTCCCGGAAAACCAAACCAAGAACCGTTTATTCATCATGAAGTATCTGTCTGAAAACTGTTCCTCTCTTCAAAATCAAATCAAATTAACCTTGGTTGAGCTACGAAGGTTAGCCCCGGAGCAAGGCTAATCTCCTCCTCTTCCCGGAGCAAGGGTAATCTCCTCCTCTGCCCGGAGCAAGGCTAATCTCCTCCTGCCCAGACCAAGGCTAATCTTCTCCTGCCCGGAGCAAGGCTAATCTCCTCCTGCCCGGAGCGAGGCTAGTCTCCTCCTGCCCGGAGCAAGGCTAATCTCCTGCCCGGAGCGAGGCTAGTCTCCTCCTGCCCGGAGCAAGGCTAATCTGCTCCTGCTCTTCCGCGATCGGCCTCCAATCTGGTCAATGCCGCTTGTCTCCCCTCCACTCCACCCCACCCCCTCGATGTCGAATCCATCCTCTATCGAGGCTGCTAACTGAGGGTTGAGCGCCGACTCTGTCCCGAAGATTTCGGGTGACGATACTCTTGTCCCGTGACGGACGCCCTGTGACGGACGACAGTGACGGGTGTCCCGTGACGGACAGCCGTCAAGGACGTCCCCACGCTAAAACGGGTGTATCGAATCTAGAGATATCTTGACGGATCAAGAATAGAGCCGTCAAGGAAATCTTTTCACAATAAAAACAGGTGCATTAAAGCTGAAGAGACCTTGACGGATCACGGTCAGACTTGACGGTCGTCAGGAACTCCCCACACTAAAACGGGTATATTGAATCTAGAGAAGTCTTGACGGATCAATGTTAGAACCGTCAAGGAAGTTCTCAGAATAAAACAGGTGGAAGCTAAAGCGGTCTTGACGGGTCAAGGTTAGACTACAATAATCAACCGAAATGTTGTCTCCGTCCTCTGCTCAGGCGGCGCCTGTCGACCCTCCTCGACGGTGCTTCTGTCTGATTTGCTAGCGTCCGCCTCTCACACCGCGTCCAGTCGGGGGGGAAACAGGCACTCCGTAGGTGCGTATCACATTGCCGCTGCTGCTGCTGCTGCTGCTGCTGCTGCTGCTGCTGCTGCTGCTGCTGGTGTTGTTTCAGCCGGTGGTGGTGGTGCTGACAAAATCCCTCTATTAATCGTGAAGAAATTCCGCCAGTCGGAGCCTGCAGTATTCATAAACAGTAGTACTACGTAGTAGATTGTAAAAGTTTTCGTTCATGTATCTGACGCACGGGCTATCGTCGTGGGCCCTCAAGTCCATTAATGTTGGGACACCCGACCTCTAGTTTGCTGATACGATGCTGCGGTGCATGTTTCAATTCCTTCTATTTTTAGTATTAATACACGTTTCTGTATGAATTCGCGCGTGCATGCAACATCCCTATCTTGTGTATCGGTGTTGTATTACGGGGGGAGGGGGCATAGTAAATAGGACCAAAATTTGCTAGTAAAAATAGGTACATATATAGGTTTTTGTGGGTGCCATAGGTCCTATTTACTATGGTCCCCCGTAATAGCGGTAAATCAATGTCATACGTGCCACCAGCACGCGTGTTATCTGCCGGTTCAACCCCTTCGGCGAAACAGACAGCAATAGCAGCGGCAGCAAAAGAAAAGCAACAGCAGTAAGTAGCCTCGACGAAGGCCAGGGCAGAGATAACGCATCCGACCGCAGGAAAACGTTGTTAATAGAACCGGGTTAAAGCCGTTTGGGACCCCGGGTGTGACAAACCAGGCACTAAATATTAGTAGTGCGCCTGAAACTCCGGAAATACATGCAACTTTTTCGCCCGTCTACGTTGCAAGAAGGTGCATGCACAGCAAGCAGTACGTGCTACCTCCATCCTGTACGCGTCTCGTGCGGCTAGGCTTCTTAAATAGCAGTTCAGACGCACAACCTGCTCCAGCAGCTCGGGCTTGCATTGCTGCTTCCTTCCTGTGGGCGATGCTATATTCAACCATTTCTTCTTTTTTTTTTCAATTTTGCTTCTTTTTTTTCCCCTTTTTTTTCACACGTTTTCCCTCTCTCTTGAAGTCCCCACAGGGGTTAAGGCATACAAAAAAAAAACGAATCCGAAAAAAATGCGACCAACAGGACGTACGTATATATATGCACACAATATGTATGCAAACCACAGAAAAGAAAACGCGTCCTTTGCTCCAATGACCGGGTGATATTGATAAAACGGCGGGCCGCACAACCATTGTTATGGTCATCGTCATGACGAAAGGGTCGGGTCTGTGTCGGAGGGAACACGTTGTGTAGTCGGTGCTTGGTACTCCAGCGCAGGTTGTTTGTACTTTTCGCGGGTCACGAGCCTGTCGCGGTAGGTTCTTAGATTGGCACGCTTGTGTGCCGTGCATACATCTAGCGAGATGAGGGCACGCGCTCTCCAAGGAGCTTTCCACGCTGACTTTTCCGACGATGGGGGAGAGTGCGAGCGCCGAGCTAGGCTGATTTTGCCCACGTGCGGGGAGAGTGTAAACGCCGAGCGGTGCATGCGTGTAGTATGGGATACTGCAAACGAAAATCTTCCCAGAGACGACATTTTCGTTTTGTGAGCTTCCTCCCCCCCCCTCCCCCCCTTAAGGCAACTTTTGGAGGAAATTCGCTCGGAAAAACGTCTTAAGGGGGTGTGTTACCTTATCACCTGGGTGATACGGCAGTACCAGTTATCTATCGTAGCGCGCGGGGGGGGCCGTCGCCGGTATGGTCCCCGAACGTATCATGTTTACGTGTAAAATAAAATACAACAGCAGCTGTGACAAGGAGGATTTCGTCGAAACTCGTCTTTGCAAGTTGTGTGTCTTGCGACACCCGTTGGTGTTGTTGTTTTTTTTGTTTTTGTTTTTGTTTTTGCTGCTGACACCAACCGTGGTGCTTCTTTCTGCACGTGTTTTACGTTCATCACGTTGAACCGTTCTCTATTTCTACTCGACGGCACCAGCACACCCGGTGTCCGTCCTGATTCTGCGTCGCGATACATGATACGTACGTATATTCCAGGGAGAGACTACACCAGTAGTAGAAGTTGTTTGGTCACGGAGGGCTGGCTGTGAGACATACGAATAAGTACATAATCGTGAGACGTCCGTCACACAAGTGCGAGCAATTCGGGCGAGTTGAAAAAAAAAAATTAAAGTCCTTGAATTACTGCGTTTTGTGTGTTTTGACATTGACAGGGAGGGGGGTGCTGTCCAACCCCCCCCCCCCGTGATGTCTTGGACGTGCGCTTTGCTGGTACCTACCTACCGCGGGCAAGGCCAGTGGCAGCAAGACCTTCGCTCGTCGGAAGCGAGTCCGGCGTAGCACCCGCCGGAAATACCCCCCCTCGCGCGCGCGCGCGCGCGTTTTCGGTTGGCAACGACGCCGTAAAAGCGCGTCAATCACCGCGTGAGCTATTAATATCTATCTACAGGATGCCGGTTTTTTTGTTTGTTTGTTTTTTTCGTTTTTTGTCGGCGCTCACTACGGCTTGGCGGTCGAGTTGAGATCATTTTTTTTTCCTTCGTGTGGGGTGGAGAAATTTTTGACTCCGCAAAAGGGGAACAATCGTAGTGCGTGGTGTGCCCCAGTACATGGGAAGGCACCCACGAGGCAGTTACGTAGTTTACCCATTGGCTGTCTCGAGTGGAAGTGGCCACACCAGAAAAACACATCAAGGAATTCGACGCTGTCATCCATATGCAAGAAACTTCCGTCTCACAAGCGCTTCTTGGCGGGGTACATGCAGCTCTCACCCTTTTTGATGCGACTCGCCGAGAGCACCTCACGTTTCGCTTCGCGCTTGGCGCAAGCAATGTCTGCCTCTGGTCGGTGAAAGCCCGACGTGCTCCGTGTCGGCAGTGTAGGGACACGAGGGTCTATGGTCATACGACTACGGGCATGCATGGCATGAGCACACCTCCCCTCCGCGCGCTTTCGGCAAGGCCAGGGCGAAAGCGAAGGCGGGACACGGAGGTCAATGCGTAAAATACCGGCTCCTGGTACTTCACCCATTTAGTGCTGGAGTCCCGTTTTGGGGACAAACCACTTGCAATTTGAGTGGTTTGTCCCCAAGAACGGGACTGCAGTCCTAAAAGAGTTGGCCCCTGTTGGGCTGCACTGCACCTCCGTCGTGTTGACAAAACACACTTGAACATAGTGTCATATTTAGGTCTGTGTACAGTACAGTACTATACGAAGAGTTAACTGCCGGCACCTGTAACTCGTACGTACGTGCATTTTGTTTGTTTCGCGCAAGCGCCTGGTAAACTTGCTCTCGGATGCTCGGTACTTTTTGCATGAACATACAGCAGTACGCCTAAACGTATACGTACCGGGGTTCGCGATGGATGCATGGACACCCATCGTCGTTATCGCGACTGCTGTATCGGCGATTGAATACATGTCGATACGTGCCACCGGCATGCGCGTAATCTGCTGCTTCGACTTCCCATCGAAGGAAGAAGACGGCGGCCAGCAGCACCGGCGGAGAAACGGTAGCGTCGACGAAGGGGGTGGGGGGGGGGTGAGCGCATCGGAAGCTCAGAAAAACTATGAACATGAACAAAAATCCGACAAAATGCGAGCAGGACGTATGTGCGTATGTTTGTACCAGGTATGTATATATATATATATGGATGGATGGATGGATGGATGGATGTATATATATGCGATTATGCACAACCCAAATCATTTTTGTAAAAAAAAAGCCACGTTCGCTCGCCCTCGTCGGTCGAGTCTTGAAAAACAACGGAGGCTGCACAACAAACCCACCAATCGCCATCATCCTGACGAAAGGGTCGTGGACCGTATTTTTACGAAACATTGGTGGGTCTTATTTTGTTTGTAAAGCGCGAAGCAGCGGCGTCGTCACGATCCGGAGGGCTGGGGGCAGGGAGGGTAGGGAGGGTAGGGAGGGAGGGAGGTCATGTTTTTGTTTTTTTTTCTCCTGGTGCCTGCTACGATATACCAGGTATAGGGGATAGCGTGTGTAGCACCTTGCTTTCCTGGAGCTTTTCACATGAGCTTGAGGGACTCGATATATATATACTTCGTACGTCATCTCCAAAACTGACTTTGGAGAAAAAAATATTTTTAGTACTGCAGTCCCGTTTTTGGGGACAAATTACTTGATTTTTGAGTGATTTGTCACCAAAAACGGGACTGCAGTGTTAACAAGGGGTTGTAACCCAGTGAACTCTTCCACGGCGAGCGTATACACTATTATTAGGCGCTAACGAAAACTACTTTGTGAGACGCAAATGGGATATCATACGAGGTACTGTAGGCATTGCGTGGGACCATAGTTTAGTAGGACCGAATATTGTTAGTGAAAAAAAGGGAAATATATAGGTTTTTGTGTGTACCATAAGTCCTATTTACTATGGCCCCCCGTAAAATAGTTCCTCGATTGAGGAGGGAGCTGAGCTCCGTCAGGTCAGAAATTGTGCCTTCTAAGGCAAAAAAAGTGCTAGCTCTATACCTGGTAGATAGTAGCACGCGTCTGTCTCCAAGTGAACTGGGAAGCCGTGTTGTGATGCGGCCTGTTCCAATGAAGGCTCGAGGCTCTACATACGTAGGCCTCAAGCTGCAAGTTCACATGGCAAGGAACGCTACGTCGAGTTCCCCAATTTTTCGTTGTTGTTGTTGTTGTTGTTGCTGTTGCAGCTGTCCTGACTTGTTTGTGTATGCACCTCACAATACATGTATATGCCCTGTAAACGTCGCAGCAGGTAACGATTTTTTTGGGGCTTCCTGACTATACTCGTACATGTTTGTGTCTCACGATACCTTGTTTCTTGTATCGATACAGGCCTTTTTTTTTCTTGTGCACGTGCCAGCTGCGTATGTACCCTGACGGCCACCGCGCGCGCCGGAGCTCTCACAAATGAGAAACGTCGGCTGGCGCACCTAGTAGTGGTTCGCGCCCGACCGTGCAGAGCAATCCTCGCCACTCCGCTCTTCATCTTCTTTTTTACGGGGGGGGCATAGTCATCAGAGCCCACCATGTCCCTCTGGGATTTCCTACGTGTACCGTATATGTCTGATTATTACGGAGGACCATAGTAAATACGACCAAGTATTGTTATTACGGGGGACCATAGTAAATAGGACCTACGGTACACACAAAAACCTATATATTCACCTATTTTTACGAAAAGTATTTGGTTCTATTTACTATGGTCCCCCGTACGAGTAAAAAATAGAACAATTTTTTTTTTTATAGGTTTTGTGTGTACCGTGGGTCCTATTTACTATGCCCCCCCGTAATATTACGGGGGACCATAGTTAATAGGACATGATATTGCCTGTAAAAATATATAAATATGTAGGGTTTTGTGTGTACTACCAGGTATATATAGGTCCTATTTACTATGGTCCCTCGTAATAGTGTGATCACTCGCAATAGTCGTGGAGTCCAACCAGCCGATTCGCAGCTCTCAAAAATGGAGCGAGAGAGAGAGAGAGAGAGAGAGAGAGAGAGAGAGAGAGAGAGAGAGAGAGAGAGAGAGAGAGAGAGAGAGAGAGAGAGAGAGAGAGAGAGAGAGAGAGAGAGAGAGAGAGAGAGAGAGAGAGAGAAAGAGAGAAAGAGAGAAAGAGAGAAAGAGAGAAAGAGAGAAAGAGAGAAAGAGAGAAAGAGAGAGAGAGAGAGAGAAACTGCGCCTCCAGAACTGCGCTCCTGTTTGGGAGACAAGTTACCTGGAGGTAGAAGAAGACTGGTACGTTTCAGCTGTACAGTGCGGTACTGTAGAGGGTTTACGTGCCCCACCCGTCCCATGTCCAGCTTTTTTTGGGTGGGGGAAAAAACTCTCCCGCCATGTTGTGTATGTAGTCATAGTCATATAGGGGGGGGGGGGGGGGGGGGCGAAACCGTTTTTTTGCGGTCAGGTGGTCATTGTCTTTGGTAGGGGGTAGGTAGTCTGTGCCGAGATGTTTGTTGCAGGTTGTGTATCGCACGGGCGAAGAAGTTTGGTGTTTTGTTTTGTCGCAAGTTTTTTTTTTTTTCGAGCAAGCCGCCGCCTGCGGTGATGGTGGGCCGCCGCGGCTGTCTGTAATCGCAGCGATCGTTTTTGGTGGTTGACTTGTGGCCGTGAGGCTTGCCACGCTTTTTTTTTTTTTCTCAGCGTGCGGTTTGCTGGTTGTGGCCGTGAGACTTTTGCGAGACTGGGGGACGGAGGTAGACTACGGAGTGTAGACTCGGATTAGTCTGCTGCTGCTGTACGCTCTTTTGTGGAGTAGTAGACTGACTGGCTGTAAATTGCTGACGTTCGTAGAGTAGATTGCCCCTACAGTAGACTGTGAACAGAACAAACTCGACTAGACTCGACTAGGCTAGACTACCGCAGACCAGACCAGACTCGAGTAAACGATTGGACCCGTTAGACGAGACCAGATGAAGTAAAACAAGAAGAAATAAATAATGACGGGGGGGGGATAATGTTGTAATTAGAACCCACGACGGGCCCTAAAACGATGTATCACTCTCTTTTTTAAGCACCATGTTTGGTTCTGATTATTAATAGTACAGTATGTTTCGCCTGTCGTCGCAGTTTTCTCGTAAATGAGACTAGATTATAGCGCTAAGACTATACCTGGTACTAGACTGCTGTGGACTACTGTTACGGGGGGCCATTGTAAATAAGGCCTTATATTGTTCGCAAAAATAGGGAAATATATAGGTTTTTGTGTTTACCAAAGGTCCTAGTTACTATGGTCCCCCGTAATGTTACGGGGGACCATAGTAAATAGGACCAAAAAGTGTTCGTAAAAATAGGAAAATATGTAGGTGTTTGGGTGTACCGTAGGTCCTATTTACTATGCCCCCCCCCGTAATATTCCGGGGGACCATAGTAAATGGGACCAAATAGTGTTCGTAAAATAGGAAAATATGTACTGTAGGTATTTGCGTGTACCGTAGGTCCTATTTACTATGGTCCCCCCGTAATTTTCCGGGGGACCATAGTAAATTGGACCAAATAGTGTTCGTAAAAATAGGAAAATATGTACTGTAGGTGTTTGTGTGTACCGTAGGTCCTATTTACTATGGCCCCCCCGTAATAGGCTTGACTAAACAGTTCTGGACGGAAATGTAAGGGCCGTTGGTGTTTAAATATCACTACCCAACGATCCTTACATTTCCGTCTAGAGTGGTAGATAGATTGGATTGGATTGTATTGACTCAAGGGCTTGCTCCTTCGTCTGTCTTTGGTGTGTCTTGTATATATCCAGTGGGAGACACCGTGCTGTGTTTTGTTTTGTTTTGTTTCGGGCCTACCACACCTCGTCTAGCGGGCGGATCGCCCCTGCTGCCGCGGAAACGCTGCGCTGCCAGGGACTGCGGTGTGCGTGCGCCTGCTCTGTGTCACTCACTTGCCCTCTGCGGCAGCTGCGGCGGCGGGCGCGTGCTGTTTTTCTCACTCGTTGTCGTCTACGCGGCGAAACGGTTAGGGTGTCGCCTACCGCTGTGAGGTATGTCCGCAGGTATAAGCAACTTTTGGGTGTTCATGTTTCTGCCCAAACGCTCCTTAGAATTCCGGACAGACAGTCTGTGCCACCGGAAATGTGAGAAGCGTTCGGGGGTTCCTACTGATGCCCAAACCGTCCTTCCTTTTGCAGACAGTGGTATGGTGCCTGGTATATACTTGGCGCTGTATGCCTCTGGGCGTCCAAGTAGGACTGAGATGTATGCTCTTGCTATGTACGATCGTAAGAGGCCACTCTTTGCTGCATTTTTGCTTTTTATTCGAGCGAGGGATGAAGCAACAGGATGGGTTGAGATGCCACCGACCCACCCTCCAACCGACGCGCCCACCCACTCACCCAGCCACCCACCCCATCCACCTCAGGGATACCGAATATTCAAAGGTTTGGTGTGCTTTGAGTGTTTTGTTATACCTGGTGTTGTGCGTACTAATATTACGGGGGACCACATTAACTAGGGCCTACGGTAGACCCAAAAACCTATACAAATCGCTATTTTTACTAACAATATTTGGTCCTATTTACTATGGTCCCCCGTAATAGTGCACGAAGGGAAAACCAGGAGATATTCCACAGACGACGAGAGTAGCAAGTAGCATACCTGGTACACCTATCGCGATAGTGTCAAAAGGCAAGATATCGATCTATCGTTTCTTGCCTTCCCGAACGGTTGCTTGAGATCCTCGGGGGAAGGAAAAAAAGGGCGCGCTCGGCTCGGGAGATGGGCGCGCCGGCCTCTGCTTTGATCTTAAATGATACGATACGGGTGCTGGTTGATGCGGTCCTTTTAACTGCTGCAGTGTGCATAAACTATGTGCTGCCTCTGTTTCCAAGTTGTCTGTTCCCAAGCCGGGAGCGGGGACCCTGCGGGGGTTGGCGGATAACGGACACGACACAAGCGATGCACGTCTGGTGGTTTCATTCACGCGGTCGTCCTTATCCTGTCCCCGTCCCCCTGTCGTCCCCCCCTCCCCTCCCCTCCCCTCCCCTCCCACCCGCCCTACCCGATCTCTCCTTTTTTTGTTCTTGCTTGCCTTCCGCTTCTGTCCTCCCTCTCTTCTTTATCTCCGCCACCGTTTTGCTTGTTGCGCTTTGTCGTCGAAACTAAAGGTGTTCGAAGGAAAGGAATCGCTGGCCACTACTCGAGAGGAGGCTCGGAAGACTCAGGTAAGACCCTCACCTACTGCAGGTGTTCCAGAATTGTGTTGATTACCCTGAGACTTTTCAGAGAGAAACATGGCGACTGTTGACGATGCAAATGGCGATCACCATCGGTGCGGCTGGGAATTGGCTGACTGTGAGTCGCCGACTAGTTATTTAGTCGGCTATCGATAGGTACGGTGGGGTCGTGCAGTTGGACGCGAGACGGCGAGGGAAGAAACGGCTGCAGCCTTTCCCGCGATAAAAATTCAGGGCATGGAACGTGTTGGGGAGGAGGGATAAGAGCCGCCTATGCGACCCCCGGAGATGAGCTACTATTACGGGAGACCATAGAAAATAGAACCAAATTTTGTTAGTAAAAATAGCGCAATATATAGGTTTTTGGGTCTACCGTAGGTCCTATTTAATATGGCCCTCCGTAATGCTACAGTAGGATGAAGCGAGAAAGGAAGGGCGAAGGTAATACATGCGATCTAACGGGCGGGAGTGTTTGTGGTTCGACGGATGATTTTTCGCTTGCCAAATATTTCGTCGGTTATTTTCGCTTGGTTGGCCGCCTAGCCAACTATTAATAGTGACTTAGTTGGTGACCTATAGTCAGTCAACCTATGTTTACAGTAGTAAGGCGACTTAAAAATAACTACTAGGGCGACATAGCCAGCCAGCTAAGAGTTTGTCGGCGACATACAGCCAGCCAATCAATCAACTAGTTGGCAACCTATAGCCAGCCAACCAATAACGAGTCGGCGACCTATAACCAATCAACTAGTGACCAGTCGGCGACCTAGAGCGAGCCAACTAATAACTAGTAAGAAGATTAATAGTCAGCCAACTGTTGACTAGCAAGGCGACCTATAGCTAGCCAACCGAAAACGAGTCGGCGACCTATAACCAACCAAGCCAGCCAACCAATAACGAGTCGGCGACCTACACCCAACCAACTAGTAACCAGTCGGCGACCTACAGCGAGCCAACTAGCAACTACTGTTGTAGTGAGGCGATTAATAGTCAGCCAACTAATGACCAGCAAGCAAGGCGACCTGCCGTATAGTCAGCCAACTAATGCCTATAGTCGGCGACTTGTCGCCATCCAACTCCTAGCCTTAGTTACTGTATGTAGTAAGTGGTGCGGTTATATTTAACCCTTTGAGGGCAAGCTGCAGCCCCGTTTTGGGGACAAACTGCGGGATGGGACCGCAATTCTAAGAGAGTTAACCCGGAGTATACGTATCACACCCTTTTGCTTGGGTGGTGAGTTTACCAGCCGATTCTCTCCTGCAAAACCAGGGGAACACGGGCGCACAAAGATAGTGGCATGGTGGCATTGGGAAGGCCTCATCGACGCCTGCAGTTCCTCCACGAGGTGTTTCTTTTTTTTTTTTCCTTCCGCATGATACGCGCGTCGCTCGGCGTGTGCGTGTATATGATATATACATACTCTTGTCGCCAGCTGTTGGGGGGAGAAAAATCGAATGTTGAAGTTTGTCCGAGGGAGTGGTTTCATCTTTTGCGTGTTGTATGCGTGCCCATGCAGGGTGGGTCCCTTTTTTTTTCTCTCTAGCTGTGTTTGGAAGGGTATAGGTTTCAGGGATTCTGATCCACAGCAGCGCATATTGTTAGCAGTTAAAAAAGCTGCATACATACATGTGCTGTTACGTACCTGGTACAGCAGTAGTGTCTTGAAAGAAATGTTTTTTTTTTCCCGTGTGTGTTTGGCGCCTCGTGTTTGTTTACTGTAGTTAGTTTAGGGCGTTGGTTAGCACGGCTGACCTGCGGTCGCGGCGTATGTGACGCGGGCGAACTGCAGTAGCAGTAGGTGCCGGCTGCCGCGTGCGTGCTTTACCGTTGCAGCGGACCTCCCTGCTATCGTCGCGGGTTACAGGGCTCGATATTCTGTGGGAAAAAAAACAATGCTGTTCGCTTCTCTTTTTTTTTTTTTCGCTCGGCCGTACTTGACCGTTGCCTTGCATCGATTCCCAACCCGCGCGTGCTCTTTTTTCAGATTTTTTTCTGGTGGATGTTGTTTATTGACAGTTTTTACGTGATTCTTGTACAGTAGCGATAGTCTATCTCCTTACGCATAGTGCCGGTTGAGTACTACTACTACGGGGGACCATAGTTAATAGGACCAAATATTGTTTGTGAAAATGATGAAATACATAGGTTTTCATGTATACCATAGGTCCTATTAACTATGGTCCCCCGTAATAGTGCCGATCGCCCGCTACACGAGTACCTGTGAAATCGCTTGGCACGGATGGGCTTCACCCAGTGTGTGTAGTACTACGGGGGACTCTATTAAATAGGACCTACGGTACACACAAAAACCTATATATTTCGCTTTTTTGGCCAACAATATTAGGTCCTATTTACTATGGTCCCCCGTAATAATGTGTGCGGTAGTGCCGGTTGCCTAGTATTACGGGGAACCCTATTAAATAGGGCCTACGGTAAACACAAGAATCTATATATTTCCCTTTTTTTACCAACAATATTAGGTCCTATTTACTATGGTCCCCCGTAATAAGTGCGGTAGTGCCGGTTGCCGCTATAGTGCCAGCATTGTTAGCTAGCGCATGTATACGGCCACTTATACAGAGGCCATTACTGCTGCTGTACACCGACGTAAAAAAATGAGCCGCGTACGTATGCAAGGCATGTATTAAAAATATACCAGGTATTAATAGATACTTTTGGAAGGATACAATACAGCATGTAAACGTTGAGGTGTTGTGTGGCCGGCGTATGGTTCCAGTTATACGGAAAAAAGCTTTTGAATAAAAGTGACCTGAAAACCATTCCTAACCCCAAATCTCTTGGGCGAACTGTATGGACATTGTCCAGAGAAAATACTCCGGCGGAGAAACGTTTTTGGAGAAAAAAAAATCGACCATATTTTATTTCATACTATTGTTGTTATTACTATTACGGGAGACCATTCGTAGCGGCGTCCCCGGTGGCTTGGTAGGTGGTCCGCGTGCCTGTCAAGATCAGTTTCGTGGGTCCCAAGTCTCACCGAGTGCATGCTCGTAGGGACTTTCTTGCATTAAAAAAAAATGATTGGCGGAAAGCTCGAGAGCCTGAGTTAGCTACGTTCGTTGAAAAACGACGAGCAGTGGGAATGCTGAACCCTATGCGCGACATAAAAAGAAAGGCACGTACCGGGGGGGAGAAGGGACGACACCTGTGACCACGGCTTGTCCAGAGGGTCGCTGAGGGTAAAATAAAACCTCCTACGAGTATAGGCTGGAAAGTAAAAGTGATGACTAAAATCTAAAATACCCTGGTAGTAAACAGGACCAAATATTGCCAGTAAAAACAGCGAAATATGTAGGTTTTTGTGTGTACCGTTGGTCCTATTTAATATGGCCCCCCGTAATAGTAGTACCTGAAACGTAATGGTTTTGGTAAAATTCTTAACAAGCACCATACTTTTTTTTTTTTCTACTTCAAAGAAAAGCGATGAGTACGGTGGTATCCACCATCTCGTAGGGAGAGAGTCTGCTCTGATTTGCGACGATTTCGAGTTGGCAAGCTTGGCAAAGGTTTCGCGTGTAGGACGATTAGTCGGTGTTGTTTTCTTGGGGGGGGGGATTGATTGACATACTTTTCGAGACTGTATTGAACCGTGAGGTGTTTTTTTTCTTCTATGATACCGTCCCACTCCGCTTAGGTTGTTGCCGCTGTTTTATCCCCCCACCACCATCATCATCACCACTATTACGGGGGACCATAGTTAACAGGACCTGTGGTACACATAAAAACCTACCTGGTATATGTTTAACCATTTTTACTAACAATATTTGATCCTGTTAACTATGGCCCCCCGTGATACCACGGCCACTTGCTGTAGCACCTGCCACCGTCTACGCCCTCCGAAAAGCCTTTGCTTACTCTCCTCCTCTTCCTCTTCCCCGCCCCCCCCCCCCCCCCCCCCCCCCCCCCCCCCCCCTCCCTCGCCCCCCCCGCTCTCGTTTCCTTCCTTCTTCGATGTGCCCTGTCTCGTCTTGACAAGGCTGACATGACTACCGAGGCGGCATCGTTGCGGAACAGCCTGTCTACCGCTCGAGACGACAATTCGAACCACCAAAAGGTGGTGGAGGCACAGCGGGAAAAGATTGTCGAGCTCGAAGCCGTGAAGAAGGGTAAGAGAGAGGGAGTTGTAGAGTGAGGACGGAGATGGACGGGGGGGGGGGGGGGGGGAGGGAGTGTACTCGATATCATGCGTGGCCGTAGTCGTATCACCGTATACCCTCGCATCTCTACGATGCCGGAACGGATCACGTTGGGTTTTCACCGACCAGGGAGACATTGAGTGTACCGAGGGGGGGGGGGGGGGGGAGAGGGAAGGAGAGGGGGATAGAGGAGGGGGGGTGGAGGGAGAGAAGGGAGAGGGGGAGGGGGAGGAAGGTAAGATGGGAGGGAGGGAGAGAGGGAGGTCCGGCCCTGGTGTTTGCGTACGGATGTGCGGCTTGAACCGGGTAATAATATGTGATCGGTTGACGAGGGTCTGTTTGGGATCCGAGACCCGCCTGCATCACGCGCTGTCGTTCCGCTTAGTGAGAGCAAGGGAAGACCGCTTCGAGGTGGAGCTGCGGAATGCCGACGCCTCTTGGTGGCGTGGAATGTTTTGGTCTGCTTATTGGCCCTGATTTTTTTTTTTGTGCACAGGGGTGAATGAATATGGTGCGGTGCGACACGGGTGTGCTTCTTTCTCTGCCTTTATGGGTACCTGGTAGGGGGTTAGGGGGGTTCCGTTCGGTGCGGGTGAAGGAAGGCTCTTGACTCGAAGAAACGGTCTCTGGTGCAGTCGGCTCTGAGACGGGTGGGTCGGTGGGTCGACGGATCGACGAAACAAGCGCGCGAGCAAGCAGTTATTTTCAGGGATTCTTCACGGCGTTACGACCCGATCCGTGGGTCGAGTCGGGAGGTCTAGAAAAACTCATGGCTCGGGTCGGTGGCTGGAGGTTTTCGATATATCACGGGTCGGGTCGGGTCGAGCCTACCCGACCCGGCTTGACCCGATCCGACCCGATCCGACTCGACTCAACCCGACCCGACCGATGCCACAAGCTTTTATCTGGGTCGCGCCGCGGTTATTGTGTTTTCCCTCTCGAGTCATTCGACGCTGTCATCCATGTGCAAGAAACTCTGTACGCACGTGGTGCCTTAAGTTAGGCCCGCCCCACGAGCGGTTCTTGGTAGGATGCGGGACGGGATCGCCCTTTCTTCATGCGATTCGCCGAACACTTCATTCTTTTCGCGGCGCTTTACGGTCGGTGCAACCAATGCCTCGCCTGGTCGGGGACAACCAACCCGACGTCGCTCCGTTTCGACATCGTAGGGATGCGAGAGTCTGTTGTCATACGACTACGGCCATAGATGGCAGCGAGTACACCCCGCCCTCTCCCTTTTTGGAGTCTTTGGCGGAAGTACCTGGGGATGTTGCGAGTTGAACGGGGGGGTGGGTGGGTGGGTGGGAGGGTTAGGTAAAGGCGGCACATCTTGGAAAGGCGTGCCATGCGCAGGTGATTTCCATCCTTCGGCGGGGCATGTCCTTCGTTTGCGCTACCCAACATGGCCTATTTGTGAAGACTGACCGATGTAAAATCTACACGCTTCTAAGAAACAACCTACCAGGTATTGATGGCAGAGTCTCACATTCTATATTAACCGTGTTAAATAGTTGTTTGCCCTCTTTTTTCTTTTCTTGGAGACAGGCTTCGACAGTTGTCGCGGTCATTGCGCGCGCCAAAGTTGTAGTTTACCTCGCCTTCATGCGCCCCCCCCCCCCGCGTCTCGAAAGGGATGCGTGGTCAGGCGTCAAATAAATTAATAAGGCAAGCAACAAATGGGTGCCCCCCCCACCCCCCCTCCTACCCTGGTCATACGGCTACGGCCAAGCATCATAGTGAGTACACCCCCTGGCCGTCGCCGCTGCTGCTGCTGCTGCTGCTGCTGCTGCTGCTGCTGCCGCGGCGACGATACACGTTTGTTGTTTTGTTTTGTTTTGGTTTTGCACATTATCTGTGTACCTAATCAACGTTGACCTGTCTCTTTTCTTTTTTTTCGTAGGCCTTGAGCAGACGGTAGCGATCAAGACGGACGACGTCGCGAGTATGGAGCAGCGGAAGAAGGATGCCGCCAACCGTTTCAGGTACCGGTGCACAGCAGCAGCAGGATTTTCCGGGGTTTCGCGGTTTAAGAGCTACTGTAGATCCACCCACCCACCCTGGACGGAAATGTAGGGACTGTTTAGTCTTCGGTGGTGGGCGCGATACTTGAAAAAAATCTAAATGATGTAGGTGTGAATGCTTTTCGTGGTCACACCTACTCGTGCCGTAAAGCAGCCTCATCGTTATACAGCAGTAGAACATAGCTGATATCGGGCTTGATGTTTTTTAAGGCGAACTGCTCGCCACCCACGCAATTTCAGCAAGCAGCTGCGGCAGTACGTAAAATGGGAAGCTTGCTCGTGGGCTGGATGGAGCAAGAGTGCTTCTTCAGGAGCCCCTTCCCCCCGCCGATACCAGCTGTGAACTCGGCCGTCCTCGAGGAACCGCTTGTACACAGGTGGCACGAAGCTCCTCTGCCGTACTATTTACGGGGGGGCATAGTAAACAGGACCAAGTATTGTTAGTAAAAATAGCGGAACATACAGATTTTTGTCTGTACCGTAGGCCCTATTTAATAGGGTTCCCCGTACTGCAACAGAACCCAAACACTGTGCCCACGTCGACGCGGGGGTGGAGCAGGCGGACTCCTGTCTGCGTCCATCGTGCCGTGTCCGAGTGTATGCGTGTCGATGTCGCGGGTCCTGGTGAAGGTGATATGCTCGTGTAGAGTGGACAGTTGTGGCCTCTGATGGGCTCAGAATTAGGCAAACACGGCAGTCGAGAGCTACAGGACAAAAATAGACAAATCCAGATAAAAAGCCGGGTCGTTTCAAGCCCAAAAGAGATCCGATGCGAGGCTGGCCAATCGCAAGGCTGCTGGCGTGTGATTTTTATTTTGTTTTAGCGCACCTGATTTTGGTTCAAAATGGGCCAGTTTTACCTGTTTTAGGCGAAAATCCGGTTTTTTTGTTGCACTTTTGCAAGCTCTCCTCTCGAGCGGCCGTGGGTGTTTTCTCGCGCTTTGGGCTGCAGGGCACGCAGGGGGGGGGGTGGGGGGGGGTGCACTCGATAGGAGATACCTGGTATGTACTCGATCTCATGGGTCGGACATTTGACTTTATTTGCAAAAATAAAAAAAAAGGATTCAATTGTTGAGAGCGCCTTGCAGCGTGGGTAGGCACAATTCGATGCGAGTCGACGAGGGAAGAAATGGCTGAAATCTTCTCGCGATAAAAAATGAAGGCACGTACCGTAGCGGGAAGGGGGGAGAAGAGCCTGCTATGTGACCCTGGATCTGAGTTACGAGTTGGAAGGAGAGAGAGAAGAAGATGTGCGAAGATAATGAATGGGATGAGAAAAAAAAAAAAAAAAAAAAAATGGCCGTAGTCGTATGACCATAGACCCCTCTCATGCCTACAATGCCGGGACGGAGCATGTCGGGTTTTCACCGACCAGACAGACATTGCTTGCACCAAGCGCGAAGCGAAACGTGAGGTGTCTGGCGAGTCGCATGAAGGGTGAGATGCATCCTCACTACAATTCGCTTGTGAGGCGGACTTGCAATGTGGATGACAGCTTCAATGAGCTGATTTAATTCCCGGGCGGGGGGGGGGGGGGGGTGTACTCATTTTCATGCATGGCGGTAGTCGTATGTATGATCATAGGACCTCGCATCCCTACGATGCCGGGACCGAGCTCGGTGCCTTTTCACGGCCCAGGCAACACAATGCTTGCTTTGCTCCAAGCGCGAAGCGAAAGGTGAGGGGGTTCGGCGAGTCGCATGGAGGGTAAGCTGCACGAAGTTTGAAAACGGACTTAAAAAAAATGTGTGGCGTTAGACAACAGATTGGGCGTTTTTCCGAGCCCCTAATCCATGCCTGGTATCATTCCTGTTCAGGTGTATGCTTTACCTGGTAGGTAACATGGAGCTCTCTCCGGATGTATTCTACGTACGCACACGATTTTATTTGTCGCAAAAGTTCACTTTGCTGCCGCTGCGAGTAAACCCCCTAAAAATGTTCGACCGCTTCCCCCCCCCCCCCCCCCTCGCGATTGCTTGCTTTGGGCCCCATTCCGTTCACACCCGCCCATTGGTTGATTTTATCGTGTCGGCTGGGTGTGCGGGTTGCGGGTGGGGGGGGGGGGGGGGGGCTGCAGGGAGATGAAGAGAGACCTGCAGAAGCATCTTGCGGATTCTCAAAAGGCCCAGGAGGCTCTTACGGTGAGGGCTGTTTTTTTATTTTTCTTCTTATTTTGTTCTGCCGACTTTGTGTGTGCTAGGTATTATATTTGACTTGATTGTTTTTGTTTGTTGTTGTTGTTGTTTTTGTTGTTGCTGTCTTTGTTGTGTGCTTGCATGTTCGTGTTTTATGCGCGCTCCCAGCTTTCCTCACATTGCAGTGGAATGCCGTAAAATTCTCGCCATACGTACGTACCGGTAGATTGTCATTTTATGTCGTATTTTTCCGTTCGCCGTCTCGAAAATGTGCAAGCGCTTATTCCAATCATCACCATGCACTTGTCTGAGGGTAGTTACAATCCGATGACTTCAAAACATGTTTGTGTGCGTTCTACACACGAAACCGTTGTGACATGGAAGGTGGTATCAATTCAGACCCGAGTGAATAACCGTCCGCGTCAGAGTAGCTCATGCGTTTTGTCTACAATACTCTGCGTACTGCACACCATTACATTATTGTTGTATCGCTGTGGCGTAGTTTTGTGACCACAGAAGTTTTATCTCTCCAAGATGGAAGAATCGGTTCGGACACTGGTTGTGCTGGATGTCGACGGGTAGAAAGAGCGGTTTCATGTGAAGAACACGCACACATACCTCTCCTAACCTTGGATGTTGTTGCACCCTTTTTTCTTATTTGCCCACTCACCACCCACGCACATACATACATACATACATACATACATACATACATACATACATACATACATACATACATACATACATACATACATACATACATACATACATACATACATACATACATACATACATACATACATACATACATACATACATACATACATACATACATACATACATACATACATACATACATACATACATACATACATACATACATACATACATACATACATACATACATACATACATACATACATACATACATACATACATACATACATACATACATACATACATACATACATACAACCTGGTAGGCAATATCATACCTGCACCGGACTATCAATCGTGAAACGCTTCTCACGCCAGCGTCAAGCCACAAGCGTGCATGCTGCAAGGCGCCCCCCCCCCCCCCCCCTCCGAAAACAAGGGTACATAGCACACATTATTTTGGGCCAAAGCGACATCGGCCCCCAACAACACAGGAGGGTACAATAGGTGGCCTCTTTTGGTGGAAACCCGTTTCGGTCGACCATATTGACAGTGATCAGGACCCATCAGATGACGAAACCTGTAAGTTTCGAGTATTTTTACTATTACGGGGGACCGTAGTTAATAGGACCTATCATATACGTAAAATCCTATATTTTTGACCATTTTTACTAACATTTTTTGGTTCTATTAACTATGCCCCCCCGGATTATTATTTAGCATATTACGTCCCATTTTCTATGTTTAATAGCGCGTGAGGGATGGGAGGTCCCTTCTATACCATTGTCCCGGTATCGGGTCGATCACGTACCAATGTGCCTTATCGGTATCAGATAACATGGAGAAAAAAAGGGACAGCTGTGATGAGAGGGAATACTTGGTTGAAGCTCTTGCTTGATGTACGTACCGATCAATGTACGTCATCAGGGAACCGAAAAAAAACAAAAAGTCAGCTGTGAGGTGAAAAACTCTGTTGAAACTCTTCCCTGATTTATGTACCAATGTACCTGTCAGGTAACATAACAAACAAGAACAAAAAGACAGCTGTGAGCTGAAAGATTTCCGCTGAAACTATTTTCTTACCTGTTGGGTACATACCAGTGTGCCTTATCAGGTCCATCGGTTACGAATGTCCCGTATCAGGTATGGTCCCTTGCTCGATAATGTTCCCTTATGAGGCCACTTTCATACCAATGTCCCCTTATCAGGTCCCTCATGTACCACTGTGCCTAGTCAGAGCTACAGCAGTGCAGTACCGAACCCTTGTGAGTCTATAGGAAGGAAAAAATGGCGCGTAAGAAATTGAACCTTGTGAGTCTATAGAGGGGAAAAAATGGCGCCTAAGAAATCGAAGCCCCTGATGTACCGTTTTCCTTCGCCGCGGGATCGTTTTAAAGGGGTTACGTTGGCGCCGGTTGCCACTATAGCGACGGTATCCTTTGCTTCAGGCAACTATACCGGCACTATCATAGCGGCAATCGGCACCAACTACTCCGTACACTGCCACACCGGTTCATCCAATACCAGGTATGTGCCAAGCGGTTTCATCGGCACTATGTAGGGCAACCGGCAATGTTACTGTAGGACTCATCCGGCATTATTTAGGGATCGACCGGCAGTATAGAGGGGCCACTGCTCTGTACCTACTGTGAGTACACTTTCTCGAGTCGAGCGACTGTAGTGGCTCCTAAAGGAATCAGTATGCTTTTCTAACTGGAGCAGCAGTATGGGCCCTAAAATGACTTATGGAGTAGATCAGGGTATTCGAAAATAAAATAATATATATATAGATATATATTATGACACACCACTTTTTTATTGATCGAGTTGCTGATAGCGGGGGGGGTGGAGGTTTTTCGTGCCATGCATAGCCGTAGTATGACCAGGGGGTGTTCTCATGTCATGTATGGCCGTAGTCGTATTTTTCGCTCATCCCATTTCTTTTCTTCGCCCATCTTCTTCTCTCTCTCCTTCCAACTCGTAACTCAGATCCGGGGTCACATAGCAGGCTCTTCTCCCCCCTTCCCGCTACGGTACGTGCCTTCATTTTTTATCGCGAGAAGATTTCAGCCTTTTCTTCCCTCGTCGACTCGCATCGAATTGTGCCTACCCACGCTGCAAGGCGCTCTCAACAATTGAATCCTTTTTAATTTTGTTTTTGCAAATAAAGTCAAATGTCCGACCCACCTGGGGCTCGAACCCAGGACTCAAACACAAGTGGAAGTCGAGGTTAACCACTTGAACCACCGGGGCGATCGGCCGTAGTCGTATGTATGACCATAGCCCCTCGCATCCGTACAATGCCGGGACGGAGCACGCCGGGTTTTCGCCGACAGGGCAGACATTGCTTGCACCAAGCGCGAAGCGCCGTCAGGTTTTTCGGCGAGTCGCATGGAGGGTGACCTGCATGCATCCTACCAAGAATCGCGCTTGTGACGCGGACTTTCTCGCCTATGGATGACAGCGTGGAATGAATCGATTTTCATCTATTACGGGGGACCATAGTTAACAGGACCTATGGTATACATAAAAACCTATATGTTTAACCATTTTTACTAACAATATTTGGTCCTGTTAACTATGGCCCCCCGTAATAGTCCGGCCACTTCCGCCAGAGACAGCAATGGGTATGCTATGCATCTATCTGCCTCGTGGGTGCCTTACCACACACCCGGTACCAGTACCAGGTATCTGGTGTACACAAGGTTATGCGACTCTTCCCCTCTTGCGCGGAGTTTAATGTTCTCCACCCCCCACAAAACTCCTCTAACTCGACCGCTCGACCGCCAGCCATAATAACCGCTTTAAAAAAAGAACAGTACCTTGGTTGTTCAACTCACGCAGTGATAGGCGTGTTTTGCAAGCGTCGTTGCCAACTGACGCCAACCCAACCTACGTAAAACTTGTACCAAGGTATATAACTGGCGGGGGGGGGGGGGGGGGGGTGGGGGGTATACTAAAAAACCGAGGACAGACAATGCCCGTCCCTCACGGTACTGGTGTGCCCAGCCAACAATACCGGCACTATAGCGCCAACCGGCACTAATTGCTCCGCATACTTCCACCCTGGTTAATCCTACCTGCGCCAAGCGACTTCATCGGCATGAAGTTGGGTATATAGCGGCACTATACGAGGAAACATAATTACTAAATAAGAAGGTCAGTGTTTAGATCCGTCCAGTAATATGACGGTTCAGGTTTTATTTTCTTATCCTGACCTTGAAAAGGAGTCTGTTAACATATCGTTATCTTTTTGGTTCGTATACTCTCGAATATGCATTGCCGTGCGTTCCTGTTTTTCGGTATGTGTTCGTGGTCTACTTTTTTCAGTTCTTGGCTTCTTTTTTTCCAACGCAGTTCCTAAAACGATAAAAAAAGAGGCGACGCTTTTTTTTTTTTTTTTTCTTTTTTTTTAATTGAAGCAGTAGCGCGGGCCTCGAGATTAGTTATTGAAGTGAGCACGTCTGTTTGCCGTCACGAGCGGCAATGTACTAATATTACCAAGGTATATACCCCCAAAAGGTTACTTTCACGGAGCGCACTGTTTTTCTGCAACGCGAGGTGCAGTTTTTTTTTGTTTTTGTTTTTTATGAGGCCAAGGTGATACCAGCCACCGCCGCTATCCCGCTATATACCACTACCACTACCGCTACCGCCACTGCTCGTGTCACTGACAGACTTAAGAGAGCATAATTTCCGCCATCACGAGCGACACTTTTGCCTGTTTTTTTTTTTTCGGGGGCTTTTTATGTTATATATCCGTCTTCTCCGGTGGCAACATCCTCTAGCGTCACCGCCGCGGCAGCAGCCGCAGCCGCTGCTACTGCCGCGGCCGCTACCGCTACTGCTACCGCTAAAAGTTCTTGGAAGGGCATCCGTTTTTTTCTTTTAACACGAGCGGCGGCAATGCCTGTTTGTTTGTTTGTTTGTTTGTTTGTTTGTTTGTTTGTTTGTTGTTCATCTCCTTGATTAACATGGTTGCACTTCCCTTTCGGGAGATGCGATCGTCCGACATTTTATTGCGGTTGCTGCGCCAATTTTTGTTGTTGTTGCTGCTGTTGTTCTTGTACCTGGTACCACAGTCGTGTACCAGGTGGCTCTTTATCCATTTATTTCATCATCTCACCTGCCGCCACCACCAACCACCGCCACCGCCGCCACCACCACCACCACCACCACCACCAATACTGACTCTGCCGCTGCCGCTGCTGTACCGGGCTGCGCCACCGACGAATCATCGCAGGATGAACGGTCCTCGTTGGAAGCCGAGCTCGGTAAGCTGCGGCGACGGAGCGAAGAGCGCGCCAAGGTCGCGATGGAGGAGGAGCGGAAGGCGTCCGTCCTGGCTCGCGATCACGCAAGGGTGAAGACGGAGCTGGAGTTGGTGAGACAGAGGCACTGCTGTAGGTATGAGGGCACCCACTTGTTCTCAAGACAATCCGTTTTTGTTGTTACGGGGGACCATAGTATATAGGATCAAATAGTGTGAGGAAAAATAGGGAAATGTATAGTTTTTTTGTTGTGTGTACCGTAGGTCCTACCTGGTACTAACTATGGTCCCACGTAATTGAGATTTTTCGAGGGGGGGGGGGGTAACCCTTTTAGGACCGCTGTCCCGTTTTGGGGATGAAATACTTGGAATTTGAGTGGTTTGTCCCCAAAACGGGATTAAAAGACTAGAAGGGATTTAGAAGACCACAGGGTAAATAATTGTTGTTTTTTCTCTGTTCACGATAAAAAAAATGTAAATTGGAATTAGCGTGGTCAGAATTACTGTCAGCAAGCAGTAGAGAAAGATAAGAAGGCCATATAATTAGATGTAGGGAAGACCGCGTTTATTGGCTTCCTTTATCACCGGGTTGTACAGGTATGATACCCCGCTATTACGGGGGGGCATAGCATAGTAAATAGGACCTATGGTACACACAAAAACCTACATGTTTATATATTTATATTTTTACCAACAATATTTGGTCCTTTTACAATTTTGTTTTTTGCTCATCCCATTTATTAGCTTCGCCCATCTTCTTTTCTCTCTCCTTCCAACTCGTAACTCAGATCCGGGGTCACTTAGCAGGCTCTTCTCCTCCCTTCCCGCTACGGTACGTGCCTTCATTTTTATCGCGAGAAGATTTCAGCCTTTTCTTCCCTCGTCGACTCGCATTGAATTGTGCCTACCCACGCTGCAAGGCGCTCTCAACAATTGAATCCCTTTTTTATTTCGATTTTTTGCAAATAAAGACAAAGTCCGACCCACCTGGGGCTCGAACCCAGGACTCAAACAAGTGGAATTCGAGGTTAACTACTTGAACCACCGGGGCGACCAGATTAGTTTATAATAGTGCTGTAGCACGCTTTGGCCCAAGTTTTTCTGTCTGACGAGGGTGCTCAACTGAGGGGCTGTACGTATACTGCCCTGTGTCGCTGGAGATGCACCACTAGTTTCGTGCTTTTGTGACACCTACCTAGGCCATGCCGATGTGAGCGGAAATGTGATGACCGTTTTGAGTCTTCCTATGAACGTTTACACGATCCTTGTGTTTAAACCGAGAGTGGTATAGTATACCCCTCTCTCCTAAAATATTAGAAACTTTCATATTTGAATGATAATGGCCCCTCTCTCTCCCAAAATATTAGAAACTTTCATATTTGAATGATAATGGCCCCTCTCTCTCCCAAAATATTAGAAACTTTCCTATTGAATAAGAATGGATAAAAGTTCCTTATATAGGGCTCAGAGCGGTATATATGTACTCTGGGTTGTTGCAGGGTCATTTTTTTTTTCGCAGCTCAGTTTTTGACGAGGGAATAAGTGGCTGAAGCCTTCTCGCGATGAAAATGGAGGCAGGAACCTTAGCGGGATGAGGGGAGGGGGGGGGGGGGAGGGAGAGACTGCTACGTACGTACGTGACTCCGGATCTGAGTTACGAGTGTTCGTGGGAGGGAGGGGAGGGGGAGAAAATAAGGGTGACGATAATAAATGAGCATGAGAGCAACAAAAAAAATGATATGTAGGAAACAAGAAGGTGGAGCTTCTCAAGCAGTCAGACAGCCTTGTCGGGAAAGTGTGATCCGTCGCCCTCTACGTATCGTAGCGTGCTTCGAGGGCCCGCTAGGTGGACCGAGGGCAGACCGAAGCAGGGTCAAGAAATTGACGTGACACATGTGTATACACGCATTATGACAGAGACATGTACACCTCTAGGGAGCACGAAGTACACCGCAACTAGAGCAGTAGCCATGTTGACTATTATGAAGGCATACTCATTCTTATCGGAGCTTTTTTTTCCAAATTTTCGGGCGTTTTTTTCGCGCAATTTTTCAATGTTTCATATTTTCTTGATTTTTTTCCAAATGTGTGAAATTTAACGAACTTGATTTTTTCGCTTCTGGAGAATCTCACGGATAGTGAGAACGCCTCCGCATATTGATACATATCTCGGATTATTTCCAAGCTTTGGAAATTTTTGAAAAAACGCTCTCCGATAAGAATGAGCCTTAACCCTGGCGTATACTGGTAGGTAGTGAATTTGTTGCGTGAAAAAAAATGTCAACAAGAAGCTGCAGACCACTCTTGAAAAAAACTGGTATAAGGTGTGGTGTGGTCACGCCGAGCTTAAGGTTGTAAATATTAGTTTCGAGGAGAAATTCGACTGCACAGCTCTGTTTGTTTGTTTGTTTGTTTTTTACGTCCATTTTCTTTTTCTTCTTCTTCTTCTTCTTCTTCTTCTTCTTCTTCTTCTTCTTCTTCCTCTGCTTCTTCTTGCTCTTGTTCTTGTTCTTTTTCTTCTTCTTCTTCTTCTTCTTCTTCTTCTTCTTCATCTTGTTCTTCTTCTTCCTCTGCTTCTTCTTGCTCTTGTTCTTGTTCTTCTTCTTTTTCTTCTTCTTCTTCTTCTTCTTCTTCTTCTTTTTCTTGCTCTTCTTCTTCTTCTTGCTCTTCTTCTTCTTCTTGCTCTTCTTCTTCTTCTTGCTCTTTTTCTTCTTTTTCTTTTTTTTCTTCTTCTTCTTCTTCTTCTTTTTCTTCTTCTTCTTCTTCTTGTTCTTCTTCTTCTTCTTCTTCCTTTTCTTTTTCTTCTTCTTCTTATTCTTCTTCTTCTTCTTCTTCTTCTTCCCCTTTATTTCCTCCACCCTTCTTGGAGTACGTAACTCAGATCCGGGGTCGCATACACAGCAGGCTCTCCTTGTCCGCCCCCCCCTCCCCGCTACTGCTGTACTATTATTAGCCTTCGGGTCTTCATTTTTATCGCGGAAAAACACCAGCCCCCCTTTTTTCCCTCGTCGACTCGCGTCTTATACCGTATACGATGCACGCTACGCACGCAAACACGTCTACAGTAAGAGATAAGCGATATTATCAGCACACGTCTACAGTACGCATACAATACACACAGCAACACTATATATTACATGTAATGTAGTACCTGATACACATATGTATATATATACTTCGAAGTATAAATATAATAATATTATATATATATAGTGTACAGCACCCATGACTGATGTATGCAACGCATGCCACATAAATATATACTCAACTCACACACACAACGCGCATGTGAAACAAATTGACTGCCAGCCCCTCCAGCCAGGTACGACACGCGTCCCGACGGAATTTTAGTGTTTTTGTTTTTTTGTGTGGAGGCGTTGTACGATAGGGGTGAGAAGGGGTAGCGGCACTTTTTGGTTAAAGCTGCCGCTGGGACCGATGGGGCTTCTGAACTGAGGAACTGCGCAATGTCACTGGGATATCATGACATTCTTCGTTTCAGAGTTTGGGCTCATCTGTCTGTATAAAAACGTTTAGCCCTTTATAATGTAACCCTTTCTTTTAGGACTGCAGTCTCGTGTTGAGGAAAAAGTACGTACAATTCGAGTGGTTTGTCCCCACAACCGGGACTGCAGCACTAAAAGGAACAGGGTTTAAGCCAGTTTTTTTTTGGGGGGGGCGAGGCGTAAGTGAGCTACTGCTGTACTTCTGTACCTCCGCATGCCAGGAGGAAACCTACTGCACGGAAACTGCGAAAGGCGCACGCACCCCTCTCTGTCAACAACCACCGCCGTAGGAAGCATGCGTCTGAACACTCTGCGCAACACAGACCTTTCTTTCTTTCTTTTTTCGCAGGCGAGGAGGGACCTTCAGAAAGGAAGTGAGGTGTTATCGTGTACGCCCCTGTACCGAAGCATGGGGTTGAACTGTCGACCTGAAGAAGGGCTGACAATTGCCAATCCGTTTTTTTTTTTTTTTTTTTTTGTCATACCGACACCAGGCACGAGAGGACATCGTCACCAAGGCTGAGGAGCTGGCGGCGGTCCGCTCGAGAAAGAAGGAGGGGGACCAGGCACTGCTGTCGAAGGAGAAGGATAATGTCAAGGTTAGCGAGCAAGCATTCGGGTGTGGTTTTTGCTCCTCGAGCGAATGCGATTTTTTTAATCTTAGGCGCCACATAGAGTAGTGGTCCCTCTATAGTGCCGGTTGAGTCCCTCTATAGGGCCGGCTGCCCGCTGTATATAGTGCCTGTACGATCGCTCGGCACAGGTGGGATTCATCAGTGGTGGCATTGTGCGGAGTAATTAATGCCGGTTGCCGCTATAGCGCATATGATACCGGCATTGTAGAGGGACCGTTACAGCACTGCACTGTCAATAAAGAAGGAGAGAGTTAAGGGTTGGCAAGCACGTGAGCGTCCAGAGATTTAAGTTGTCCTATTTTTTTAGGCACTTTTTTTTTTTTCTACCAGAGTAGCGGCGGTTGTCACTATAGTACTGGTAATTCAGTGCCGGGTGTTCAGTTTGTGCTCGTACTGCGAGTATTGTGTCCTTAGGCTGTTTTGTATGCGGTTCGGTTTTGGACGTTCAGATTTTGACCCGATCGTATTTTCAGATGTGAACTTGGCAAATCGAAACAGTCTTCCTGTGTATGCGAAAAAATCAAACTTATTGTGCGTGCAGAGGTTCGAGCAAACGCCGACACCAACTGCTGTGTGTTGTAGTCTGGCGCCGCGAAGAGACCCGCTGAGGCGCCACACGGCGCGTAGGATCCAAGAGTCCGAGCCCACGCTGACTGCCTTTGGTCTGGCGCCGAAAAGACGTGCCGAGCGCGCTAGAGTCAATCTATCTTGGCGTTTTGTATTGTGACACGCTGCCACCGACTGCTGCTGCTGCTGCTGCTGCTGCTGCTGCTGCTGCTGCTGCTGCTGCTGCTGCTGCTGCTGTAGTCTACGAGTACGTACCCGAACCTGAGCCAGCCGACTGTAGTCTGGCCACGGAGAGACACGCCACCCGCCGAATGCGCGTCGGGCGGGACGCAACGTCGCTATCTAGCTGTGTCACCATCCAACTCATCGATCGTTCTGCTGCTGCTTGTTGTCGTAGATACCTTGAATCTAGAGACCGTGCCATTTTTCGATTTAAAAATCTGATGACCCAGGTCGTCGAAGTTTGGGCCAAAATCTGACGATTTGGGCCATCGGATTCTCAAATTAAAAAAAAAAATCCGGTCAGATTTTACATACCTGGACTGGTCAATCATTTTTTTTTCATTTCCGGGATCGAAAAATACATATCTGGAGCTCGAAATCTGAACCGCATAGGAAACAACTTAAGAACAGTTACAATTCAATGCAGCCGTATTCTTTTTCACGGTGCCTACGATCACTCAGTATAAGGATTGGACTGGGTGAGGCCTCCTGCTCCTGCTCCAGAGGAGGAGGGCCGGCCTCGCCCGGGATAAACCCCACCGCTGATTGCGCCTCAGCGCGGCGCTCATCCCTGGGATTGAAGTGATATTGCAGAAAAAAAACACTATGCCTGTAGGGTGGGTGGGTTGGAAAGTCTGTGTGTTTGCTGTGCCTATTTTAGCCTGTCCTCGCGAGGTAGGCTTTTCGACAGACTGATCGATCGCTTCGTGAGTTCTAGCCCTGAGTGAGTCCAACAAAATCCTGGAATCACATCGTCGTGCCAAAAGAGCGGCTCGTTGGATTTTGGTCTCGATTTTCCCACGTTATCTTTTCACGCTGCCAGCGATCACTCGCCGTAAGTATTGGGTTGGATGAGGCCTCCTGCCCCGGTCGGCGGTCCTACCCGAACTGTCTTGTGTTTCTTTGTTCGTCGTTAGCCACCAACCGAGCGTCGTGTTGTCTCGCCCGAAAGTTCGGTTTCGCACTGGTACACCTCCAGCCGTGCGTCGGCGCGCCCGCGGGAAAAACGGCTTCGAAAAAGCTGAAGACAAGCAGTGGCAGGTCGCTCGCGGTCGCGTGTTAGTGGTCCCGTTCCCTCTTCCACGGCTGGGCCTGTGCGCAAGCAAGTAAGCGATCGATCCGGTGTGGAAATTCGCCCCGTTATCCGCTTTTCGCCTCCCGACCTTCACGGTTTCGTCGACGGTTTGTACCCGCCAGTGACTTGCCCTCCGAAATACGGTGGATAAAGAGGATGCGTGGTGGTCGGGCGGGCACCCCCAACCCGCTCGCGGGGTGGCTCCTCGACGCCACTTCTTGTTGTCCACGTTGGGCAGCGCTTGCGCCGGCGGCGGGGCACCGGGATGTCGCGTACAGAACGGAAGCAACCGGTTATGCCGCGCTATTATAATACGTGTTTGCTGATGATGATGCTGTTGCGACGCTCCACGTCATCGTGCACCGGTGTGGGAGGAGCGCGGGCGTGTCGGCGTCGGGGGGGGGGGGGGGGGTATCAAAAAGCCATCTTTTGCGAGCTTGACCTTGGTGTGATGACACTCGATCGTGCGTTTTACGTGGGCATTTGTTGAAAAAAAAATAACAGGTACATGAGAGAGAGTTGACTGCAAAATAAAAATATTACAGGTTTGAACAGCAACGAATTTCGCTTCTTATCGTACCAAGAACCGGTATGTTCATGAATAAACGATGTATGTATGTACTCGTACGAAGCCATTTTTTTATTTTTTTTCCTGTTCACGAGGCAACAGGACTTTTTTTTTTCAATTTATGTACCAGTACCTTGCTTGGTATATATGATGATACGTAACGCCATCGAATGTATAGAGACGGGCCCCTTGCGAGAGCGACGACTCACTGACCTTTTCACGACCGATCTCGGTGTACATTCGGTATATAGGGTACAACTGGTGTGTGTAAAATCTTGGGTATTTCAGGTGGGCGTACCGAATTAACCGAAGTGTCGGGTATCGGGGTCGAGTTCATACCGAACCTTGCCGGAGTTCTCGCAAGGGTGTAGCTGAGGCCGTATCGAACCTTACAGAAGACGTCGGTAGGGTAGTTACCGAGCAAGTACCCCCCGGATATGCTTCGGCACGTACCCTCCCGGACACAGCCTTGGAAGGACTGGTTGGCGTTTTTTTTTATTCTTGGGATGGGACAAAAACCTCCCAAAGCCACACAAGTTGATGACAGCTGCATAGATACACGTGTACAAAACACCCTGTTGCGCGAGTGTCCCTGGTGGCGAAAATTATTTTTTATATATACCGGCACATGTTTGGATGTGTTTTCCTGTATTCTATCTACTGCTCGTTAGTGTACCTACCCTTCCCTTCGTACTTACTCGCTTGTTTTTTTCCGTTCTTCCGTTCGAGACGTTTTTTGTTTTTTTTTTGGTTGAGGTCACGGGCTACGGCAGTCGTATATATTTTCCGGAAAATGAGCTGTTAAAATATTAATAATGTGATAACTTCATCATCATCATCATCATCATCATCATCATCGAGTCTCGCAGCCTGTGACCACATACTTTGTGCCTGGTATGTTTCCATCGCCGTACGTGGGGGTTACAAAACCAGGGCGGACACTGCGTGCGCTGATGTCGTTGCGCGGAGAGGACGGTGTAATTGTAGAGACAAGACACACGCACGAACAACGCGAACGCACACGTGAGCGCGTATATACATACATACATACGTAAAACGTTCGATTGTGCGAAAACAAAAAGAAGACTTTTTTTTTTTTTTTTTTTTTTTCCCCTTGGATGTGCGGCTGGCAGGCACGTCGTCTCAATCTCCGGTGTAGTTGTCATCAGACCGGTGTAGTGTGTGTATTGCCGTTCCGGCTTTCGTGGTCTAGTGGTGTGATGTTTTGTAGTCCTCGCACTTCGAAGTATGTAGTGGTCCACGTGCAGCGCCACTATTATTAGGAGACTCACGCCTACTGCTGTATGCGTACGCTGGGTACTCCAGAGGCAAAGGTTCTCCGCTTTCGAGAGTCTCTGTTACGCTGTCGGGAGGGGGCAAGGTTGGAGGTGAGGTTGGCAGGGGTGGCGGGTGGAATCATGGTACATTATTGGTCCCTCTAAAGTGCCGGTCGAGTACTGGTACTAGCGCCGGCTCCCCTGAATAGTGCCGGTGAAGGTGGCGTCATGGTGCAATATTGGTTCATCTATAGTGCCGGTGGAGTACTATTACGGGGGACCATAGTTAACAGGACCTATGGTATACATAGAAACCTATATGTTTAAACCATTTTTTACGAACAATGTTTGGTCCTGTTAACTATGGCCCCCCGTAATAATAGTAGTGCCGACTGCCCCGCTATATATAGTTCCTGTGAGATAGATGGCTTTGGCACAGATGGGATCAAATCAGCGCGGCCGTGTGCGGGAGTAGTTGGTGCCGGTTGCATATGTTGTGTGGAGGGTCGGTGTTGTTGGCCGGCTCGCGCATACATGCCGGCGCTATTTGGAGGACCATTACTTACAGTGGCAGCGATGGTGGTTGTGGCGGCGATGGGGATGGCGGTCGTGGTATCACACGGGGCCCTCCATGCTAGTAATCAGAACCCCGAAATGGACCCGAAAACCCGGGTATCCCCTCTATGTTCACACGCCATATTTCGGTTCTGATTATTGCGGGGGGCCATAGTTAATAGGACCAAGTAGCATTAGTAGAAATGATTAAATAAATAGGTTTTTATGTATAGCATAGGTCCTATTCACTATCGTCCCTCGTACCAATGGTGTCCTGCTGTACGTTCCCCTCCCCTGTGATGGTGGGGGTGGGGGTGGTACGGCAGTGGGGTGGTCGTCGTGCGCGGCCGTCGCTGTTGATGTCACAACAAACAGGCGGTGACAAAGTCGGGCGGTAGAGCAGAGCGATCGATATGCGTTGCTCTGCTGTTCCCGCAGCAGCAAGTAAGCCTTCTGCAAGGTTTCGTCAAGGTTGGGCCCTCGCACGAGGGAGGAGGTTCACACCGCATGTGTGTGTGTGTGTGTTTTTTTTTTGCTGGTGCCCGGCATAGTTGTATAGTGCCTGTGAAAGTCGGTCGGCACAAACTCGGTATAGTTGTATAGTTGACCGAGCGTGGCGGCGTGCTGAGTTTGTGCCGATTGCTGCTGTAATGCCGTTATTGTCGACTAATGGCGCACTCATGCCGGCACTATACGAACGACGGTGCGATCGACCGTACGAGGCGATCGGACGAGTGTTTTTCCTCTTTTTTTTTTTTTTTTTTCTTCTTCATCCTCCGGCGAATTGGTAAAAATAAAACCTTTAACCCTTTTAGAACCGCAGTCCCGTTTTGAGGACAAATTACTTAGAATTTGAGTGGGTTGTCCCCAAAACGGGACTGCAGTTCTAAAGGGGTTAAGCTCACCACACTTGTCACGTTCCAAATTCGTGCCGTGTGTCTATATATATTTTTTTTCTTCGGCGACGAACTTTTTTTTTCATTATTAATTTGTACCAGGGTATACTGTTTAAGGTGCGACGGTGAGAGGTACCAGATTTCACGACGAGGCGTTATGGGACGGAGCCTACTACTGTTATGCAGATTGTCTCTGGATGTTCCTTGGGGGTTTCAGCACCCGGTATCTCATGTTTTCACTGTATGAATGCGTATCACTACCGGTACGTATTACTTACTATTACGGGGGGCCATAGTTAACAGGACCAAATATTGTTAGTAAAAATGGTTAAACATATAGGTTTTTATGTTTACCATAGGTCCTGTTAACTATGGTCCCCCGTAATAAAGGGGGGCGAAATGACAGAAATTACGAACTAATTGTTTGCGGTTTCTCGGTGTGCAAAACTGAGCTCGTTTTGTGGGTTGTCTGTCTGTCTGTCGGGCTGTCTGTCTCTCCGTCATCCCCCCCCCCCACCCCCCCCCGCCGTGCAGCTCCGCAATAAGTTGGAGGCTGTCAAGCGGGACATGGAACTCCGCATTCGCGAGAAAAGCGAGGAGATGTCGGCGTTGAAAGAGAGGTGAGGACGGGGTGTGTGTGGGGGGGGGGGAGGGGGGGGAGGGTGTAATCATGCCATGTATGTGCCGTAGTTGTACGACCGTAGACCGTAGAACCTTGCACCCCTCCAATGCTGGGATGGGGCACGCCCAATTTTTTCACCGACCAGAGGCAGGCATTGCTCGCGGTAAGCGCGAAGCGAAACGTGAGGTGTTCTCGGCTAGTCGTATCGAGGGTGAGCTAGCTACATCGGGGGACCATAGTTAATAGGACCAAATATTGCTAGTAGAAATGGTTAAATATATAGGTTTTTATGTATACCACAGGTCCTATTAACTATGGTCCCCCGTAATAGCTACATCGGGGCGGGGGGGGGGGGGGTGTACTCGATAGGAGAGATGTACTCGATCTCATGCATGGCCGTAGTCGTATGACCATAGACCCTCGCATCCCTACAATGCCGGGACGGAGCATGTCGGGGTTTCACCGACCAGGCAGACATTGCTTGCACCAAGCGCGAAGCACCGTGAGGTGTCCGGCGAGTCGCATGAAGGGTGAGCTGCATCCTCTACTAAGAACCGCTTGTGAGGCGGACTTGCAATATGGACGACAGCTTCAATGAGTTGATTTAATTTCCGGTGTAGGCATTTCCAGAGACAGCAATGGGAGTACTATGTAACTGCCTCTTGGGTGCCTTACCTTGAACACTACGTGATACGAACATTCCCAATTGTGCGGAGTAAAGGTTCTTTAGAACAAATGATCTAACTCGACAACCAGCTGTGGGCGACCGCCAAAAAAAAAAAACAAAAAAAAACGGTACCCTGGTTATCTAGCTCACGTAGTGAGCGGCATGTTTTACAGTGTCGTTGCCAACCGACGCCAACCCAACCTATAAAAAATAGGGGGGGGGGGATTGCACGAGATCCGAGCGGAACAGGAGGCGTGTACTCGTTGTGCATGCCGTAGCGGTCCTTCTATAGTGTCGGTTGCCCGCTGTAATATATTGTGTCTGTGGAATTGTTTCGCACATACAAATGGGATTAACTGCTGTAGTGAGGCAGTGTGCGGAGTGGTGCTGGTTGGCACTATGGCGCATATATACCGGTACTAAAGAAGGACCAATTTTGTACTTTATTTTTTGTACTTTATTTCCTCCCCTCGGTCTGGGTATCGTTTTTTGTTTTTTTTGCTCGTGTTTTGCTGCCGGTGGGGTCGTCGTTGTTGTTGTTGTTGATTATTTTTTTCTTTTTTTCCTTTTTTCCTTTTTTGCTCGCCTCGTCCCACCCCTCTACTACACATACTCCCCCCCTTTGCCCGTCCCTATCGCTGTCTCTGTGTGGGTGTTTTCGTCTTTTCGTGTTTGTGTCTTGTGTCTGTATTTTTTTTTTTCAGGCTAGAGGATCGGATTCGAAACCTGACCGAGCGAGAGGTCACCACGAACGGACAGGTGCGAGACAATTGATGATGGTGGTCGTGATGATGTTGATGGTGATGATGAGGGTGGTGATGAGGATGGTGATGTTGATCGTGATGATGATGATGGTGATGATGAGGGTGGTGATGAGGATGGTGATGTTGATCGTGACGATGATGATGATGGTGATGGTGATGGGGATGATGATGATGGTGATGGTGATGATGGTGATGATGGTGATGATGGTGGTGGTGATGGTGATGATGATGATGATGATGATGATGATCATGAGAATGATGATGATCACAAGAATGCTGATGATGATGAGATCATGATGGCGGTGATGTTCTCACAGTTGCGCTAATTTTACTGACATCTACGCCGTGGTCACGAAACAGAAGAAAACAAAACACCCCCATGAACAAAAAAAAAAACGTACCTGGTACGAAATATTCACCTGAATCGCAGTGCCAGCACACAAGAGAAACGGTGCGACTACGAACTGTGCTATTATCCGTCTCGTATCACGTACAAGCACAGTTTTTTGCGGGATTGCGTTTGAGAGGGTATCACGACTCGTGGCGCACGGCCCTCTACGTGGTGTGTCATTTATTCATCACAGTGGTTTTCCTAAAGACGTGTTGGCGGTATTTTTTCAGAGGCGTATGGAGGGAGGGGAAGCGTTCTATCGTCAGCGCTCAGAGGCGTAAGGAGGGAGGGGAAGGGTTCTATCGTACAGCGCTGACATTTTATTGTCTTTTGCGCGTGTGCGTGCGCGTGTTTGGCCCCTTGCATCCGGCTGGCCTGGGAGAACAAAACCTATTTTTTGTTTTGGCGCCGAGGTCTCGAGTCTCGAACCATGTTGCCTTTCACGCCCTGCTGCTTCGCACGTTTTCT